>UESW01001679.1:75886-315260 GCA_900491605.1 Calamus simplicifolius | reverse complement strand
GGATGTCTCCATGCCAAACTTCTTGATCATTTCTTTGGTATATTTGGATTGGCTTATGAAGATCCATCTTTGCTTTGTTTAATTTGTAGTCCGAGGAAGTAGGTCAGCTCACCCATCATACTCATCTCGAACTCTCCCTGCATAAGCTTAGCAAAGTCTTTGCACAAAGATTCATTAGTGGCACCAAATATGATATCATCAACATAGATTTGAATAACTAATATATCTTTATTTTATCTTTTAATAAATAAAGTTGTATCCACAGTTCCTCGAATAAAATCATTACTAATCAAGAATTTGCTTAATCTTTCATACCATGCCCGGGGGCTTGTTTCAAACCATACAAAGCTTTGTTTAATTTGAAAACGTGATTTGGAAACAAGTGATTTTCAAAGCCGGGTGGTTGTTCCACAAAAACTTGTTCAGCAATATATCCATTCAAGAAAGCGCTTTTAACATCCATTTGATACAATTTAAAATTCATATAACAAGCATAAGCAAGAAGTAATCTAATAGCTTCTAATCTAGCAACAGGGGCATAAGTTTCATCAAAATCAATTCCCTCTTCTTGATTATAACCTTTAGCTACTAATCTTGCCTTATTTCTAATTATATTACCATGTTCATCTAATTTGTTTCTATAAACCCATTTAGTTCCAATAATTTGATGATCATGAGGTCTTTCAATAAGAGTCCAAACATTATTTCTTTCAAATTGGTTAAGTTCCTCATGCATGGCATTAATCCAATCAACATCATTTTTAGCATCATCATAACATTTAGGTTCAATTTTAGATACAAATGCTAAATTATTACATGCATCTCTAAATGATGATCTAGTTCTCACTCCTTGAGAAGGATCACCAATAATTAGATCTTTGGGTGACTAAGAACATACCTCCATCCTCTTTCAAATTCATCATTACCTTGTGAGGCTTCAGGTAGGTCAGCGTTCTCTTCTTCACTTACCTCTTGTGTATCATTCTTGTCCTTTAATGTGATGTCCTTGAATTGATCTTCAATGTCATCTGCATCATTTATACCTTTTCCCTTCCTTGATGGAAGATCATTAGATTCATCAAAGATAACATGAATTGATTCTTCAACTACTAAAGTCTTTTTGTTAAATATTCTAAAAGCTCTACTATGTAAAGAATATCCGAAAAAATTCCTTCATCAGACTTAGCATCAAATTTATCAAGGTTTGATTTTCCATTATTTAATACAAAACATCGACATCCAAAAACATGAAAGTAACTTATATTAGGTTTTCTTCCTTTCCAAAGTTCATATGGAGTCTTTTTCAAAACAGGTCTGATTAATGCACGATTTAAAACATAACATGCAGTGTTAATAGCTTCTGCCCAAAAATATTTTGGAAGATTGCTTTCACACAACATGGTACGTGCCATTTCCTCTAATGTTCTATTCTTTCTTTCAACTACTCCATTTTGTTGTGGTGTTCTTGGTGCAGAAAAATTATGTTCAATTCCATTTTCATTACAAAATTCTTCAAAAGATTTATTTTCAAATTCTTTTCCATGATCACTTCGTATTGATAAAACGGAAGAATTCTTTTCATTTGTAATTCTTTTAAATAATTTTTGAAATGCTGAAACGCTTCGTCTTTACTAGATAGAAATAAAACCCATGTAAAGCGAGAGAAATCATCAATAATAACGAAACCGTATCTTTTACCTCCTAGACTAGTGGTTCTTGTAGGACCAAATAAATCCATGTGCAAGAGCTCCAATGGTCTAGTGGTTGAAATAAATTCTTTGATTTAAAAGAAACTCGGGTTTGTTTTCCAAATTGACAAGCATTGCAAATCTTATCTTTTTCAAAAACAAGTTTTGGCAAACCATGTACTAAATCCTTTTTAATTAATTTAGATAGTAAATCCATGCTTGCATGAGCTAGCCTACGATGCCATAACCAACTATTATCAGTTTTATTGTTAGTAGCAACTAGGCAATCAACATTCTGATCATGCAAATCATTTAAATTAACAATGTATACATTACCATGCCTTTGACCAACAAATTTCATATTTTCATTAGCAGGATTTTTAACAATGCATAAGGACGATTCAAATAACATTAAATCCTTTGTCACATAATTGACTAATACTAAGTAAATTATGTTTCAGTCCTTTCACAAGCAAAACATTATCAATATAAGCATGAGGTGTGATACCTATTTTTCCAATGCCAATTATTTTTCCTTGGCCATTATCACCGAAAGTAACAACACCTCCATCTTTTGCTTCCAAAGTGATGAATTGTGATTCATCACCGGTCATGTGTCTTGAGCACCCGCTATCCAAGTACCAATTCTTTTAATTGCTCGGGTTGCAAGACACACCTGCATACACAATTTCAACTTTTGTTCTTAGGTACCCAAGCTTTCTTGGGTCCTTTAGGGTTAGTCAAAATGGTTCCTTTTGGGATCCATATTTTCCTTATCTTTTGTGTTTGGCAAATGTAAGCTTTGTGTCCAATTTTTGCATTTAAAACATGTAATTTTAGTAGAATCATCAGCATGCTCATAAATATTTTTAGAAATTTTTCTTTCAAGAGGATTGTATCCAAGACCAGCTCTATTGTAAACAGCTCTTTGACTATTTAAAATCATTTCTAATTTTTCTGAGCTTAGTGTAAATCTATCAACAATTGATTTTAATTTATTCACTTCATTTTTCAAATCTTGGTTTTGTTTTGACAATGATTCATTTCCTTTGAAAACTTTTCTTTTTCAATGGTAAGATTTTTGATTTCATTTTTCAAATCCTTTCTTTGAACTTAAATTTGTGAAAATCATCAATCAGTTCATAAAATGCACCATGCAGCTCATCAAAGTAAAGTCATCTAAAAGATTAGGGCTTACCTCATCATTATCAGCCATGAAGCAAACATTTGCAAACTTCAGTTTTCTCTTCATTTTCTGAACTTGTAGCTTCACTGTCGCTCCAAGTGGCCATCATTGCCTTTTTCTTTATTTTTCTAGATGCCTTCTTTAATAGTGGACAATCTGGTCTGATGTGTCCAGGCTTCTTACACTCATAGCATGTTGGAGGTTCACTCTTTTCCTTATCTTTGCTATGATCTCCTTTGACAAAATGCTTTCTTTTTCCAAATCTCTTTCTCTTCATGAACTTCTTAAATTTTCTTGAAATAAGTGCCATATTCATCATCTTTCTCACTATCACTTGTGGTTTCTTCACTCTTCATCTTCTTGAGTTGCACTCTTCAATGCCATGGTCCTTCTCTTCTTTGAATCATCTTCATCAATATGTTGTCGTTGCTGAAGTTCGTGAGTCATCAAAGAACCAACCAACTCTTCAAGTGATAAATTGTTGAGATCTTTTGCTTCTTGAATTGCAGTGACTTTTGCTTCCCATGTCTAGGTAAAGATCTTAAGATTTTTCTAACTAGATCACTGTTAGCATAAGATTTTCCAAACTTTTCAAACCATTAATGATATCAGTAAATCTAGTAAACATATCAGTGAATATTTTCAGCAGGGTCCATCTTAAATAATTCATACTTATGAACAAGCATATTTATTTTGGATTCCTTGACTTGATTTGTACCCTCATGGGTGACTTCAAGTCTATCCCATATTTCCTTAGCAGACATACATGTAGATATGCGATTAAACTCATTTGCATCAAGCGAGCAATAAAGAACATTCATAGCCTTAGCATTTAATTGAGCTAATTTCTTATCTTGCTCATCCCATTCAGATTCAGGTTTTGCAATATTAACATTTTCAATCAAATAGTGGGTGTGTGGTCCATTAATTATGATTCCCCATAAATCATAATCTAGTGCTTGAATGAAGATTTTCATTCGTGCTTTCCAATATGTGTAATTTGTTCCATTGAACAAAGGTGGTCTATTAGTTGATTGTCCCAATCAACATGGAACTCATTGGGATTACTATTGATCTTTGGCTCCAAGCTAATCAAAGCTATAGAAATCAAGAGCACTCTGCTCTGATACCACTTGTTGCCCAGATGTAGTAACCCAAGAGGGGGGTGAATTGGGTTATTAAAAAATTTAATAGCTATGCAGATGAATGTGCTTTTAACCCTAATTTATTTACAGCGGTGAAGTGGAGTGCACAGAATAATAAACAGAAAACAAGCAATCACAAACACAGAGTTTATAGTGGTTCGGTGCCAAACTCAGCACCTACATCCACTCCCCAAAACCTTTGGGAATTCCACTAATCGTATCACAACGATTACAACCTCTAGCCGAACCAGGCTAGCCCTCTTGTTTATACGGCACAAGGCAGCCAAAAACCCCTAGCCAAACCTAGGCTAGTCCTCTTGTTTCACGGCACAAGGAAGCCAAGAACCCCTAGCCAAACCTAGGCTAGTCCTCTTGTTTAAATGGCACAAGGAAGCCAACAAACCAGGGTTCACTAACCCTTTTACAAGATAATCAGAATATAAAGAAGCTCCTACAAAGAGCAAATATTCAGAATATACTTTACAACTTTTTGAAGCAATAAACTCAGCAATAAATGAACTCGGTTGAAGCAGCTGAAGTCTTGAATGCTTGAAAAGCTTCAATGATTCGGACGACCTTTCGGAGCAAGGAATGAGCTTGAATGCACAGCAACCACTCAACAAATATTCAATGAAGGCTCTTTTCTTGGATTTTTCTCTCTTTGAAATTTCTTTTTAAAAATCGTCGTCAGGTGTGCTTCTAATCCCAGCTATTTATAACCATCTAACAAGAAAATATCCGTTAGATACATAAGAAATAAATGGAAATAATAACGGAAAGAAAATATAACCGTTAAACATGTTTCCCTTAAGCATTGAATGCAGATCTCCATTTGAGGAAGGATGAGCACTGTAAAAATTCAAAAATCAAAAGTTAACTATAGCTTGAAATAGCAATAGAGAGAGAAAGAGAGAAAGAAAACTCTTTAGGCGGCGGTGGACTGAAAGAGAGAAGCTCCAGGTAGCTGAGAAATGAATGCCATCGTCCAAGAGTAAAGCAATAACCCCAGCTAGCTAATCAGTTAGCTAACCAGAGAGGTCATAACAAAAGAAACATTCTGAGGCAGCACGTTAGTTAGCTCGGCAGCTAACTCGCCAGCTAACTCCATTTGAAATCCAAACGGCTGCAGGAGAGATAGGATAGCTAGTTAGCTGAATAGCTAACTAAAGAATGGCCAGTTAGCTCACGAGCTAACTAGAAGCAAAAATACTATGCTATCCGTCCAGCTTAGTTAGCTCTCCAGCTAACTGAGCAAAAAGGCAGCCAGTCACTGAATAAAGTAGCTAACTCTCCAGCTAACTAGCCAACCGGCAGCTAGCTCTCCAGTTAACTAAAATTTAAATCCATTCGGCTGCAACATTCCCTGTGAAAAATAGTTAGCTAACCAGTTAGCTCCAGGATGAAATAGTTAGCTAAGCAGTTAACTAAAAGAAACGTCAGCTAGCTAGAAGGAGTTACAGTTAACTAACAAGACATCCAGCCAGCTAGCTAAAATGGAAGGGTGTTCGGCCAAACCACTGTGACAGGAATTTTAGTTAGCTGAAAGGAATTCCAGCTAGCTCACCAGTTAACTAAAATAAAGGACGTTCGGCCAGGCACCTGAGACAAGTTCCTTAGTTAGCTGAAAGAGCTTCAGCTAGCTAACAAACTAACTCACCAGTTAGCTAAAAAAAGAGGGCGTTCGGCCAGGCAACTGTGACAGGAATTTTAGTTAGCTGAAAAGGGCTCCAGCTAGCTAACAAACTAACTCATCAGTTAGCTGAAATAAAGGGACGTTCGGCCATCTTACTGAGACAAGTGTTTTAGTTAGCTGAAGAAACTTCAGCTAGCTAACAAGCTAGCTAGACAGCTAGCTAAAATGCAAGATGGTTCGGCCCATACACTGTGAAACTTTCCCAGCTAGCTGAAAGTCGTGCCAGTTAGCTAAATAGACTAACAAGCTAACTAACCAGTTAACTCCAAGGCTAATAATCATATTCAAAGCAAATTAAATGAAGTACTTTCTTACCAGTCGATTTTGCATGAAGATACTTACTTGCAAGGCGACCGAACTTCCCTGTATTAATCTTAGAATTGCTTAATTTATTTAATCATCAAAATCAATCTGAGGTCAACACAACTATGCATTTTACAAACTCATGCTTGCAACTTATGCATTCTGCAACTCATGCATTGCTACTTAAGCATCTTTAATGGTTACTATAGTCTCATCCTGCCCACTACAAAAGTGTCAGGCGATCACCCTGTGAGTGGGCTGATCTAAGCCTGTGACATTTATACACATATGTGCCTATAAATATGAACTCATCATAATAATGAAAATAAATATTTCATAAGCTTTAACACATAGTCATTGATGTCCATACAATCCCTATCTGACAATAAAAAATAGACACAACACCTAAGTCTGAAACATATCATGATCTGTCACACTCTATACAGACCTAGACCCCTCACATAAGCCTGGAACACATCCCTAGGAATAGGCTTTGTCAAGGATCAGCCAGCATCCTGCCAGTGGAGATATGCTGTAGGAATATCCCTAGGAATAGGCTTTGTCAGAGGATCAGCCAACTTCTTCTTGCTTGACCATGTCTCGAATGAAGTGATATATGATATCAATATGCTTGGTCCTTCTATGGTATATAGGATCCTTAACATATTGTAATGATGTCATACATCAGAACTGATCTGAATAGTCTTATGCGCATTTGCTGATATCTCGAGTCGCCTCAAGAACCTCCTCAGCCACACGGTCTCCTGGACACTAGCTGAACAAGCAATATATTCGGCTTCCATAGTTGACAGGACGATGTAGCTTTGTTTCTTACTGCACTAAGTGATAGCTCCTCCACCAAAAATGAACACATATCATGTGGTGGATCTACGCTCGTCTCTATCACCAGTCCAATCAGAGTCACAAAAACCCTTTAATCTCAAATCTTCACTCTGATAGCATAGGGTAAGATTGGCAGTACCACGAAGGTAACAAAAAATCCTTTTAACTGCAACCCAATGAGCAAGTCCTGGATTACTTTGGTACCGGCTAACCAAGCTGATTGCAAAGCAAATATCAGGACGAGTACACAACATAGCATACATCAAGCTCCCTATAGTACTAGCATAAGGGATCCTGCTCATCTTTTCTCTCTCCTCATTAGTTCTAGGGCATTGATCAATGCTTAAAGTACAACTCTTCTCTATTGGAGTATCAACGGGTTTAGAATAGTGCATACGGAATCGTTCTAGGATTTTTTCAATATATGTTTCTTGTGACAAACCAAGAAACTTCTTAGCACGATTTCTTAGGATCCTCACTCCTAGCACAAAATTCACCTCACCCATATCCTTCATCTCAAAGACAGAGGATAGCCACTCCTTAATGGCATTGATCATCCCTATAGAACTCCCAGCTATTAAGATGTCATCTACATACAATGCCAAGATCAGAATCCCATCTTCCGATTTCTTAATGTACACACAGTGGTCCTCCTTAATCATATCTAAGCCAATCGATGTAATGGCTTCATGAATCTTAAGGTACCATTGCCTAGATGACTGCTTGAGACCATATATGGATCTTCTAAGGCGGCACACTTTGCCCTTCTGTTCTTTGATCACAAAGCCCAAAGGTTGATCCATATAGATTTCTTCATCCAGGCTTCCATTAAAAAATGTTGTCTTAACATCCATTTGATGTAGCTTCAAATCTAAATGGGCTACTATAGCTAGGATCAGACGAATGAAAGCAAATCTCACCACAGGAGAAAATGTCTCCTCAAAGTCTACACCTCCATATGGGTATAGCCCTTTGCCACTAAACATGCCTTGTACTTATCAATTAACCCATCAGTCTTGCACTTTATTTTAAGAACCCACTTGTTTCTTATAGATTTGCGCTCAGACGGAAGGTCTACCAAGTCCCACACATTATTCTTGGCCATCGATACCATCTCATCTTCCATAGCAGCTAGCCACTCATTATGAGCAGGTAAATCGAGCGCCTCTTCAACAGAAGCAGGCTCATCTGGATCCAACGGAGTACAAAGAAACACATTCCCTTCAATCCCAAAATGATGTCATAGAATTTGACCATGTTTGCTTCTCCATAACAGTGGTTCTAGACCCTGAGGACCGCTCTCAGGTGGTGCATCAACTCTTATGGGTGAGCTCCTACTAGGCTTAGCTTATGCGCTCCCACTCTCTGGTGCGGCACTCCTACTAGGCCTAGCATTCCGACTATCTGTGGCGATCTTTGAGACAGGTTGAAAATCCCCTCCCTTACTAGAGATAGTAGGAAGGTCCTCCTATAACTCATACAAGGACAAGTCTGTTCTAATTTCACCAATGCTCGGGAATTCATTCTCTATAAACTCCATGTTTCTGGACTCCACTTCAGTCAACCCTCCATCAAGATGTACACCATACATCACGTAACCCTTTGAATTCTCAGGGCACCTGATGAACACCTTTTTGCTAGCTTTAGGACCTAACTTTTTCAACTTATGGGAGGCATTGTGAACATATCCTGCTGAGCCCCAAGGGCACAAATGATCCATAGAGGGTTGCACGACATACCATAGCTCATATAGAGTAGAGGGTACTATTTTACTAGGTACAAGGTTAAGGATATAGGCAACAGTCATCAGCGCATCTCTCCAGAAACTAATTGGAAGATTTGCCTGTGTCATCATCGATCGAACCATGTTTAGTAAAGTCTTATTTCAACGTTCGGCAACACCATTCTGTTGCGGTGTCCCTAGAATGGTAAGCTGCCTGTGTATCCGCTTTTCCTCACAGAGCCGTTGGAATTGCTCAGATAGATATTTGTGACCTCTATCAGTTTGGAGAGTCTTCAAAGACCTCTCCTTCTAATTTTCTACCTCAGCTAAAAATCATCTAAAATAATCCAACACTTCATAGCGATGGGAGATTAGGTACACATACCCGACTCGCAAAAAATCATCTATAAACGTGAGGAAATAGGAAGCACCATGGTGCGCCTTGACACTCATGGATCCACAGATATCAGAGTGAACTAGCTCTAATGGATGAGAGGCCCTAGTAGCCTTACCAAAAGGCTTTCTTGATGCCTTTCCTACTAGACAAGACTCACACACAGATAGACTTATCTTGGTAAGAGGGCCCAATAGCCCTGCTTTAGCCATTCGTGTCATTCTATCTTGACTCACATGACCAAGTCTGGTATGCCAAAGAAAACAATCATCACAAGCAGGAATAGAAGCACAAAAAAATGAGAAATATGAAGCACACAAGTCAACATCAAGTCTAAAAAACCTTGTGATAAATATCCACAAAAGGACAAAACACCATCCAGATAGACTGATATACGGTCACCAGAAAAATAAAAAGTGTAACCAAGTGCCAACAGGGCAAGAACAGAACAAAGATTACATCGGATAGTTGGGACATACAAAACGTCATATAGGATCAACACATGTCCACCATGAAGTGTAACACGATATGCTTCTACACCCAAAACCTGCTCACGCAGACCATTCCCAAGAACACAAACTGGGTATATACATCTCTAGGTATTCGGTGATAATCTACAAAATCAGCTCGATCTCCTACTATATGTTTGTTCGCTCTCTTATCTATAATCCAATCAGGGAGTGTGTCAGCAACTAATGCATATGAACAAACAAAGAGAGAGCTGTATATGGAGCAAACCTTCTTTGGCTCAGTGCAATCATGAGCAAAGTGGCCTTTTGCTTCACAGTTGTAGCACTTAATCTTTGTCATATTTCTCTTGCCTCTCTTTGGTTTGGCCACAGCTTTTCCTTTATATCCCTGTGCACTCCTGTTACGTGCCTTTCTCTTCTTTTTGTTCTTAGGCCTCGAAGACCCATCGGTAACCACATAGGCTGAAGGGAGGGAAGTCTTAATTCGCTCAGCCTCTAGCTCAATGTGACGATCAATTTCCTCAAAAGTCTTGATGTGCTCGCTATGAGTCATCAAGAGCTTCATCTGACTCCACTGAGGGTCAGGCAGTGAACGAATCACTGCTAAGACCTATTGCTCATCATAAGGTCAACTCCAATAGCTTTCATATCCTTAATCATGTTTTTCATCACACGAAGGTGGGTTGACACGGAATGATCGGGATCCTTGACATATTGCATGAATCTAAGGTTCAAGGCACGTAGCCTTGTGGCTAAATTTGATCAAACCAGATCTTAAGCTGATTCCACATATCTTGAACAGTCTGACAATTCTTAAAGTTGCCAATAAGATCATTGTGTATACTGCTCAACATGGTAAAGTATGTACAATGATCTTTCTTGACCCAATTGTCATAGGTTTTCCTATCAAGGCGATGTTGTATCATGCCAATTGTCAGGATTTCCAAGACTTCTAATTCATTTAGTAGGTATTGGATTTTTCTAGGCCATATTTTATAGTTTTATCCCTCTAGCTTCTCACCTTTGTTGAGGTCAGCTATCACAGATTTGAAAGCCATCACTGTATGTCAAGCAAGGTATGAATATCAGGCACATATTATACCATTAGCTAGAAAAATAACCAGATTACAAATGTTTCTTCTTATAAATGAGATCGAAAACTTCACTAAGCTCATAATCATCACTCAGTTTACAAGATGGAACACAGAATCTGATAATATTTTATAGAACACATCTATTTTATTCACATTAAATAATATGTTCGTAAAATATTTATAACATAAATTTTTCTTATACACTAAGCATAAATTATTTGTCAGTAGAAAATGAATAGAAACATGCATAAACCATATTATACACTAAGCATAAATAATTATGCATCCAAAAAAATCACATAAATTCAGGCAAAATGACAACAATATTATCTATGCTTTAAAGCAAAATAATCATGCCACATCAAGAAAAGGGTGTCAAAATACTTTTCTGATTTTTCTATTATTTTTCCAGAATTTTTTGGATTTTTTTGCAATTTTCTACGATTTTTCTCGATTTTTTTTAATTTTTTATAATTTTAAAATATCCAAAAAAATCTAAAAATTAATTTAAATGCCACGTAGGCACTATCGCCAGCTGAAACCCGACACGTGGATGACAATGCAGTCACCACATCAGTCGGCAGTCTGTGTCAACAACAGTATCCACATCAGCATCAATAGCCCCATTTTTTGTTAATTAAATTTCGTATAATGAAAGGACGAAATTGCCTTTGATAAGTTTTTGATGGGTGGTATCATCCGTAAACTCTCAACATACATCGTGCACATCGCGCACACAGCGGTGACGCGGGGGAGTCCCGACCCTCCGACAGTCGGGATGGAGCTCCGAAGCGAGCTTCGATCGGTGAGAGGGTGCCCGCCGGCCACTGGAGAGGTTCCAATGGCCCTATGTCCAGCGGGCACAAGCATGCCCGCCGCCCACAAGGCAGCGAGCAGGCTTCTCCGGCCATCCCCGGCCATTTAGCGGCCAGGAAAGAGGTCGGGACAATGGGGACGACCCCTCGGGAGGGCTCCGGCATCAGGCGAGGCATCGCCGGCCGCCGGAGAACTCTCGATGAAAACAGGAAAAAGGAAACAGAGACCCTGCGTCCGCCTCATTTTTGGCAGAGGCAGGGTCATCCCCAACCCTCCGGCGGTCGAGGAAGAAGCCGTAAAAGCTCCGGGGACTGGCGGGGCCAACGACGGTCACCGGAACGAGTCCGGTAACCTCAGGTCGTGAGAATGGCTTGTGTCATGCGGAGGGATCCGTGACCGAGAGGAGGGGAAAAATGTCCTCTGCCACCGCCGGCCGGAAAACAAGGAGAGGATATCATGAGCGGCTAGGAAAGAACCTCCTGGCCGCCGGTTAGGAGCCGATGGACCCTCCCCACCAGTCCAAGCTATCCGAGGTCCGCTATGTCACTCATGGCCTATTCCCCAACATCCTTTACCCCCACCCGATGACAATCGGCGAGGCTCTGATACCAATTGTAGGAACCGTAAACAAGGAACATACCTTATTGCAGTGGCAACGGAAGCAGCAGATCGTCAATCGTCGGAGGCTACCAGAGTCCCCAGTGCATCCACACCCCTAAGCCGTAGTACCGGTGAGGAAGAGGAAGAAGAAGGCTCCGTATTCTTGTTCTTCTCCGTTCAAAAGACACCCCCAATCTTTATATAGAACAGGAATTTAATAACTGATAAGATCAAGGAATACCAAGAGTTCTAGACTTACGAAGAGTTTCATCTCCTAAGACTCTGTATGGGCACTGACCTGGCACCCAGGCCAACAATTTATATATATGTTAATATTTTGAAGTTATTTGGTTATGTATTTTGTTCACGTTTGAGACTCATCATCTCACCACAAGTAAAAAAAAAATCCCTCAAGAGGATGAAGTAAGATTCAAACTTTATTATAAATTTATCGATGATAATGAAAATGTATTTATGGAGTATGGGTACATTAAAAAAATAAAAAACCTAATATTATTAGAATTGGGCATAAATAATAAAACAATTATGAGTTAGGTATCCTAAATATAATTTAAAATAATCCTAAAATACGTTAGAAAAGAAGTCTCGCAGAAATATGTTTTGAGACTTTCCGTTCCTGTTTTTTTTACCCCATATTCTGAGAGAGATTGATGCACTTTGTCTCAAAAAGAATTTTTCTGTAGGAGGTGGTCTAAAAATTCTCATACTTGTGCCTTAGGTTTGAAGTAAGGATGGTCTGTATGCAAGAAATCAGTTGCTTGGATATCATATTTAGCATGCAGTATTGGGAGAGCCAATGTGTCTACTAAAGTTACATGATGCTAATCTTATTTAGTGGTATCTCGGAATGGAAATTAAAAGGTGCATTGTAAGGAAAAAAAAACTTTATAAATAAGAATGTTTTGCTAAATACAGCTTTTCAATAATTTGTTCGAAAGATATATATCAACTAAGTCGATCATATTAATAAAATTTTCTCTCCTAATTCATTTGTCTACGTGGGAGCAGGTATTTAGTTCTATATTTATTTTATATCGAAAAGATTTTGTATACTTATATAGTATCAAAAAATCTAAATAATACTTTTTAACTAGCTTTTTTATATTAAATTCTAAGTTGTGGCAAATGACATGAAAATGAATTTAATTTATGGCATATGTACACTAAAGAATATTACAAATAGGATCTATGTGTTTGCGATTAGATTTGATGAAATATATATATATGGATTTGATACAAAATTTTAACCCAAGAAGAATGCTAAAGCTTGAATAGATAGATCAAGTGAAAGTTTATGATGAAAATTATTTAATTATACATTGATTATATATTAAAAAAATAAAAAGTTTAGGTAATGACTACCTAATTAATCTTTTTGAATGGTATTGAGAAATTTTATGTCACTGATGTGCACCTAAACAATATTTGCAATGCAAGATCATGAGATATGCAAGTACCCTTATTCATGCCAAATTACTGCATCAAATATTATTATTTAGTTAGCATTATATTATTATTATTGTTTTTAACTTTTATTCTTACTATCGGTTAGGGGTGCAACTTGGATCAGATTCAACCTAAATCCAGCCCGCCGAACCCGATTTACAACAGTACTCAAACTCATATCTGTCCAACCTGAACCCGAAAGATCCGGGTTTAACCCGGACCGATTTGCAATTAATCCATGTTCGGATTGCAGTCAACCTGAACCCGAGGTAATCCGAACCCGAAGGTTATCCGAACACGGGGAGAGCTTATCGCACCAGATTTTTGGGGGCTGGGCTCGGTGGCTTCGTCGGAGGCGTCAACTGCTGAGGGAGAGGAAGAGGAGAATGGTAGCCCTCCAAGTAAAGGAGCTGGGGAGATGGGATGTAGACCGGCTCGTCTGGGTTCAAAGCGGCCATGCTTCTGCTGCTACTGTGGATATTAGGTATCAAATCCTAAGGCGAGCGGTTGAGCTCGCAGAGAAGCTCGGCAGCAACGGTGGCTGCGAGTCCCACGATTCCATCAACATCGACCAGGCGGCAGTGAAGCATATGCATTCACCGAGCCCGGAAGCTTGGAAGCACACTTTCTAATCCTCAAGGTCCGCATCTCGATCAACCAAAGATGGGTGGCAGCAAGAGAGGCACGAAATAAAGCAAGTGCGAGCGAGAGAAAGGAAGTTGAGATTTGGTCGGCAAGAGAGGAGAGCAGCAAGAATGCGAATGAGAAGCAAGGCGATGTCTTCGGTCTTGGGGCTCGGAGGAGAGGAAGATGAGGACTACTGGAAGCTAATTAAGTAAGAATATAAGATAACGGGGATTTAGCTTTCAAGGGCCATTTAATGCATGGATTTGACAACATACGGGGTGAGGGATAAAGGAAGGAGGATGTAAGTTATCAGAGTCATCATTAGTGCACATCTCAAGGGCTATTTAATGTATGAATTTAGCTTTCAAATCAAATTGTTTGCATAGGGGTATCAATGTACCATTACACTCACTTTCTCATCAGGCTAGAGAGTGCTCCAGCCAGCAGTTTAAAGGTCAATAATGATCTATTATCATGGTCTATAAAACCAAACAATTCGCTTCGTGTCATTCGCTTTATAGGTATTATTTTAATTTAAATTTTAAAAATAAAAATACATTTTTAAAATTTTAAAAATAATCTATATGAAAATGCTTTTGAGCTCGGTTTACGAATTACGATCATAAACGTAAAGATGCGTAAATATAGCTTGATATATGAAAAAAAAATCAACATTTGGTATTTATAAAATAAAAAATATTATTATTTAAAAATTATGTAATATAGTTAGAAACGTAGTGATAAAAGAAGAAAAAATATTATTATGTACAATGTTAAGCTTGTTTGTTTATTAATATCATATTTATTTATTTTGTCAACCCGAATTTCAACCTGAAATCAATCCAATCCGATTTTTAAAAATAGGGTTAGGATTGAGATTTTGCAAATAGGGTTAGGGTTAGGATTAGGGTTGCTATTTTACAAATAGGTTAGCGTTAGGGTTGAGAAAACCTGAGTTTCATGGACCCGAGTTGCACCCTCTGTCCGCGCCCCTGCCCCTCCTTCTATCTTCTTACACAGCTTCTGTTGATCACAAAATCAATTTTTTTTCAATTGGCTCTTGAAACCGTTTCCAAATACTAACAAAAATTTACCAAATTCTAAATTATATTTCGCTCTTCAACAAATTAATGTGGAATGTTAAACGTGTTACGGTTGGCTTGGTTGTATGAATTACTCACGTGGAAAGAGATGCATGTGAGACATAATCGTGGGGTGTGTTTGAAGTCATGAAGTTGGTTCAGAGGAGTGGCTGCTGGTAAGGAACAATTCAGAGTTGGGCAATGCGCTACAAAACATGGAGGTTTAGAACAAGCGGGGCAGAATCTGTTCAAATTTTCACAGAACTTGGATCTTAGTGCTTTGCTTTCTGGATATGGCTATGATTAGGTTCAAGAATTGACTGGACTAGGCTGGATTCAGTGCACGTTTGGGTATATTATTAATAATTTAAACACAGGCTTGAGCCTGGAACCTGTTGGTAGTTGTGGAAGGGACCACAATATTGGCATCAGCGTCGGCTCCGATGGTTGGCGAGAGGGAGGGAAGTGGTCAAAAGGACCCGGTGGACTGAGGACGTGGATGGAGGGGAATGGGAATGGGAATGGGAATTGAGGGCTAAGCTTTACATATGTATATATAATTGGGTTAGATCAAGTCTGTCGGCGTCTTACTAAAATTTGGCGAGCTCGAGCCTTGATCTAAAGTTGATCAGGCGTGATTTCTTGCACCCAGCTCAGCCTGTTGGGCCTAAAAAGCAGCGAGCTACACATCCAGCTATGCCACTTTTGCTTGGGTCTAGCCTTCAACATTTCATCAAATTTTTTATTTTATTAACAGTCAGCATCAAATTTTATTAGATCTCTTAAAATATGAATCTACTAAATTAAACTATAAAGAATAAGAACAATTAAGATGGATATATGGTAAAACTTTAAAAAATAGAATTAACAATGAATATATACAAAAAATGATAGAAGTAGTCCTAATTAAAGATAAAATAAATAAAAAATTTAATTATGATGGTTTAAACATATACAACGAAGAGACCTTTAAATGTTTCAGTTAGAAAGAGTGATCTTTTAACAGTCCATGATAATCATAGAGGTAGAGGTAAATTTAAACTAATATCAATAAAGATAATTAAGAGAGATATAATTATTTGTAATTTAAATATCGATTTATTTGAATGGAGCAGAGAGCGAAGGAAACAAATTTATGTACCTCACCCATATAGGCGGGAAAAGGCTTAGATGAGTTGAGTTGAGTCTCCACTAACGTATGATTGGATAAGATTGCAGTGTGTGCAGTAACTTCGAATGGAATGTAAGATTGCCATGTGCATCAAATTAGCAGGGTCATGTCGCATGGCTTGCTCAAGAACAAACCTAATAGGCTGTCATACCATGCCAGTCTAGCATAATTTTTTAGGAAAAGTTTTTGCGCACCATACGCGGTGCAGCATCCTACACCGTGCGGGAGATTGGCCATGTGCACATATGGCCATGCTTATGCCAAGGGCATTCTTATTCTTTTCGGACTACATGTATGGCCACACATGTGTGCATCCAATCACCATATATGGTGTGCGCGTTCTTGCATTACGCACATTGCAAAAGGAGTTTTCCTAATTTTATTAAGAATTGTGCTAGCACGCCCATGATCCAGGTCTCATAAGGCTCCCAAATCTGTAGCCCAAGCAAACTGCATCCAATCATCTTGTTGTGCCATCCGTGTATTAGCTTAAGCTCAGTATGCTAGAAAAAGTCCTCCTACACCGCGCGCGCATCATTTGTGCACCGCGCGCATCGCGTGTGCATCACGCGTTGATTGATTGCATGCACGTACGATCGCGCATGCGGTGATGAAAGGATAAAATTGTTCTTGGCTACTTGCAGCCGCATGTGTGCGCGGTGTGCACAACCTATATCGTGCACGGTGCACAAAGACCTTTCCCAGCATGTGGTGTGCACAATCTACATAGCGCACGATGCATAAAGACCTTTTCGAGCTTGCTAACCCATGTAAGCCAATGGCCAAACCTTTTTTATTTTTTAAACTAATTTTATGGACACTAAATAAAAAAATTAAATAAAGTTAAGAATGCTTTTGAAACTATCATAGAAGGTAAAAATGTAAAAATATACAAAGAGGCTAGCCTACAACCTATAGACCGCTCTAGGCCGGCATGTCATGGGCCATGGTGCTATCACGGGTCATCGTCGGCACAAATTGTGCTACTTCTATCCCGGCATGATTGCTATAGCAAATGGTGCTATATATGGGTTACCAAACTAGGCCCTACCATGGATTCCTGGTCCATTTGATGGGATGCGTTGGATAGCTCTGAATTGAAGTATTACGATTAAAAATTTGCATGCAGCTTCAGAATCAAACTTTGATTCTGACATCTAACAATATTTATTATCATTGCATTATTGAAGCATCTACGGAAATTTTGAATGAAAAATAACAGCCATTATTATATAGGGAATTCATTATTGTTGTTTGCTTGGATTATAAAAACATTCAACTTCTTATTAACTAAAGAAGAATCCTTTTATCTTTCACTGCATTATTATTTTACCTTCGTCCCCATGCTCTCCCTGCAATCCCTATTTGCTCGACAATTCTTATTCGGTCTATTATATCAGAAAAGGTATGGAGGCTGTTGCTACAGTATTTTTATGTATCTTAAAAGAGGAAACAATATGATTACACTGTTGTAGTACGAGTTTATTCTGATAAATAAAAAAATATGGTTTATTTAAGTACAATATGATAAAGATCTTTCTGTTTTTAGTTTCAAAACCATGAATGATAGGTCATAAGATCGTCATCTCATATAATTAACTTTTCGATATAAATAATGGATCTGAACTCTATAAATATCATAAAGGATAGGCTAAATATCATGAAGCAAAGAATTAATTAAAATTTAATTGTAATAGTTCTACCAAAGTCATTGAATGATTAAAAGTAAATTAATAAAAATTATAAATATAAAAAATTTAAATAACATAAAAAATAACAGTATAAAACAACATAAAGCTTGGTAAAAAAAACAGAAACAATAAGACAACTCCATGCAGCAAAAGCATGAGAGAACAGAAACAATAAGACAGCACCGTCGGCGTGTTGGCTGTCATGCTTCAAATTCCTCGCTTTCCACCCGCGATGCTCGGGGTCCAAGCCGGAGGAATCTCTTTCGGCGGCACGGAGCGTAACACATCCCATCTAAAGTTTATACAAACACGTGTCAATATTCAAACACAATTATGTGAACCTTTCCAAGAGCAGCATATCACACTCCATGACCTAAAAGAGAAATTCCAAGAGCAGCACCACAGCGTCAAACAAACGGCCGCCGAAGGGTGGACGCCCTTCTGACGTAGCGACTAATCGCTGTCATTAGTTTACGTCAACTTTCCTTAACCACTATCTAATTAATAAATTAATTTCTACAGCTACATGAGTACGATGCTTCGCCGGATACGGATAGAGTGTGTGTATTCTCCCATGGTCTAATACCAACAGCGCCGCCGGCTCCACCAGTTCCCTTCCCTCCTCCCTTCTTTGTTCCTTATCGTTTCCTGAAGCCATCCGGCCAATATAATATAGAGAACTCAAGGAACATTACCTCACCAAATTTGCTTATAATATTAAGCTGTAAACTGCCCGTTCCGATCTTCGTTTCCTCTTCGGAACTCGATTCTCGCCGGCGTTGGCCGCCATGTCGGTGTCGTGCGGGTTAGAGTGGGTGGTGTGTCTGGGCTGCTCCCGGTGGGCGTGGAAGCGGCTGACCTACGTGGGCTCCTACGACAGCGAGTCGTGGCCGCCGGCCACCGCCGACGAGTTCGACCCGGTGCCCCGCATGTGCCGCGCCATCCTCGCCGTCTACGAGGACGACCTCGCCAAGCCCCGCTTCCCGCCCCCCGGTGGATACCGCATGGAGCCGGCCTGGGTCGCCAAGGTCGTCCAGTACGACCAGACCGAGGGCCGCTGCCCCCCTTACCTAATCTACGCTGACCACAGCCGCAAGGAAATCATCCTCGCCGTCCGCGGCCTCAACCTCGTCCACGAGAGCGACTACAAGGTCCTCCTCGACAACGGCCTCGGCCGCCAGATGTTCGACGGTGGCTTCGTCCACCACGGCCTCCTCAAGGCCGCCACCTGGCTTCTCAACCGCGAGGCCGAGACCTTGAAGGAGCTCTTGGCCGAGCACGGGCCCGAGTACAAGCTGGTGCTGGCTGGCCACTCGCTCGGATCCGGGATCGTCTCGCTGATGACCATAATTATTGTGAATCACCTGGATCAGCTTGGGGGCATCCCCAGGAGCCAGATCCGCTGCTACGCCATGGCGCCCGCGAGGTGTATGTCGCTGAACCTCGCCGTCAAATACGCCGATGTCATCCACTCCGTCGTGCTGCAGGCAAGTGAATCGATTGCTGATTTGCCTTCTTTCTCTTGCTGCGGTAGAAGAGTTTGGATTGCTGATATGCAGGATGGATTAACAATTGAACTTGGGGGCGAGCTATGGTTTCTTTTAAGGAGGAGATCTGACCAATAGAATGAGAGCGAAGAAAAGGAATTGAAGAAAGAATTTTTTATCCACCTTAAGGAAATTAACAAATGAGAATGCGGAGTTTGGTGATTTAGATCTGAAAGGAATAGAGTGGACTCCTGATTCTTGGGTTTGTGGGCATGTAAGTGATTTTAGAAATGAGGAATGGATGTTTAGCATATGCCATTAATTGATTTTATGCTTTTCTTGCAAAAAGGTATGGCTTTGCGTATGGTTTACACCTCCTTTCTTGAAAAAAGTTAATTAGAGAAGAAGTTGGTGACTTGGGTTTCAAGGAAGTGTGAATGTGGATCGAGCAGTGAGCAAATGGAGGTCACTAGCGGATTGGATAATTGATCAGTAAGGGATGCGTTTAATTGGATATGCAGTGAGAGCAGAATTTAGTGACTTGGGTCTGACGGAAGTGCAGGTTGAGTGGTTATTCACTCTTAGGAACAGAGGTTGTAACTCTTTTATCAGAGGATACAATGGAATTTCAATGACATTGCTTATAAAGAATTGAATAATTGTTGGGTAAGCCATTCGGAATTGTGCTTTTCTTGTGAAGAGATTCTGCCAATTTAATATGAAAGAACTTCTCTATTTTCTTGTCATTGATCAATGTGGCAATGGGAGATTCCTCTGATGTGGATGAAACACATGGTTGCAGGTGTCCTCAAATGAGTCATATAATTTTTTGTAGTCTTTTGTTAAATTTTTCTTTCCTCTTTCTTTCCTTTAAAAGAGTGAGAATAGGGCATACACAAACAACTTAAGTGAGTCAAGGTTGAGCAAATTGACACTGCATACTTAAAAACTTCAGCTAGGGTGCTTTTAGTCTATTTCAATATAATAGCACTAATATACAGTTATTTTCATTATCTACAATTCATTCATTTATGTACTAGCTTAAAACACTTCTTTTAGAGTTTGACTTGAGATCCACAATATGGATATAACCCTAAATGGACATGGTCTAACATGAAGCCTGATATGATGTGGAGCCTAATATGGATGTGGCCTGATATATTTCCATAGATGTGAAGAATACAAATCCTAATCCATGTAAAATACTGTAGATCTCCTGTCTATATAATCATATGTAGCTCTGAACTTTAGAATAACTCATAGGTTATTGAGAGATTTAGGAGAGGGTTCTGTTGGATGTAAGAGGATCTAGGATTCGTGTAAGGAAGTTATTATAATCTTCAGTTGTTCTGTTATAAATTATTCTCACCTTTATTGGAGTGGATGTAGGTCAATTTGACCGAACCATCATAAATCTTTGTAAGTTTTTTTTCTTTGATGGTTTTTCTTATTTTTGATTTCTTCTTCCCTACTGTGTACCTATGGCAACAAGTAGTGTCAGAGCCTTGGTTTCTTGAACCTAATGTTTCAATACCCTAGCAGCATGTCTGTTAGAGCAACATAGATCTTGAAGCGGAGGAGGTGTATGGTCAAAATCCTGTTTTGGTTGGCACCCATGAACAGATCTTGTTCCAAAACAGGGGACTCAGAGTCCCGATCATCCTCACTACCGTCAGTGAGGATGATCGGCGAATCAGGCAAGAGCTAGGTGGAGGCAATGACGGTGACTTTGGCACCACCATAGCCAAGGACAACGCCTGAGAGGAGCAACCAATGGCCGGACTCCTAAGCTGCTGTCGGCTGGAAAGTCAGTGGAGATGTTTAAGAATCACCACTCCACTGCATCTCCTAGCCATAGTGGAGGAAGATGACACTTAGATCATGATGGCCAGGTGGGGTAGCTGCACCAAGCATCATCAATCAACTGGCAATGGTGGGTGAGAAGCTAGGTGGTGCATCGAAGGAGTCAGGGGCTGCCTGATACCAAGCTTGGTGTGTCGGAGGTGGAAGAAGTTATGTTTTGATCGCAAACTAGGGCCTCATCTCATTTGAGAGCCCTGATTTCTCGCTGTTTTGATCGCAAAAAGTGGAAGAAGTTATGTCTTTTATGTTGTTGTGGTAGAGGCAAGCAGTGAAGATCAAAGGAGGCGGCTCTAGGCGGTCATGCAAAAGAGGGCAGTGATGACCACTTGTCGGAGAAGAAGCTGAGTAGCGACTTTGAGATCTTCCTAGCGGACTCTGGAACAGGGTGAATTCTTGACTCTAATTGTTCCTTTCAAATGACTTCCAATAGATGTTCGTTCTTTATATATCAATTGAAAGTAAGGAAGGTTCTATTGGATGTCGACAAGACTGCAGATATTGTCGGAACTGAAACAATTTATATCAAGATGTTTGATGGCGTTGTGAGGTCCTTGGAGGCTTGGCATGTTCTGAAGCTAACAAAGAACCTAATTTTCTTATTTTCTTAAGCACACTTAATTCTTAGAGTTACAAATAAAGGCTGAGAATGATATGTTAAAAGTTTCTAAGAGTGCTCTTGTAGTGATCAAGGGAAGGATGGTGGATGGCTTGTATCGGATTATTGGAACTACCATTATCAATATGGTGGTACTCTGAATTCTTTACCTATAGAGTTATCAGATTTGAAATTCATTCCGTTATGGCATATGAGGTCTACTTGATGGAATAAAGACCGATAAGCTAAACTTCTGTGAGCATTGCATGATGAAAAGTAGAATAAGGTGGAGTTTAGCGATGGTACTCACTATTCCAAGGGAGTGTTAGACCATATTCATTCACATCTCTGAGGACCTAACCCTTATGCATTGATGAGTGGACATTTAGTATTTTTTGATGTTTGTTGATGATTACTCATGTAAAATCTAAATGTATTTTTTAAAATAAATATGAGATGTTGATCAAATTCAAGCAATGGAAAGTCATGGTAGAGAAACAAACTGGACAGAAAATTAAGATGTTACATATGAATAGTGGCTTGGAACACTGCAAAGGCGAATTTGACTAGTTCTAAAAAAATGAAAGTATAGTGAGGCACTGTACTGTACGAATGACACTACAATAGGTTGATTTGGAGAACTGATGACAAAAATACTTTCGAAGAGAATCCGCTATATGCTCTTTGATACTGGACTCAAAGAATTATTTTAGGCTCAAGCAGGGAATACAACAAGCTTCTTGATGAATTGGCCGCCATCAGCTGCCATTGGCTTAAAGATTCCTCAAGAGGTATGGTCCAGTCATCCAATTGATTATTCTAATTTGAGAATCTTTGGTTGTCCTGAATATGTTTATGTTAATAATTGCAAACTTGAATAAAGGGCAAGAAAGTGTATACTCCTCAGTTATTGCACTGGAATGAAGGATTGCCAATTGTGGTGTGTAGAGGATCCGAGGTTATCCAAGTTTATGATCAATAAAGATAGTTTTGATGAGTATGTTATGGTAAATCAAAAGGAAGGAATGGTTGAAAGTTAGACAAAGGACTGCAATATTAGCAAGGAGGAAAAAGCTCCAGGGCGAGAGTCATGAGACTCACTAGCTTAGTCCAAGGTGGAGGTGCAATCTGAAAAAACTACACAGGGTGTAAAAGTATCTTTACAACAACATTATAGCATAACCATCGATCGTGAAAGGAGGCAACTCAGGCCATCTGTACAGTATACGGATACAGTTACTTATGTGCTTGTCATAGCTAAGAGTGTGGAGTATGAGCCTTTCAGGTATATGGAAATAGAAAAGAGCAAGGATCTTGTTGGAAGGGTAGCAGCTATGAACAAAAAGATGGAGCCAATTTTAAAAGACAAGTTCAAACATTGCTTGGACTTGAGTGGAGTTCGTAAAGGTTGATGCCGTCGGGGTAGGCAGCAAAGACGAAGAATAAGTTTTAGGATGGTTGGCTTAGTAAACCTCAAGCCAAAAGACAGAGATTTGTTAGAGTTTGACTTGAGGTCCAAAAGCCCTATATAGATATAGCCCTAAATGGATAATAACCTAATATGGATCTTAATATAATGTTTTCATTGTGGGGAGAATACGAATCCTAGTTCATGCAAAACATTGTAAATCTCTCGTTTATATAAGCATTTATAACCCTGATCTTTAAGGTAATCCTAAGGTTATTGAGGGATCTAGAAGAGGATTCTATTGGGTGTAAGAGGATATAGGGTTTCGTGTGAGGGAGTTATTGTAATATGTAGTTATTTTGTTATAAAATTATTCTCGTCTTTACCAGATGGATGAAGGTTGATCTGATCGAACCACCGTAAATCTTTGTGAATTTTATTCTTTGGTGCTTTTTTTTTTTTGTTGATTTTTTCTTCCTTGTTGTGCGCTTGCTGCAACAACATTTTTATCATGGCTAATAGTTTTTGCTTTGCTCTTGATTTTTTTAATACATTTATGTATATAGTTTAACGACTTGTCTTTATCTTTTCATATTAGAGAACAAAAAGGTGCAGCAAATCTTCACTTTGTTGATTATTTTATTTGGGAATTTTGTTATTGTATTAGATGAGAATACTTAGATGTCAATCTTGACCCCTTAGTTATAAATTCTTCTAGGATGATTTCTTGCCAAGAACTCCAACACCTATGGAGTATATTTTTGGATCTATCTTCTGGTGAGTTATTGCATATCCATAATTTCCCATGCTTTAGTATTTCTGATACTTTCTTCATTTCCATAGTGTTATCACCATTTTTAAATGAGGTTTTGCTGCTTTCGACAGCTTGCCCTGCTTGTTATTTTTGGTTTGCATGAGAGATACATTTATTCCAGAAAAGAGAAAGCTTAATGATCCTAGAAGGCTATATGCTCCTGGTCGAATGTATCATATTGTCGAGAGAAAATTTTGCAGGTAACAAACGTTCTGACATTCTTTGTGCTAGCAAAAAGGGCCACAGTATTATGTGACTTAGAAGATAAAACATACTTCTTTTTCCATATTTTTGCATTTATTTTGGAAGCAGAATTTTTGATTTTCCATTTGTTCTACAAATACCTGAACCATAACTATAAATTGTACCTCATTGTTTGTGATATATATATATATATATATAAATATTCATTTACTTGCCATTAAGCATGCTTTCATTGCCCATTACTTTATCTTGAAAGAAATTCAGGTTGCTGAAATTATGATACTCAAACTGAGACAAGGAGGCATGAGAATAGGATTTTTTGACCTAGTGGGTTGACTGTATTAAAGGTTATTTAGAACAATATTTTGATGTTGTGGAATTTTTTTTGTTGATCCTGAAACATCTCTTGACTTGACCAGAGTTCTCTCCAAGATTGATGTTGGAGATGTGATTTGCCTAGGGAAGAAAGATACGAGGTTTGATTTGAGATTTGAAATAATTCATGTAATGGTTAAGGGAATCTATGGTTTTCTGAATTTCAGAAACCCATTGTCTTGATTGCACTTGAACTCTGAAATTCATGTACATGACAGAATTGTGGGGACAGGTTAAGGATGGTGGAATACAGGATTTGGCAATCTTTTATAAGAAAGTTAAACTATTTAAATATAAAAAATATGTGAAGAAAAAGGAAACATTAAAATGCTAATGAGGTGGCCTGGCACTTTTCAGTACGAGTAGCAATGCTTGGCTCCCTGGCATGTTCTTTTTCCATTAACCTTTAGTTTCTCTCTTTCAGTCTTGTCTTTAATAATTTTAAATGGATTTGGAACTTTATAGTCATTTCTTTCCTCTTTTAATTTTTAAAACTTGGATGGTATTGAGCTAGACCTCTTTTTCTTTCAGGATAACAGAACCAAAATATGCAGTTAGAATGACCTCCACTTGATAAGCAAGACCAAACACTGCCATGCATGTATGTACAAATTTGACATATATAATTTGTGTAAACTCATGGAAAGAACGAGTGGACACATAGAAGAACTAAACTAAGTGCATAGATACTGCTATCTACATTCAATACAATAAACTACTGTACTGATATGCTTCCAACACTCCAACCCAAAACTCAAGGTAGTCATGTTCCAAGAGACTATGGATTCATTAAAGAGTAGAACTTATGGTGGTGGAAACAGATATGGATAACCTGATAGGTAAAATCATGATGGGGTAGCCAGTTATGTACTGAGTCTGAGATGAGTGAAGACGAAGTTCAAGGATATAAAATTGCAGTTTAGTTTAGAGGACAAAAATTGTGATGATTGGAACTTTTATGGCACAATGCAGGCCGATGAAATGGTTTCTGTGCGAGCCAGGATTGGAGATATCTAACTATGGAGATTTCATACAAAGATGAAAATCTCTTGATTATGTTTTGACAAATGTGGTTGTTCCGTAAATTCATTTCCTCAAGCTTCACCATTCATACTTTTAAGCACCATTGGAATGATTGCCTAGTTTATGTAAAACTGCAGGTTGACAATGCTGTTTTGTGGTGTCATGCGTTAGCTGGTTATTTTCTGGTCAAAGAGCAATCTGGCTAGCATACTGTCAATTATCAGCAATAAGATTCGGTGTGAGGTATGAGAGATAATGAGATGTATAGGAAGTTGATATTAGGGATTTGTAGATAGGCAATGCACGGTAGAGAGAAGCCACTAAAATGTGGATGTCAAAAAGGTAGTCAACTCTCAGGCTAGGCATTTTAGTGCTTGTTTGGTTGAAAAGAAAATAATAGGAGAGAGAAATCATTATAATCTAATATGTTCGAAAGGTAGTCAGCTCTTAGACTAGGCATTTTAGTGCTCGTTGGGTTGGGAAAAAAATAAGGATAAAAATTTTTTCTGCCCTTATTTTTCAATGTTTGATTGAAAAATGAAAGGAAAATAGATGGTAATGTCCACATATTATTTTCCTTTCCTCATTGGAAAACTTTTCCCAAAGGGGAGGTGATATTTTAACTTTTCAAGTCTCATGAGAAAATTTGCTAGTATCAAAAGTTCAAAATGACCCTTCTGACTTTATTCTATTTCCTTCTCTATTATATTTATATTATATTACTATAACATATATAATAATATATTAAGTTATATCATATATTATAATATATAAACTAATATTAGATTATATTATTATAAACATAATATAGTATAATATCATTTGATATTATATTATTAATATTATATAATAATAATATATATAATATGATATTATCATATATTATTATATTAATTCCTATGTAATCATTATTCTTGGTTATTATAGTCAAATTGGTATTTTTTTCATGTAAAATTGCCTTCAACTAATTATAAGAAAATATTTTCAAAATCATTTTCATACAAATTTTCTATCAACTAAACTTAATAAAAATTATTTTTCTTTGCAAAACTTTTCCCAAGAAAATGAATTTGAAGAAAACTTTTCTATCAAAACCTTTTTTAGGAAAATACCAAACGAGCACTTAAAGCAATATGGTGATTATTGGGTTTCCAGGGTAAAAAACATGGATCAAATCCAAGTTTCACGCAGCAGAATCAATAATTATTGCATACTAGATGCAACCCTGAAGACCCTTGAGGGCCAGGATCCCTAAGAGACAAAGAAGATAATCAAATTGAAATAAAATAAATATGAAACTCACATATACCTATGTTCTTTATCAAAGGAGATTACTGATGAAGCCAGAATCCTCACTACCACTAGCCTCCAACGGTGATCCACAGAGTCCTTGGATGTAGTCCTCCTAAGATTGGTTGACAACCTTTTTGGCAAAGGGGTGCTAGTGTCTCTTTCTTGCCTTTTTGCTTTACCAAATCAAGACGAATGGAATAAGAGTTCAAGATCAGATCAAAAACTCTTAGGAAGGAGAATCTGAATTCTTGGGCGTGGAAGAAAAAGGAGGAGATGTATGTGACTTCTTGGCTTTTTGCCTTTTGCTTTCCCAAATCAAGAAAGGAATGGAATAAGAGTTCAAGATCAGATCAAAAACTCTTAGGAAGGAAGAATCTGAATTCTTGGGCATGGAAGAAAGAGGAGGAGATGTATGTGACTTCTTGGCATGAAGCAAAATTTATCTTAGGCGATCATTTGTTGAATGGCTGAATTTTAAGGAACCTTTTTATTCAAAATTTTTCTATGGCCATTTGATATGGTACGAGGCTTTAATAAGCCACATTCAACCAGCCAAAATAAAAAAATTGGTTTTTCAAAATCAAACTTAGTTGCAAAGTTGTTGGGAGTTTAAATTTCAGCCAATCAAAATTCAGCATATGGCAGTTTCTAGAAACTATGCAACTAAATTAGTTTTTGATAAAACCAATCAGATCTCCATGTTTTTGAATTCAAATTTAATCCACTTTGAATTTCACACGTCACATTTGAAATTCATCAAATCTGAATTCAAATTTGTACATATAACAAAGTTTGTTAGGATATTGTTATACATTGTCTTAATTGGACAAGCCAACCAAATCCTAACCATATGATCTCATATCCACATAATCTCATGTCCAACTCTTGGGCATGTCCTCCATCACGTGGTGATGGATCACGCCCATCAAATGGGCGTGAATCCATGTGCCACGTGGCTCAATTCATGCCACTAATTTGGGTGCTATGCGGTTTCAGCATTGGGTGCATCATATGGACCCAATTTAATCACAATTCTCTAATTTGATCACACCCAAATAATTTGAGCCCTCCATCACATGGATCACGTCTAATTGGGTGTTTCAAACATGGCCATCCAATATGCATTTCAGATGTGCATCATATGTATATCATATGCAAAGTGAAAAAATCTTCTCTATAATGAATCTTTATTCATCAATCCAAATCAATTCAGCCCTATTTGGTTCGTGATCCAGAAAAACTATTTTTGAAAATAGATTGTATCCAAAAATTTGAATTGTATTATGTTGATTTTTAGTATTCGAGAATATGTTTGGTTGGTGTTTTCGAAAACTATTTTTTTGAAGAAAGGCAGCAGCGAATCGCGTGGAGAAAGGTCGTGGGGAGAAGGAAGAAGGTGAATCTACGAGTTTTTGACGTTTTGAGAAAGGAAGGATAAAATCTGAAAAATGTCTGTGATGAATTCGAAGAAAACGTCGTTCCGTTGTTTTCCAGATTCATTTATTTTTAGAATCGTTTTGAGAAAGTATTTTCGAAAATGGTTCAGCTAAACGTGTTTTTCATGCTGTGGGTTGAATTTCTTGTTTTCGAAAACAAATAATCCAACTCAAATCTGCTACCAAACGGGCCCTTCAATTCCTATTAAGATTGGATCAAATCCAATCCTAATTCACTTAGAAAAGTGATCATCTAATCTAAATTAAGTTCAACTTAATTTTCATTTTAACTCATCCAAAAACTCCTTAATATGTGTGACCTATTGGGCCCCCCGATACATTGACAACAATCATGAATCAATCTGACCCAGATGTTGACCTAGTCAATCCTTTGACTTGATCAACCTATTCATAATTATAAATCATGAGTGGCCTCTAAGAAAGCATCATGATTACCTAAGTATCGTAGAATTATGCCGACGTGGTTATCGACATCACCTGTCCATGATCAGTTACTGTACGATTCAATCCAGTTGTCACATATCCAGAGCAATCAGTGGCATAAAAGGTGCTAACCCTATAACTAATCTTGTTTACTTGATCTCAGGAAAGATTGACTCATATGAATTAAAACTCCGAAACCATTTCGGATTCCAACTCAACCTTGCAAGGATTTTAAGTCTAATCAATCCATCAAGTGGCCGTGGGATATAACCCTCTCTATATTAAGGAAGACGAATTCTATCTTAGTTAATCACCACCTAATGTGGGATGTACCATGCAAGAGATTAACGTAGAGCAATGATTCATATTTTAAGGTATTTTACTTTCCGAAACGAGTAAGAATAAACTAAGGATGAATATGTGAAGAGTAAAGTAACCACCCGCAGAACACGATTCACTAAATAATAAAAAAATAGGATCCTAGGGTTGAGAAACCACTACTTAGAATATGCTCTTTCTTCAATAAAATAAAACTAATGAGAAGGGATGAGTCTGATTACCAGGTAATGATGGTCTTTATCCTAAAAGATTTTAGCTCTTGGAATGAACGCTTGGAAGATGAAGCTATGCTACCACAGATGTTTCGGCTTTCGTTCAAATGGTTCTGGAGATAAGGAGGATTTATCTAAGGATCGTAGCTCCTTGGCGTCTTGGGCTGGGATGCTTGAACAGGTGTTGAACGGGTATTTATCGGGCCTCTCACCCTCTCCCTCACAGAGTGTCAATGCTCAGAAGCACAGAAAAATAAAAGAAGAATACTCTTTTTCATTAATCATTAATTGTTCTTTACAAGAAGATGGGAGGAGTTTTATAATAAGCCCTAATCCTTAATTATATGAAAAAAAAAATAAGGGCGCCATATTGTTTCTAAATAAGGAGATAGGCGGCATCTTGAAATAAGAGAAAGAGATTAAGGGTTACCTTTCTCAAATAAAGAGATAGGCGGCATCTTGAAATAAGGGAAAGAGATCAGGAAATTGTGCCATATTCTGTTTTCCATAAGAGTGGGCGGCAAGTCACCTTCCATAGAGGCTTTATTTGCTTCCTTTTCCATCTTTAAATGGTTATAAGCCTATTACACGACTGACACGATAACTCAGAGACTCGTGCATGTATGGGCAAAGGAATTAGGTCTATGGGTCTATTAGGCTTATAACCATGGACAATCTCAAATGAACTTTGCCTGTGGTCCTATTAACTAAACTGTTGTAGGCGAATTTAGCTTTAGATAACAAAAGGTTCCAATTTTCAGTGTTTTCACCTATTACAAGATATCTCAACAAGTTTTCAAGGATTCGGTTCACTACTTCAGTCTGGCCATCGGTTTGAGGATGGTAGAAAGTAGAAAATTTGAGCTTAGTCCCTAACATGTGGCAGAGGGTTTTCTAAAAATAACTCGTAAATCGGACATTCCTATCATATACAATGATTTTTGGTAGGCTATGTAACCTAACCACTTCATCTAAGAAAAGTTTGGCCATCTTGGAGGCATCAAAATGACTCAGTGGGAAGTGCTTTGTGGGATTTATCCTACAATGTGAAAGATTAGGCAAAGTGGCTCCTGGACTAGATCTATAGTATGTTGGATGTCCCTTAAAGGTGGTAATTGATCAGGAAGTTCTTCAGGAAACACATTTTGGAACTCTTTTAAAACTTCTAGCTCTTTCAAAAATTCTACTACCTTTTGAAGGTGTTCTTTTTGAGTTTGATCATGAATTTTCCTAGTAGTTAAGATCCAAACTGATGAGCCCTTAGGGATCTCATGCTCTAGTACTTTAGCGCAGATCAGATTTAATCTTGGTTTCTTTTCTTTCAGGTTACTAGATTCCCTCTTAATATGATCCTTAGGTGGAGTTGGGTTTATCACAAGCTTCTTTCCATGGTGGTTAAAGGAGCAGGAGTTGGATCGACCATACAGGATAGCATCATGGTCATATAACCAAGGTCGACTTAAGATGATACTGCTAACTCCTATAGGAAGGACATCACACCACACCTTTTCTTGATAGGATTGTAGTTGGATCATACTTGGCATCTCAGTTTAATGGGGATGAAAGTTGAGTCTACTCAGGATACCTTATAGGGATTGGGATGGCAAACCGCAGATAAACCTAGGGTTTTGACAGCACTAGTTGAGATGGCATTAACACAGCTCCCGCTATCTATGATGACCTTACATGCCTTTTTCCCTAACTTCGCAAATGTCTGTAGGTTATGGGTCCTACGCCAATCCTCTTATTTTTTGATTTGGGTCAAGATACATCTAACAACTTCGATAAATCAGATAATTCAATGACTTCTTCATCTCCTTCATATTCATCCACTAAGTGTATTCTAGCTTCATACACTTCTCTTCATGCTCATCAGTGGGTTCAGGATATTCTTCCTCTAGTTCTCGTATATATAGGGATCAGGCTAGGCATTGACTAGCATAATGTCCCAATTTATGACATCTAAAACAAGGAGCATTAGGATTAGGATTCCTCTAAACTTCAGGTGACTTACCCTTATCTTTCTTGCGGGTTAATGGAGTGCTAGTAGGTCGGTTTGGGTGCACTTGACTAGACCCTAATTTTTTATTAGGGGTACCATTCCTAGTGGGTTCAGGTTGACGGATTATAGGTCCCCTTTGGAATCTCTTGTAGTCTCTAGCTATCTGATAAGCATGTTCAAGATCATGGACTTCTCTTAAAAATAATTCTCTCTGAATGTCCTCACGTAGTCCAGCCCTAAATGTAGATAGGGTCACAACTTCATATTCATCTATGCTACACCTCATGATATATTCATCAAATTTGGCTATGTATTCATATACGGTCTTGATTCCCTGACTCAGCTCTGCCATTGTTCTAAAAGTCTCTGGTGATAGGATAGGGGAAGATACTTTTCCCTAAGCTTAAGTTTCATGGCTCTCCAGTTAGCTATGGGTATGTCTCCTTTTTGCCTAGTTATCCTTTCAACATTCCCCAAGTATATTCTAGCCTGGCGAACTAACCTGAGTTTAGCAAACTTAAACTTCCTCTTTTCAAATATTTTATACCACTCAAAGTACTGGTCCATATCTTCTTCCCAATCAGTGTATACCTTAGGGTCAAGACTGCCATCAAATATAAGTGCATCGAGTTGTATGTTCCTAAAGACTCTTTCCTTCAAATTCATAAAGTCTTGATGTGGGCATCTAGGGTTATGTTCAGGGTAGATCATGACGATGGGCTCTTGGACCAAGGAGAGTTGGTCTAGGTGATTCAGGTTCAGTGTGGTTCAATCGGTTTTCTGCAAGGATTCAGATTCGCTCTTTCATTTGGTCAAACCTATTATTTAATTGTCCAAATTGTTCAGTCATGGTTCTCATTAAAGTTTCAAGATTGGGATCCATGGTATAACTTAGTTGTGTTTGGAGATGTTAGTAATGGGCTCCTGATCTAGTGGTCATGCAACACACAAATTTGTTCTAGGGTTTCTAGACCTATAAGCTCAAGTAGAATGAATCAATTCAACAATTATCCTTTCCACTGGCTAGATAAGAGGTGGGGTTGTGGGAGGCTCCCCCCGCTCTCGCAAGGACCTAATTAGAGAACCACAAGTCCTGCCGTTTGATCCCTAGCCCTAGACACCACTTTCAAGAAATAAATAAAGGATTGAGTGCATCAGTTTCATCACAATACTTGGAACTCAATCACATGGGTATCCCTAGCTTTGCTTTAGGTTTCTACTATATTTTAATTAGGCTTGGGATCGAGATGAGGGGTTTATTTTGGGCCAAGGAAAGGTGATGAAATTCCTTCCCTTACCTAAGATAAAGAAATTGCCCTTAAGTGAATTCAGTGATGCATGCACATACATATAAAAACCTAAAGTAAAATATGCAGATATATATTATTTTATTTATTTTTTTTTTTTTGTTGTAGATCTAAAAATAAGAAGAAAATTACATATTTAATAAAGATTAATTAGATGATTAAAAAATTTCAGCACTATGCATGAACATGTCCTAGCCTGTTCTGATACCAAACTGATGCGGGATGTACCATGCAAGAGATTAACGTAGAGAATGATTCATATTTTAAGGTGCTTTACTTTTCAAAACGAGTAAGAATAAACTAAGGATGAATATGTGAAGAGTAAAGTAACTACCCGCAGAACACAATTCATTAAGTAATAAAGAAAACAAGATTCTAGGGTTGAGAAGCCGCTACTTAGAACATGCTCTTTCTTCAACAAAATAGAAATTATGAGAAGGGATGCGTCTGATTACCAAGCAATGATGGTCTTTGTCCTAAAAGATTGGATCACACTGCTCTCGGGATGAGCGCTTGAAAGATGAAGCTATGCTACCACAGATGTTTCGGCTTTCCTTCAGATGGTTCTGGAGACAAGGACTTCATCTAAGGATCGTAGCACTTTAGCGTCTTGGGGCTGGGATGCTTGGAACAGGTGTTGGAACGAGTATTTGTTGGGCCTCTCACCCTCTCCCTCACGGAGTGTTAATGCTCAGGAGCACAGAAAAATAGAAGAAGAAGACTCTTTTTCATTGATCATCAATTGTTCTTTACAAGAAGATAGGAGTTATAATAAACCCTAACCCTTGAATTACATAAAAAAAAAATAAGAACGCCATATTGTTTTCAAATAAGGAGATAGGCGGCATCTTGAAATAAGAGAAAGAGATCAGGGGATAGCTTTTCCAAATAAGGAGATAGGCGGCATCTTGAAAAGGGAAAAAGATCAGAGAATGACACTATATTCTGCTTTCCATAAGGAGTGGACGGCAAGTCATCTTCCATAGGGGGCTTATTTGCTTTCTTTTATGCTGAGATGACTTTATGAAAACATTGAGATGCTCTAATTGAGTAGATGGTGCCTACTTTGGCTGAGATTCCATGTGGGACTGAGGTAGTGCGCTGAATGTGGTCCTTCATGGTATTGGGTCTTCAACTTCTTACACTTTGTCTCAATAAATTTTGACTTAACTCAAAAAAATTATTAGGTTTATACTGACAAAATTTAATTACAGTACTTAAAGTCAAACCAACATAAAGTAAAAATTCCATAATGAACTCAGTAACCTCTATCTGATCTGGTGCCCCCACCACCAACTCCATGTGTTTATGTCATACCCAATCATCACCATATTTGCACTCATGGCTAGAGCGACGTTTGTATGTCGTCAAAGTATGGCATTCCACACATAAGGTGCAGTGAATACCTCAAGTCAAAGGATCACTTGCACAACCGTCATCAGAGATCAACCATTGACACTATATAGAATATCCATATGGGATCTCTGTGTAGGTCAACCAATGCATCATTACAATAACGAGCATCCACACACCTATCTAAATATCTCCATACTTCAGCTTGTGAGATCAGCTGCTCACCACAAGGGTGAGGATATGCGATGTATGCTAGTCTCATGGCATTTGATGGTGTCCAATCCCGTCTACACATCGATTGGAAATTTAAAGAATCGAACCATAACGTGCAATTTGGATCTCACAATTTATAATCTTTATTACAAATTCCATATGCGCGGTTCATATTCTTTTGGACTTTATCTCACAGACCAATATATCAAATATATATAATAAAGGGCATCCGATAGATAAAGAAACCACTTTATTTGATTTGTATTCATAGAATGTATACATATATAGCATTCAATCTGATTGGATTTAGGGCATACACTAACAGTGATGACCAAACTATGTGACATTAATGCAAATGTAGTAAAAATTTTAGCCTTAAGTTGTGGAGATCTAGGTTACTAGAGACTAAATTTACTGAACAACACGGTATGGAAAACAAGGTCATTGCAAGAGAAGATTAACCGGTTATGAAGATCTAGAGATTAGTAATTTTATTGATTCAAATTTTTATTTCATTCTTTTTATTATGTATAAGCGAGATTATGGAATAATTTGTTAGAAGAGGTGGCCACTTTCCTTTAAGAGGAAGGAGAGTTTGTATCCTCTCTTGATGTTATTTCAAGGAAAGTGAGGCCATGTATTTCAGGGGTTATCATTGTTTTCTAGGAAGAATGTTGGCTAATGAGGGAGAGAAGGAAATGAAAAGGGGGGAAAAAGGGCAAGAAAGAGAAAAGATGGGAGGAAAAGGGAAGGCAAAAAGGAAAATGAAGGAATTGTATCTCACTGCTAGGGTGATCTACTACATAACCATCAGCCTAGGTTCCACTTGGATCTTCATTATTTTGTAGTGATCAGCACAATGTTGCAAAAATTACGGAGATAAGGAGATGTGGAGGGCTAGTCCCTTGAACAATAACTTTTGGTAGAGCATCTGATGAAAATAATGGTTTTCCTTTTAGTTCATGGTTAGTTTTCCTTCATCTATTTTTGCCATCCATTTGTTGAGTTCTAAGGCTTAAGGAATTGAGTTTGGCTTGTGAGCGCAATTCCACACAGAATTCTCTGTTTAAAAATCTGATGTTGTCTCAGACTTGTAACTAAAACTTGGACCCGAGATAGATGTGAAATTTTAGCCTTCTTTGGATTCTGTATGATCTGGTTGACATTACAAACCCAAAAAGAAAAGGTAAAGCCTAATAGTCAAACCTTGTACCATGATCAAAGAGTTCTCAAAATTTTTAAAGATATATCAAGGCATGATTTTAAGCACTGGTCAAGGACTTTGCATGGTTAGTGAAATCCACATTTTTATCAGAATAGTAAGCTCTGCTGGTTTCTATCTGATCAAAGAAGCAGAGATCTACTGGAGATTTTTTATTTTCCTAAAGCATCTTTCAAATGCTTTCCAGTTAATTCCAACTTTATTATGTCATTTGGGGTCTCTTAATCATATTCTCCATTTTTCATCTTGTCCAGGTTAAATAAATAATTAAAAGAAATCGTATTTAATTTTTATGTGGCCTTTGTGTACATGATTTTTCTTTTTTTTTTGGCCAAAAAGAAAAAAAATCTTACACTAGCGAACTAGGATGTTCATTGAGTAGTGTGAGAGGGATGTAAGCCATTTTTCTGCTAGCTCATTTAGTTATGTTTCATAGATTCAGTACAATCTGTTGAGAAATCCAACTGTGCAGAGAATTCTACACAAATGCCTTCGAAATATAAAACGAGATGCTGTTCCGGAGTCTGTTATTGTGTTCTGAGACTAATGTCAGTTATGCAAGCAGTTGCATTGTTGGAAAATTTTGATGCTATTTGTTATGGCAGGTGTGGAAGATTTCCACCTGAAGTAAAGACTGCCATTCCGGTGGAAGGAAGATTTGAACATGTTGTTCTATCGTGTAATACTACATCTGACCATGGAATTCTTTGGATAGAAAAAGAGTCACAAAAGGCTATAGATGTAAGTGAACCCTTCCAATTTTATCTGTATTGGTATATCACTGAGCTTTTAAGTAGTGTTAGAACTAATGCTAGAAGCTGTAGAATAGATCTAAAGGTGGTTGATTTTTCTCAGATAATGAATGAAAGTGCTGGGGCCACAGAACCACCATCGCAGCAAAAAATGGAGAGGAAACAGAGTCTCCAACAAGAACACAGGGAAGCATTGGAAAGAGCAGTGAGCTTAAGCATACCACATGCTGTGCCACCAACGGAACAACCCAGTGACGACATTAGCCTCGCACCTCCAGGGAACCAGAATGAAGCTCTCTCTCACAGTACCTCAAAGTCCAGCAGAGCTAACTGGGATGAATTGGCGCAGAAGCTCTTAGCTAGGAATGCTTCTGGGAACCTTGTTTTGAAGAGAGACATCCCCACCGAAGACTAACATTAGTATTCTTTCCTCTTTTCTAGTTGGTGATTATGGGAACTTTGTCTTGTTTCTATACATTGTAGCTGTGCACAATGTCATTCTTTGTCCTCATCTGGCTGAAAAAATTGCTGCTCCATGTTGTGATAGAGTCCAGTATTTGGATGCTGCTTGGTTTCCCAAGCTGAAGAGGAGCCAGTGATGTCCAAAATGAGTCTGTAGGCTGGTCTCAAGCAATATCCTGTTGTTGTATTTGTGAGTGCGAGTAAAGATGTCTGAACCATAGTTGTCAGATCGGCCTAGACATTGACCCGGCCAAGGCTTGGATCATCAGATCACTGGTTCAACCATCAGGTCACCGGTTGAACCATCAATTCAATTATTTTAATATAAAAATATATTTATATTAATAAAAATTAATTTTTAATAAAATAAACATATGAATACTAATTTTCATAATTTTTTTTTGAAAAAAAATATCTTTTTTGGTATTTTATTTAATCTCTAAAATTTCTTTACTTTCAATCCGCATACCTATTTAATCTGATTTAACTTTTTCTTAAAAAAAAAAAAAAAAATTAAAGGAATTTTTATGAGTTTTTTTTTTATTTTCATCATTTTCTCTTTATGTCTCTGTTTTACCATCTTGATTCCATAAAATTTTTATATTTTCATCATCTCATCAATGCTCTTCTTTGCATAATCTCATTTTCTTTCTCCATAAAACTTGCGAGTAGAGAAAAAGTTGCTACAAACTCTTAGGAATTTGAAACATCAAAGATCAAAAAATTTGAAACGACATTGATAAACCCATGATCCGGCTCAGATTGGGTTGACCGGTTCATGGGTGAACCGGACGGATTGATCGGGTTATTTTAAGTCTCTTACATATCCGGTTTTATGTTAGAATCGAACGGGCTTGACTTTCGGGTTCCGGTTCAATTGGTTGGTCCGATCCGATTTTAACAACTATGGTCTTAACACATGAAAAGAAGGTTAAACTTTCCTCCTTGTAAGCTAAGAATAATCTTTTTGTTCCTGTATCATCAAGTAAGTACTTTGAGAATATTTCTTTAACCTTTCTTCTCCAAAGTATCCATCTTCCATTCAACTGAAGCTATCCTGAGAATTGAGTCTTGTGTATGGGTTCAACGGTTTATCAAGGCAAGGCATCAATTGAACGTGCTGATTGCAAGCAATTCGCTTTCCTTCGCATCGGTGGATGACGGTGCTTACGGGTGATGATTTATCTCCGTCCAATAGTGAGCCACAGTGTCAAAGAAGTGTCTTGAAGCTTTAACCAAGCTCAAAGCAAATTCCGAGAAAAATAAGAAATTTTATGATTGAAATGGATGTTGTGTGCGCGTGAGAGAGAGTGAATTAGGATTATTATCTTATTTTAATCAAGTTTTGATATTTGTTATGTAATTTTTTTTTAATATGCTGTTTATATGTTTTTATGTGATTAAATTATAATTTTAATAAAAAAAGTCAGAGTATGTTTTTTAAGTATAATTTTTAAAAAATAAACTAAAAGTAGGAATAAATTAACTGCACACAAGATGAAAACTCTTTATGGATGAAAGTGAATGAACTTCGAAAGCGAGAATGGCGAGAAGAGAAGTCCTCGATGAAAATGAGATGGGGTCCATGGGGAAGGGGGAAGTATAGATCTTTTCACTGCAAGAAAGAAAAAATAAAATATTCGTGGCAAACCGTTATCCATCCCTCGATCGCCGTGGGCTCGCTATTTAAATTATTAGGGAGAAGAAGCCTAGCATTTATGAGACCTTGGAAGGACATAAGAACAAAACCCTCGATGGCTGGGCTGTCAAAAACCATTTCCTTCCCAGTTACAAGCCAAATGGACGTGGGGAGGTTCATCTCGAAGGCAGACCATCCCAAGTTTCAGCCTCGAATCAAAGATATCATGGAATCCATGTACCAAAAGGTGGTATTTTATGGTTCACGAGGTGCCTATGGCGTTCTATTTGCGTAGATTAGACAGCACGTACATTTTTAAGTCTTTTCTTCAATCTTTTTAGTTTTATATTGTGCTAATGTTTTGAATGGATTTCTCTGCTGAAGAGCGTCCACATGAAGAGTTGGCCGAACTTTCGATGCCCTCCTTTCGCCTACAGCCTTACCTTTTTCCAAGTGATTTGATGCCTTTACGCGTTAATAAGACGGTTTTTTTTGTGATCAACAGCAGCTCTCAAAAAGTTTGGATCAGATAGAGACATGTTAGGTAAGGTCAAACCAAACTTTTAATGATTTTATATATATATAATCTATCATATTTGTATATTAATGTATTTTTTGAATTAAAAATAAAATATCACCTCAAATACTAAGAATTGCAAGTGATGTGGCTTACGTAGCCACGAGAGCAATTATGACAAAATCAAAATTCTAAGACAGCCCCGCCCCGGCATCTTCAAGTCGGTTGAGTCGGCCCCGACCTTTTCTGGTCGGCCCCGCTCGGCTCCGGCATCTCCAAGTCGGCTGAGTCGGCCCCGACCTTTCCTGATCAGCCCCGCTCGGCCCCGGCATCTCCAAGTCGGCCGAGTTGGCCCCGACCTTTCCTGGTTGGCCCCGCTCGGCCCCGGCATCTTCAAGTCGGCCGAGTCGGCCCCAACCTTTCCTGGTCGGCCCCGCTCGGCCCCGGTATCTCCAAGTCGGCCAAGTCGGCCCCGGCCTTTCCGGGCCGGCCCCGCCCGGCATCCATAAGTCAGCCGAGCCAGTCCTCCTCGGCCTCGGTGCCCTCATGAGGGTCGGGGCTGCCCCAAGTCGATCCCAAAAGGGTCCTGGCAGTCCACACCGCCGTCCTTCTAACGCGCGCCGCCTGGTATCCCCAGGCCCAACTACCCACTGGCCACGCCGCTGATGGGACAAGATCTAACTACCTGTTAGCCCTGCTGACTGATGGACGTAGCCTACCAACCGATGTTTTCCCCTCTTCGATGGGACAGAACCCACCGACCAGCCCAAATTCACGCAACCCCATGAACCCCGTGGATATTCCTTCCTTACGGAACTCCACGTAGTCGTGCAGGTGTCAACCCCCTATAAAAGGGTAAGTCCACTCAGAAACAAGGTACAAAAACTCATACACTCGCTACCCTAATACTCAGAAGGGATTCCTCTCTTTCTGAGATCTCATTCTTCTCCCAGAGCTCGTCTGAGTTCTCCCTTAGCTGTGACCTAGGTTATTGACTTGAGCGTCGGAGGGTCCCCACCGGAGCATCCCTCCGGTCCTGGGACTTTTTGCAGGCCACTCGATCAGGCGTGGGGCGGCGGATTAAGCGGCTCTCTTCTCCCGACGTTCAAGACCAGTGATCAGGCGTCATCAGATTGGCGCGCCAGGTAGGGGGAGGCAAGAAAAGAAAGCCCAAACCCTACAGTATACTTCTCTTTTCTCTCCCTCTCCCAACAATGGTGATGACACGAGCTCAGGATGCCTCAGTCAGCCACCCCGGTGGGCATCTTTCCCCGACTAAGCTGCAGGAGACCAACTTACCTGTTGCTGATCCTCCCATCATTCCCCCTCAACCAGAAGCAGTTGCCCTGGCTGCGGAGCAGCTAGCAACCCTCACTCGGCAAGTTCAGACCCTCACCGACATGGTCCATGGACTTCAGCAGCAGCAGTCCGTGGCCACCCAGCATCAGACCGCTCTCCCTGCAAATCAACAATCTGCAAGGGAATGTTCTCTTCAACGAGAGACCGGTCGTCGTCGAGTTTCTCCAAGGAAGCCTCGCCGTGAGTCCCTCAAGCGACCGCAATCTTCAGATTGTGGCCCTGGCAAGTTTCCTTCGGAGCCGCCCCACCAAGAGGAACCAAAGCGGAAGTCCCATCTTCCGCGTCCTTCTCCTTCTTCTTCATCTTCCTCTTCTTCATCCTCCGAGCCGTCTCGGAGGGCCCCGACGATCAATCGTCAGGCGGAAGAGCGCTTGGACGAGTACAACCAGCGACTAGACGAGCTCGCCAGGAAAATCAACAACCAACCGGAGGAGGAGCATGATACCCGTCCTCCTTATACTCGCCGAATACTAGAGGAACATGTCCCCTCTAGATTCTGATTCCCCCAGATAGATCCGTACGATGGCACGATGGATCCTCTCGACCACCTCGAGAGCTACAAGGCCATGATGCAGGTCCAGAGTGCGTCAGACGCCCTTCTCTGCAAAGCTTTCTCTGCTACTCTGCGGAAGGCTGCTCGCGCGTAGCACTCGCGCCTGTTCCCCCATAGCATCGACTCCTTCCGGGAGTTGAAAAAGGCCTTCCTGGCACATTTTGATGCTTGCCGGCGAATCCCGAGGGTCGCGGATAGCCTCTTCTCTGTGCGCCAGAAGGAGGGGGAATCACTGCGGGACTTCGTGTCCCGGTTCAAAACCGCCGCCCTTGAAGTCTACCATCTGGACGATGCGGTGGCTACACTGGCGCTAAAGCAGGGACTCCTCCCATCCCGCTTCACCTTTTCTCTGGACAAGAAGCCCCCGGGTTCCTACTCCGACCTTCTCTTTCGAGCTCAGAAGTACATCCGCGCGGATGAGGCCAACCTCACTCGCCGGGAATCATCAAGGAGCTCCAACCTCACTCGCAATTGGAATGGTGTCCTGGGGAGCGGCTTCTGCATCTAAGTGACCGAGGGGGAAGAGGCACCGGGTAATGTAGCTCTCGGGGGGGGGGGGGACCGGTGAATTTTGAGAATGTAAACAATGAAGGCATCGCCGTCTCCATGACGACCGCCAAGCACCCTGTAAAAAGGATATTGGTTGATAGTGGCAGCTCAGCTGACATCCTTACTTATGACGCTTTTTTCGGATGGGATTGTCTCTAGACTCTCAGCCTGTGGCAACCCCTTTGATCGGATTCACCGGAGATTCGATAAGGGTTGAGGGTGAGATATCCTTGCCTGTGACAGCAGGGACACCACCATGCCAAAGCACAGTGATCATGAAGTTCTTGGTTGTGCGGGTCCCCTTGGCATACAACGCCATTCTTGGGCGCCCAGGCTTAAACTTATTGGATGCGGTTATCTCCACTCGACACCTGCTGGTGCAGTTCCCTACTAGCAGAGGGGTTGGGGAGATGCAGGGTGAGATCGACTCAGTTCTGCCCTACTATCACACGTCGTCAAGCCCCTTGGAGGCCGAGCCGATCCCAGAAGCCCCTGACCCAGGGAGTCCGACAGGAGAGGGGAGCCGGCCGAGCACCTCCTGGCCTTTCCCGGGGATGATCCGGCGAGGACTGTGCGCATCGGCGGACTCCTCCCCCAGAGGATCGTGATCGTCTTCTAACCTTCTTGCGGGCCAACTCAGACGTTTTCACTTGGTTGGCGTCTGACATGCCCGGCATCCCTCTAGAAGTAATCACCCACAAGCTCAACATCAATCCGAAGCACCGTCCAATCCACCAGAAGAAGAGGATTTCTCTCCCGAGCGGCAAAAGGCCATCGATGAGGAGATCAGCAAACTGCTCAGTGCAGGTCACATCCGAGAAGCGCATTATCCTAACTGGATGGCCAATGTGATCATGGTACGGAAGGCAAACGGGAGCTGGAGAATCTGCATCGACTTCACCGACCTCAACAAGGCATGTTCGAAAGACAATTTCCCCCTGCCAAGGATTGACCAACTGGTGGATTCCACCTTCGGCCATGAACTCCTCAGCTTCATGGACGCCTTCTCCAGATATAATCAGATAAGGATGGACCCCAGTGATGAAGAGCACACATCCTTTGTGACAAAAAGGGGATTTATTGCTACAAAGTGATGCCTTTCGGTCTCAAGAACGCGGGGGCAACCTACCAAAGATTGATGAACAGGGTGTTTCAGGATCAGCTAGGTCGGAACATGGAAGTCTACGTGGATGACATGCTGACCAAGAGCATTCATGCTTCTGATCATGTTTCTGATCTGGAGGAAACTTTCAGCAACCTCAGCCGCTTCCAGGTCAAGCTGAACCCCAAGAAATGTTCCTTCGGAGTCATGGCAGGCAAGTTCCTGGGCTTTATGGTGACTCAGCGAGGGATCGAGGCGAATCCAGAGAAGATCAGTGCCATCCTCAACATGAGGCCACCATCCAGCAAGAAGGAGGTGCAGCGGCTGATGGGGAGGGTGGCGGCTCTAAGTCGTTTCCTCTCCAAATTGGCCGAGAGATGTTTGCCCTTCTTTAAGGCCCTACGGAAGGTAAACAGCTTCGAGTGGACGAACGATTGCCAGAAAGCCTTTGACGGCCTGAAGGCATTTCTGTCCTCTCCTCCGCTCCTGTCCAAGCCAAGAGACGGGGAAAGTCTCTTCCTATACCTAGCTGCTTCTTCGGAGGCCGTTAGCTCAGTATTGGTGCGTCTCGATGCTGACGGAACCCAGAGGCCAGTCTATTACGTGAGCAAGGTGCTCCACGACGCGGAGGTCAGGTACTCCAAGATAGAAAATCATCTTCGCCCTGGTCATCTCCGTCCGACGTCTCCGCCCATATTTTCAAGCCTATCCTATTGTGGTGCTGACGGACCAGCCTCTCCGAGCCATCTTGGCCGTCCGGACACCTCAGACCGACTCGCTAAGTGGGCCATCAAGCTAGGGGAGTTTGACCTCTCCTTCCAAGCATGATCGGCTCTAAAGTCCCAAGTTCTAGCTGATTTCCTGGTTGAGTGCACTTGGACGGATGAGAAAATCAGGGAGGTTTCCATGGAGCAGCACGAGCCCGAGCCAAGCAACGATGGAGAAACCTGGATCCTCCATATGGATGGCGCATCAAACTCTTAAGGAAGCGGCGTCGGCCTCATTCTCGCCGGGCCAGGTGAAGAGAGAGCGGAATGTGCCCTATGGTTTACATTCAAATCCACCAACAACCAAGCCGAGTATGAAGCTTTACTAGCAGGATTAAGGCTAGCCCAGGAGTTGGGAGTAAGGCGTCTCAAAGCTTTCACCGACTCGCAACTCGTCTCCGGGCAAATCAATGGAGAATACGAAGCGCGTGACCCTGCTATGACTCAATACCTGGGCAAGGTTTGGCTCTTGGTATCCTCGTTAGCTTATTTCAGTATCAGTTACATTCCCCGGAGTGAGAACGCCAAGACCGACATCCTCTCCCGATTAGCTACCTCCGCCGACAACATTGCACGAGACACCTACGTTGAGTACTTAGAAAGGCCCGGCATAGAAGATGGCGAGGAAGTCCTCCTGCTCACCCAAGAGCCTACATGGATGGACACCTACATCCGTTATCTCACTGGCGGCACCCTCCCAGATGATCGCAATGAAGCCAAGCTGCTCAAGTGGAGGGCTTTCAAATTCGTTCTCTAGATGGGCATCTATATCAGAGGTCATTCTCTTACCCCTTGCTCAGATGTGTAGGACATGCCGATGCCGATTACATCCTTAGAGAAATCCATGAAGGCATCTGCGGAAATCATCTGGGGGCAGGTCCCTGGCCCAGAAAGCCCTTCGACAGGGATACTTCTGGCTTACCATGAGGGAGGATGCTGCCAAGTTAGTTCAGAAGTGCGATGGCTGCCAGCGCCACGCACATATCCAGCATCAACCGTCTACACCGCTCAACCCGCTCTCAGCCCTTGGCCCTTCGCCTGATGGGGAATGGACATCCTTGGACCATTCCCTCCGGCCTCGGGACAGCGGAGATTCCTGCTAGTAGCCATCAACTATTTCACCAAGTGGGTTGAGGTCGAGGCGCTGGCTAAGATCACCGAAAGTAAAGTCAAAGCCTTCTTCTGGAAGTCGATCATATGCCGCTTTGGCCTACCTCACACTCTCATCACGGACAACGGTCGCTAGTTTGACAATGAAGCATTCAAGGCTTTCTGCAGCAAGCTGGGTATTCGCCATCGATTCACCTCTGTCGGCCACCCCCAGACCAATGGGGAGGTCGAGGTCATGAACCGCACCATTCTCAGGGGCTCAGGACCAGGCTGGATGGATCCAAGGGTCGATGGGTGGAGAAGCTCCCCAGTGTGATATGGGCTTACCACACAACCCCCAGAGCCCCTACGGGCGAGACTCCCTTCAGTCTCATCTTTGGATTCGAAGCCGTCATCCCTGTTGAGATCGGACTGACCAGTCCGCGCATGGAGTCCTTCAACGAGGAAGATAATTCCACATTGATACGAGCCAACCTGGACTTTATCGACGAGGCACACGACCGGGCAAGGCTGCGTATGGCAACCTTCCATCAGCGGGCAGCCAAATACTACAACGCTCGAGTTCATCCCAAGGTTTTCCGCCACGAACATCTGGTTTTAAGAAAGGCTGAAGTATCTAAGCCCACATAGGGGGCAAACTGTCCCCCAACTGGGAGGGTCCTTATCGCATGCGAGACATTCTACCGAGGGGCATACAGACTAGAAGAGCTTGATGGACAACCCATTCCGCGTACCTGGAATGCAGATAATCTCCGCCGATATTATCAATAATGTATCCCCCAGAACACAAGCAATAAAAGAAGTCCCTTCCAATGTCACAGCCTGCTCTCCCCTGCATCCAAGGACCAGATCTCACAAAAGGAGCTCACCGGCATCGTGGCTAACGGGACACCACTCGGTTCAGCTTGGAGACACCTCCGAGTCGGTTCAAGTCCCTAGAAGCTCCGTACCCGATCGAGTCGCCCCTCGGACGGCACACAAACCCCCGAGGCAGTTCAAAAGGAGCTCACCGGCATCGTGGCTAATGGGACACCACTCAGTCCGGCTTGGAGATGCCCCCAAGTCGGTTCAAGTCCCTAGCAGCTCCGTACCCGATCGAGTCGCCCCTTGGGCGGCACACAAACCCTCGAGGCGGTTCAAAAGGAGCTCACGGCATCGTGGCTAATGGGACACCACTCGGTCCGCCTTGGAGATGCCCCCAAGTCGGTTCAAGTCCCTAGCAGCTCGTACCTAGTCGAGTCGCCCCTCGGGCGGCACACAAACCCCCGAGGCGGTTCAAAAGGAGCTCATCGGCATCGCTGCTAATGGGACACCATTCGGTCTGGCTTGGAGACGCCCCCGAGTCGGTTCAAGTCCCTAGCGGCTCCATACCCGGTCGAGTCACCCCTCGAGCGGCACACAAACCCCCGAGGTGGTTCAAAAGGAGCTCACCAGCATCGCGGCTAATGGGACACCACTTGGTCCAGCTTGGAGATGCCCCCAAGTCGGTTCAAGTCCCTAACAACTCCGTACCCGGTCGAGTCGCCCCTCGAGCGGCACACAAACCCCCGAGGTGGTTCAAAAGGAGCTCACCGGCATCGCGGCTAACGGGATACCACTCGGTTCGGCTTGGAGATGCCCCCAAGTCGGTTCAAATCCCTAACAGCTTTGTACCCGGTCGAGTCGCCCCTCGGGCAGCACACAAACCCCGAGGTGGTTCTAAAAGAGCTCGCGACTCTCGCGATCTCCAAGATCAGGCCGAGTCGGTTCAGGCCTTCCCGGTCAAGCCCCACTCGGCCCCCAACGTTTTCAAGCCGGTCTCGGTGCTAAGTTGCCCTCGGATCGTTCTAAGTTCTTAGAGTATTCGAGCGCAGATGAATCTCTTTTCAAACGGCCTGTGACGGCTCAAGGCATCCTAGGCAATTTCCTACGCGGTCGGCTCACACTTCGAAGACACATCTCAACATTGGCCAACCTGATGCAACGGTTCGACCACGACGTTATCAACGTGCGCAACACTTAGGGTAAAGAGGCATCTCAGAAGAAAGAAGAAACGAGCAAGACAAAGGACAAAAGCGTCTTCACAAAAAAGTTCTTCTTTGATGATGAAATTGAAATACAAAATTTGGCCCAAGGCCGGCTACAAAAAGAAAAAGGAAAAGAAACAACAACTTTTCAGAGCCCCTGGGCCAGGTTCTCCCTTGTCGTCCCCCTCCTCCGCCAACTCCTCGTCAGATTCCCCGGGCCGGATTCCCTCGAGCTCAGCAATGTCGATTTTAAGAGCTGCAGACACCCTAGTCTTGCACATCTTGAAGCCCTTGACGTAAGCATCGAGGCTGGCTTCGAGGACCTCCTTCCCGAACTCCGGCGAGGACTTGTAGCTGAAGACGGCCTGCCCCGCCTCGGCCTCGGCCCGCTGTGCCCTGGCCTCGGCCTCCCTGGCTCGGCCCTCGGCTTCTTCAGCGCGCGCATGGGCCTCGTCCGCGCAGGCCACGGCCCCGGCCTTCTCATGGCCTACATCAATCGCTGCCCTCTCTGCGGCAACGACTCTCTCCGCGGCGGCCCGAGCCTCCTCATGCACCGCCCCGGCCTCCCCTCGGCGTTGGAGCTGGTGTATTAGCTCCTCGTTCTGCGCCGCGGCGGCCTTCAGCGGTCCGAGACCAGCTCCAATCTGGCCTCGGCCGCGGATGCCCGACCACTCTCGGCCTCGGCTCGGCATTCCACCTCCTTTATTCGGCCACACAGGTTTTCCTCTCGGGTCTTGGCCTCCTGGTGAAGTCGAGCGAGGCTCTGGGACTGCACCACGCTCTCCTTCCTGTACCTTTCGGCCCACGCCATGGCCTTTGTGAGCGCGTCCGAAGAGTGGACCACCGCCTCGCGAAGGTCGATCGCGCCGTTGGCCATCTACAGCAAAGGGAACATATTAACTCTAAGAGATTGGAGCATCCAAAGAGACGTCCAGAAACAGAGAGAGCTCAGAAGATTACCTGGACAACGGCAACCATCACCATATCCAGAAGCGCAAAGTAGCTCAATCCCCGCATCTCCTCCTCGGACTCGGCAGTCTGGATACCTGACAGAAGACAGGCGGCTTGCGCGGCATCCGCCATTGAGTTGAACCTAGGGACCGGCCGCGTCGACCCCTCCTGCGGACCTTCGACCCGAGGACGGGTCGAGTGGCGCACCAACCGTCGGGATGAGCTCTCCAGCCCATCCCTCTGCTCCCCGGTCGCCTTCATCCTAGCATGGGATTTCTCGGCGACTGGCTCCCTCCCTCCGGCAGTGGGGGAAGCCCTCTCCATCTCCGGCTCGACGGCAGCTGGAGGGCTGACAGCAACTATGACCTGCCCCGCCTCGGGCACGGCGGCTTCCTCCTCGAGATCCACAACCACCACGCGGCTCTAGGGGTGGCTGGAATCTCTCCCTCCTCTATCTCAGTCCCGGTCGGCCTCGGGACCACTTCTCTAGCCAGCGCTTCCTTAGCCGGCTCCCCCATAGGCGTTGGGGCCTTGGGGACCTCAGCGGCCGTGGTGGTTGTGGATGTTTCCCTGGTTGCCGGCCTCTTTTGCTTCAAGGCGGCCTCAAACTCTCCGGCGGAGAACCTCATCGCTGCATCCAAAAACGAGAAGTGTTAACGACAGCATATAGCAATCCTCTAGTCAAGACAGAAGGAATCAGGCATTGTGCTCACCGACCGCCGGGGCCAACTCGGCTTCTATCAGGTTCTCCTCAGACAGGAGTTCCTTGTAGCTAGGAATTTGGTAGTTGGTGTGAAGAGTTCCCTATCTCTCTCCCCACAGTGGCATTATCATTGGAGCTGGTGTCCGGCTCCACCCAATTGGACCTCACCCCCTCGACATGGGCAAATAAGAAGCGGGATTTTTGATCCCCTAATCTTGGACGGAAGACCTAGGGGGAAGGCCCTACCCGGCTGGCAGTGAAGGCCCACCAGGCCCCCTCACCTTAGCGGCGGAGTTTATAAAATGCCCGGAACAGTGATAACCCCGGCCGGGCCTCCTGAAAATAGCAAAGGATAACAAAGGTGCAGATGATCCGAATCGAGTTCGGAGTCAACTGCGCCGGCACTAGCCTATATCTATCTAAAAGATTCAAAAAAAGGGGTGGAGAGGAAGGCGCAGCCCACACCAAAAAAATTCCTCATACAGGGCAACCCGATCAGGGTAGGTGGAGGTCACTCTATCTTCAGGCCCCGGCGCGGACAGATGAATGAAGCTAGGGACCATGTACTTGGCCCTAATGGCCTCTACGTCTTCAGGGGTTACGGTTGAGGCCACTCCGGACGGGCCTGCCAGATCAGAACTCACCGCCAGAGGTTGTCCCAAACGGTGAGAGGACATAGGGACTGCCCTAATAGGGGAGGCTGAGGCGGACGGAGGCCCGGTCACCATTGATCGACCGTGGTTGGCGATTCCGCCCACCGGACGAGGAACCTGACGGGCTAGGGAGGTTTGGTCTTCACTATCGGAAGGGGAAGATTCAACTACAGGCCTTTTACCCTCCCTAATGGCACGACGGTCCATGGATGAAAAGGAAAGATAAAACTAACCTGGAAATCAAATGGGATTTGGAGACAAAAGGGCTCAAGTCGCAGAAGAACTCAGGAGAAGGAAAGCTGGAAGAAAGCAATGGCAATGTAAAAGTTTTCCTCAGGCCCTTGGGGTGCTTTTATACCCCCACCTCCGAGCAACGATAATCGAGATCCTACCACGTGACGCTCTCCTATTGCGCCACAAGCTGTCCACCGAAAATCTCGCCTGCGCCCGAGACGTACTGCCTCGATCCACCCAAAGGAGCGTAATCCCGACCAATCGCAGAGCATAGAAAACGAAGAGAAACAATGATGGCCTTCACCTTTTTCCATTTCCCCAATAAAGCTTCCTCTTCAAGGTGTCCGGCGCTAGCGTCAGCTCCCACCTACCGCATGATGCGTGGCCTTTCGCGCGACACTGCCTCGGGACGATGCGCCAGCTCATCAAGCTATTAAAAGCGTACTAGAGAGCAATCATTTTTTGAATTTTCGCGCCCCTTTAGCCCAATGGGCAGCAGGCGCGTGGCCTTTCGCGCTCAGGGGCGGGGGAATCTGATGTGGCTGACGTAGCCATGAGGGCAATTATGGCAAAATTAAAATTCTAAGGCGGCCCCGCCCCAGCATCTCCAAGTCGGCCGAGTCGGCCCCGCTCGGCCCCGGCATCTCCAAGTCGGCCGAGTTGGCCCCGACCTCTCCAAGTCGGCCGAGTCGGTCCCGACCTTTCCTGGTCAGCCCCGCTCGGCCCCGACATCTTCAAGTCGGCCGAGTCGGCCCCGACCTTTCCTGGTCGACCCCGCTCGGCCCCGGCATCTCCAAGTCGGCCGAGTCGGCCCCACCTTTCCTGGTCGATCGAGTCAGCCCCGACCATTTCTGGTCGGCCCCGCTCGGCCCCGGCATCTCCAAGTCGGCCGAGTCAACCCCGACCTTTCCTGGTCAGCCCCGCTCGGCCCCAGCATCTCCAAGTCGGCCGAGTCGGCCCCGACCTTTCCTGGTCAGCCCCGGCATCTCTACGTTGGCTGAGTCAGCCCCGACCTTTCCTGGTCGGCATCTCCAAGTTGGCCGAGTCGGCCCCGACCTTTCCTGGTCGGCCCCGCTCGGCCCCGGCATCTCCAAGTCAGCCGAGTCGGCCCCGACCTTTCCTGGTCAGCCCCGCTCGGCCCCGGTATCTCCAAGTCGGCCAAGTTGGCCCCGGCCTTTCTGGGCTGGCCCCGCCCTGGCATTCGCAAGTCAGCCGAGCCGATCCTGCTCGGCCTCGGTGCCCTCATGAGGGTCGGGGCTGCCCCAAGTCGATCCTAGAACGGTCCTGGAGTCCACACCGCCGTCCTTCTGACGCGCGCCGCCTGGCATCCCCGGGCCCAACTCCCACTAGCCACGCTGCTGATGGGACAAGACCTAACTACCTGTTAGCCCTGCTGACTGATGGGACGTAGCTCACCAACCGCTGTTTTCCCTCTCCGATGGGACAGAACCCACCGACCAGCCCAAATTCACGCAACCCCATGAATCCCATGGACATTCCTTCCTTACAGAACTCCACATGGTCGTGCAGTTGTCAATCCCTATAAAAGGGTAAGTCCACTCAGAAACAAGGTACGAAACTCATACACTCGCTACCCTAATACTCAGAAGGGGATTCCTCTCTTTCTGTGATCTCATTCTTCTCCCAGAGCTCGTCTGAGCTGTCCCTCAGCTGTGACCCAGGTTATTGACTTGAGCGTCGGAGGGTCTCCACCGAAGCATCCCTCTGGTCCTGCGACTTTTTGTAGGCCACTCGATCAGGCATGGGGCGACGGATTAAGCGGCTCTCTTCTCCCGACGTTCAAGACCAGTGATCAGGCGTCATCACCAAGTAACACATGCACCCATATGTGGCCATCAAAGTTTTTTAATTAAATTCTTTTATCCCAATAGATTTAGATTTTATTTGAAATAAACGGTAGTCTTGTCTGTTAGAAAATAAGCACCTTAGATAGTTTTTTTTTTTTGGTATAGTCGGGTGATCATACCAATATAGGGTGACTCAAGTCTAATCTATCAGAATACAAAAGTTAGGTAAGAATAGGAGGACAACGGTTGCCGGACTGCCAATGCCAAAATTCAGAATGGTCGATCACCCTAGCGGCAATTCAATCAACCGTAGAATTGGCTTTCCTGTATGCATGATAGATCTAGATGCTATGAACCCCTGGAGGAGAGCACCTCAGATAGTTGATAAAGAACAGTTGTTATTGGCTTCTCCTATTAATTATCGATGCATAGCCTTAGTTGATTTATAGGCAAGCCAAACTTGACCTCAAATTTTAAATCTAAGCTGTAGTTTTCAAAATGAGCCCAACTTTTTACTTGAAACAAATCTATAAGTCTTAGAAAATAATTCAAAATGGGTCTAATTAGTTTAGGATTGGGTCAAAAGTCCTAGATTGACTTGCATGGATTTGTCCCTAGCAATAATGTACCATCTAACTTCACATTTAGATGGTGCAACTTTTTTTTTTAATTAAGTATCATTGTGTTATACTATTAATATTGCTATCCTTTATACAAGTTGTTTCAGAGTAAGAGGGCATAGCCATCTTTTTTGTCTCACCCAATAGTTTTATTAAAAAAAAGTGAAAAAGGCTTGTTATATTAGGATAATAATTTTAGTAAGTAATAAAAAAAATAAATGAATAAAAATATAAGATTTTTTCTTAATAAAGCTTATTCTTCATATGAAGATAATTAGGTCTAACATCCTATTCGAGATAGCTACTAAGAAAGATAGTTAGCTATCCATCGTCAGTCATTTGATGTAACTATTTGAAGCTGATAACAATCCTAAATATGATTTTTAATTGAGCGATGCATCCATTACATCGGACAGCTAAATCTACATGAACCATTTAATAATTTAATATATTTTTATATTAAATTATTAATGTATTAAATATCTCTTTGTTGCACAACCGCATCTCTCTAAACCAGTCTAGAATATGCTCTTAAGAAAAAGTACAATAAACTTTTTTCTTTTTTTTTAATCTTTAGCGCATCGGTTCTCATCTCTACCATTGCATGCACTGTGTTTTTTTTTTTTTTTTAATTTTTTGGTACATATTACATACACCAATCCTTTTAAAAATAAATATATATTTAGTCCGTAGGTTCCCATCTTGCATGCACGGCCGAAAGGAAACGTCCTCTCAATTCTCATATACCAGAACTTAGCGATCCCAACGTGTAATCAAAAGGGACACCAGAACGCCTTGGATGCGACTCCTCGGTTTCACCGCACCTCTTGCAGGTAATCATGGTGTCAAAAGACAAAGAGTACCCCCTCCGTCCAGTCCATTCAAAGAATACAAGGAAACTCTCTCTCTGGACCATTACAACCTATCAAATTTGATTAGTGCAGAATAAGCTTATCTTTACAAACAAAATTGTATCTCCCTGTAATATTGTAAGAAAAGCTGTATCATTGTTTGCAAAATTTTTACTGTACTATAATGCTATTAATTCTGATAGTTTTGATCATTGAGACTCCTTTGCTGCTTCGACAATGAATTAACATACGATTTTTATCTTTAGAAGCTCTTCTTTGATGTTAATTAAAATTAATTTCGATAAGTATTCAAAGTAGATTTACTGGCTCAACATTTATTATCCGAAGGATTGATAGAGTGATATTGACATATGGATTTAAACTCCTTAATTTCTCTATTTCTTTGGCTAAACTCTATGCTGCTTGAGCACCATTCAGATTCTTATGCCTATACCTTTTTATTAAAGAGAACTTTCTCACTATTAATCGGTAACTTCGACAGCACTATCGCAATCAGATTCATACCAATTCTATTCTTTTCGACATCTGGTCTATCCATTCATAGAGCCCAGATTTGCTGCGTCTATCGAAAAATTAACTCTACGGCTGGCTGAATAACAACCTCTATGATCTGTCATTCAAGATTTTAAATTTGAAAGCAGAATAATCTTTATCTAATTATATTTAAAAAATTTTATTTTTTAATCTATCGAGATTGATGTGCATTACACTAGTATAATAACCCGACTATATATAGATATATATAAAAGAATACAAGGAATCGGAGAGCACCGTGAGACGCGCAAAGCATTGCCTTCCCCATTATTTTAAGGCCACATATTTAACAACCAGTGCGTCACACGTGAGCTTGCATTTTTTTTTTCTTTAATCTAAGAAGTCCTCCTCCATCCTCTCAGATCCAAAGGACCAGCTGCGACCCAACTCATTCCTTCTAATTAACACTTCCAAATCACCCAGCTCGTTCCAAATTCCAATTCAACAGTAGTAGTAGTAGTAGTCGTCTTCGGTGCTCAAAAGCTGGGACGCATCCAAATTCGGACGCCAGCGCTCCTTTTGAGCATAACAGCGGGGCACCAACTCGCAGGCCTAGTAGCTCACGAGCATCATGATCAACAGAAGATAGCAAGCATAGCCTCACGCATCGATGATGCTGAGAGACGACGGGCTGGAGGCTACTTTACGATTACGAACACTACTACTTCTACTACGCCTGGGAGCCATGATGATTAGCTGATGGCCGGTCACAACTGGCAGTCACGCACTGTTTGTCAGGCAGTCCCTGCCTTGAATTCGACCACGGACCCACTCGCCATCACGAGCATGGTTGCGTCCAACTGCATCATGGATCCATCTCACCCCACCGAATTCGGTCCATTCCTCCTTTTGGTGGGGTTCGAGAGTGGTAGCGTCGGCCAGTAGAACGCCTTGTCAATTTCTCATTCATTTGGCACCCAGCTCCAAGAGTTTCTATGCACGCAAACGTCCAGCTAAAACTTCAAATCCATGTGGAAGATGGCCCCATAACTGTGCTCCTTCGTTCACCTTTCCACATTTTACCATGGTAACTCACTCGTAGAATTTTGAAGCAATTAAGCATGCTCTTTTGCTCCTCGAACTTTTCTAAGCTCAGCGCATTCAAAGTTCATATAAGTCACACATATTTGAGAGCTTAATTATGCTACATATATAAGTTCTTAAGTTCCTAAGTTATTTGGGTCGATTTGTGACCCAATAATAAAGAGCATGTGAGTCATGAATCTACATGAGCTCGGATTTGAGTGCTTTCTTGCATGACTTAGAAGGAAGTTTTTTGAGATAATGTTTAATAACCTAATTCTAGGTTATGGGACAGGGTCCAATGAAGATTGGGCTCAAGTTTTCTGAATAGACTTCCAAGTTTATTAGGAAGTTGGTTACGGACTGGTACAGAGAAGTTTATTATCCAAAATGAATTATTATTTAAGGCTGAATGTAACCGGATAGTAAGAAAGATGGATGATTATTTTTTTCTATATCCATCTATTTTTCTTCTTCTCTATCTTTTCTCATGCACCTGATCTCGACGAAAGCTGCGCAACAACTTTCTCCCAAAATGCATTTTGCTCTTTGAATTTTTTGCTTAAGAATATTGTATTGTGGTTACAATAGAATGAATTAAAACCAACAAAATAGCCAATGTGCTACCTATAAATTGGATTCTAACTTTCATGTAGAAAAAAAATGATAATTTAATTACTCATATTTGAATAACATGTTTATGTAACAATACATTTTTAATAGAAATCAAACATACCATTTTACATGGTATCACAATCATATGTTGTAAGATTTAGTGCTTTTATGTTTGTAGCTCAATATGGTTGAAGAGTTATCAATAATTCATAATGGTGCTCCATTGCTAAGCATATTAAAATTCTTTACTTGATATTAAAGCTCATTTTTCAATGTTAGCTATTTTGTTAATTTTATTCAATTCTATTCAACAGAACATTAGAAATGTAATATTTTACAATATAAGAAACAAAATTATAACAATATAAAGTTTGAGGATAAAAATAGATTTTGAGTAAAAGTTTGAGAATCAACACGATATTTTAGCTAAGAATTTTTTTTGTGTGGTCATGTGAGTCCAATGAGAAAGGTTAGATATATAATGATCAGTAAAGTCTTACAAAAGCAATCCTTTTTTTTTTCTTCTTAAGTTACAATAGATCTAACTGCTTTGGGTATGGTTGTAGGTATTATTTAATTTGCAACCGTTTTTGATGATCTTGCTTGATCACACAACACAACTTGTACTCTAGTGGAGACACCATGGATTGGATTAATTATTCAAACTATAAATTAGCATTTTATTTGCTCGTGTCACTTTGTAAATATATTTTCTTGAATTAACTGAAGAATAAAATATATATTGTATTTTAAAAGTACTGATATGGATATTTGAATATAGAAGGATATTATTTAAAAATTATAGGCCCTTTAATGGAAGCAATTAATGGAAGTTACTAGTGATATTTGATTTTTTTTTGGGTACAAAAAAAAAGGGGAAGGAGGGCTATTGTCGATCCGTAGCTAGGTTCCATGCGGCTTCATTTCTGGTCAGGATATGTTCCATGCATGGTGCTAGATTTGCGCAGTCGTTTTCCGTTCGAAGATGAGTAGATCAACTTGACCCCACCCAGGTATCAACAGTTAGAATAAAAAAACTAGAAGAGACCTTAGCCCCTTCAGCACCGACGTTTTAAGCCCCAAAAATTAATCTTAAAATTATTCGAGTCAGCCGTAACCTCATTCCTCAAAGTGATATCGATTTGACCTAAAGGGATAATTTTTTTAGGCAATCGTAGGTATTATTGTCAAGCATGAGAATCATGTACAAATTTAAAGAATGTTAAAGGGGTTATGTACTATGTGGGCAAAGGACCACATGATGAAAGGCTTGAAGCTCTGGCTCTTCGTTATTATTAATACGATTATTCCAACAAGCAAAAGGGCAGTACGTCAAATGATATCTTTGACGAAGGCATTGGATCATATAACTAATTATTTATTTAATACTTATATTTATGCAAAATAGATTTAGTTATATTTAAATATAATTAATTTTCAATTTAATTATTTTTTATTTTTAAATCTATATAATTAATAAATTTTAAAAATAAAAAGTAAAAAAAAGAAATAACTTCAAAGTTCACATGGATTTAAGAATGGTGATGATGATTAGATTTAAAAAGTTAAGCTTTAATCTTACTCGGCCCATAAGCCTTGTTCAATCATACTACCCTCTTATACTTTTAGATTTTTTTTTTTTTAATTTACAATACTATCCACCTATTTATAAAATTTGCCTTACACCTATGCATCTATTTATTTATTTTTTATATAAATTAAGGAATGAAAGTTGTTGTACATGATGAAGATCCTTCTTTGGTCAATAAATATATATAATTTTTAAATAAAAAATAAAATAAAATTAAAATCATAAAGATCTTGAATGGTTCATTTGAGGATTTAGGCTTTGAGTAGGTGTGAATGCAAAGATCGATCTTTTTAACAATTAGAGCTCTTCCAAATCTCTACCCCAATGTTAACTTGTTTTGGTAATAAAGGTTAATTAAGTATTTGTACAAAAAAAAAAAAAAAAAAGAAAGGTTAAGTATCAAGCTTGAGTAGGTTCAATAGGTAGTGGATTTATCTTGTTTGCTTAGGCATATTTTCTAAGTGCCATGAAAACATGGAGCAACTTAACCCCATCCATATTTAATGTTCGGCATGTGTAACAAATTTTAGAGGCAATGATCCTCTCTCTTACTAACCGCATGTATAATCTCACTTTGAGATCATACTTTGTCATCTCTTTATATAGCAAGAATGAACAAAGTACGATCTATTAATAAAAAAAATTAAAGGTAATTATAAGGGTGCTTAGAGTGGCGAGAAAAAGATTTCATGATCATTTGTGGTAAACATAGAAGTTTTACCCTATAATAATAAATGATATTATGTTAAAAATTAGAAATAATATTTGTTGTATATCATTTTATGCATTCAAGCAAAAAGTAATGGTTAGATGCATTTTAGCTTATAATTTATGCTGTTTATGAAAGTAAATTACACTAAAGAGGGTGCATGATTTATTTTGATTTTGAACTTATTTTTAGTTTTATGAAGATATTTAAATTATGTGAGGGATGTTAGAAAGTCTTTCTTATCCAAACTTTTATACTAAGATATATTTGGCTATTGAAATTATGGTTCCATTGGGATAAAGGATGCCCACTATCCAAACCACTTCATGTTTGAATAAAATTAAGAATCGAATCTAATCTTAATTCAATTCCTTTCAAATTATATTAGATGCATTAATTTATCAAATCATTGAATTTTTCATGTCAAATTTGGCCAAAAATTTACAAAGACAAAACTATTATAAACATCAATTTATCTAGTTATGTCGCAAATATATTATATAAGAAAATAATGTTTGGCAAAATCTATACTTGAAAAAAATACTAATCCTATTTAAAATTTGCTTGAAAGCCATGTGTAATTATGATTAATAGCACAAATTATTAACTAACTATATCATAAAAAAAATAAAAAAATCTAACTTCCTAAATTTAGGGAGGAGTTTTGGATTGATTTTTGTTTCAATTAGGAATTTTATATTTGGGCTGGGTCGGGTTTGGATTAATAATTGTTGCAGCATAAATCAAATCATACTTGAAATATGATTTTTTTTTTGTACAAACGAACGATCACACATTTTAGGTTGAATCAAACCCAATTTATTAGAATACAAAATTTGAGCAAGCACAGGCGGGCACGAATCATCCGGTATCCAGAATGATTGGTAACTCGGGCAGCAATCTAGTCAGCCGCTGAATTCGCTTTCCGATAAATATGTTTTTAAATCCAACTCATATTTAAATCAAAAAACTTTGATTCGGTCTAAGCTAGATTACTTTTTGATCAGTTACAAATTGGAGGTTGGGAAAGCCAATGATCTTCGAGGTTGAAAAGTTTTAAATGCCCTTGAATAGCATTGGGTTTTAATGAAACGATGCTTTAGTTACATAAAATCGTGGCCGAATATAACGGGAGGATGCCATGAGTTTAGGAACGACTAAAATTTAATCAAGGCTTCAAGCATGATGATATGAATTTATTCTCCTATTCTCGCTATCTTTAACCATAGCTCTCTATCATATGATGGAAGCTGGGTGAGTTTTGAAGCTCCCTATTCATCCCAGGGTTCAGCTTTTTATGTGAAAGCTTTTGTGGGATTGTATTTCTACATGTTTCCTTCTCTTGGCAGGAGCCTCTCCATCCAGATTACTTACCCTTTGTATGGACAAAAGGAGAAGACTATCGACCATGTCATTTTTACTTGCCCCAGAGTTAGAGGGATTTGGCGAAGGGTGGGCTATGACTGTAGAGCCAATGATGTGGGTTCTCTGAGATTCCTTTTTTTTGCATGTTCTTCAGTGGGATAGTTAGCAGAAGGCTGGTCTATGGGCTGCGATAGCTCACCAGATCTGGCTATCGTGAAATCTTCTTATCTTCACTGACGAGTCCATACCTTCTCTCAGGATGTTCAGAAAGCCAGGTTTTTATCAGCCGATTTCTCTCTCCATCGAAATGCTCCTGTGATTGACAACCCTGCTGCTTCGGCAGCGGACCGGCATATGGTTTTCATCTCTTGGGAGCCCCCCTCTAGAGTTTGTCAAAATTAACTTTGACAAGAGTATTCGAGGTAGGGTTGCCGAATCTGCTTTTGTAATTCGGGGGCCTGATGAAGCTTTGCTGGCAGCAGGTGGCTTCGGTATTCTTGACTTCTTTGTCCCTTCGGCCGAGCTCTTTGTAGCCTAGGCTGGTATTTTTTATGTGTTAGGACTCTGCATATCCATAATCTGATTATTGAGAGCGACTCTCTTACAGTTATTCGCTGGATTCAAAGGATAGCTGCTATCAAGCACCAGTCAACCCCTTGCACCTCGATATATGGGCTAGTCTGTGAGATGTAGACAGTATTCAGATTTGTCATGCCTATCGTGAAGCAATTCTGTGGCTGATTGAGTAGCAACAGTTGTGGCTCATCATGTGGATTTTTGGGTTTGAAAACATGATCCTTCTGTTTTTAATCAAATATTATATTTTGATCTATCTGAACTGACTTGCACTAGAGTAGTGTGATCCCCATTTGTATTAAAAAAAAAACCATAGCTCTCTGTACGAATTTTAAAGTTCGTCAGCTTAAAAATTTTCAATATTCCTCCTATCTCTTCTTAAATTGGCCGTTGACACCTAGAAATAACAAAAGACCAGCCGCTAATTTCGGGCTAGTTTGACCCTAAACTAGAGAAGGATAAAAAACTTGAGGTCTCTAACGCCAAACGCTGTTGGACTCCTTGTTGGACAAAGAGCATCAAAGACAAAACACTTAAAAAAAAAACATTATAAAATCTACGAGATGGAAATCCTGATCACATAGCTGTCCTTTCTTCTTAAATAATCCGAGTATTTTAACCTCTTGTGTGATGCCACACCATATATCTTTATCAAAACTGGAAGGAAGAATTATGCGTCTCTTAATGCTTGCTTGTCCTTCTATTCATGAATCCAGATAACAAATTACAGAGCTTGAGTTTAACAGCAGCAGAGACCAACTTAAAAACATAAATAACATCCTCCCAAGTTCATGCTGATGAACAAGTCTTGCTTTGGACAAATAACCAGCATCCACTGTGCAAAAAAGATAGGTGACTACTGTACACTGGACCCTTTAGTAGTTGGAGAGAAAGGTGAATTTAATATTTTTTAAGAAAAAAAGAGGAGGAGAAAGAAAGAGGTGTATCTATCCAAGTGGTTAGTACTTAGTAGGGCACTTTATTCCGGTATAAGACCAATTATACTAATATAATTATGAGTATATTATTGATTTGGCTAATCTAACGTTGCATGTTTGGGTTCATCAAAAGGAAGTGTCACTGTGGGTGCTTAATAGAACGTTTCCAGTGGACCAGGGGTCTCCACTGGAAGTCACCAGCCTTTAGAAAAACAATACCTACTACTTACTACCTCGCTCGTGGCTTCTCGCTCCCTAACAAAAGGTTGCCGTCGTGGGGCATAGCTCGGTCATTTCACCGCCACTTCGTCTTCCTCTTCCGCCGGTTCCTTAAATTCCCGGGTTCTCCAAACCCTCACCACTCTCCCCAAAACCCCTTGTATCTCCCCCCTCTCTATCCCTCCAGGAATAAACTTATTCCAGACGCCATGGATCGGGATACGGACTTTATCCCCTCCTCCCCGTCTAACTCCTCCCCCTCTTCCTCCGATCTGGACACCGAGGTAAGTAATAGTGAATAGCGAGAGTCGAGAGACTTTTAACTTCCCAGAATGCCCTCGTCTCACTGGTCTTATTTTTTTTTTTTTTTTTGCAAAAATAGTCGACGGGTTCGTTCTTTCACGACCGGAGCACGACGCTCGGGACACTGATGGGGGTGTCCTTCCCAGAGATCGCCGTCCGGCCGGCGAGGGTCCCGTCAAGACGGGAGCATGGCCACGTCGGCGGCATTGCCGGCGGCGGTGGCGGCGGAGGAGATGGGGGCGGGAGGAGGCCGAAGCAGAGGGGGCCGCCGGAGAGGCGGCGACGGCGGCACCGCGGGGGACGGAGGTGGTGGCGGCTGTGCCGGGACGACATGGTGAGGCCCACCTCGCTCGGGGAGTTCCTCCAGGTGGAGCGGCGGCTGGGCGGGGCCGGCGGCGGCGAGGTGGCGGACGGCCACTTTCTCTACGGCAGCGGCGGCGGCGGGGGGGTGCCGGAGCACGAGGCAGTGGGGGGCGGGCCGCTGTTTGAGGACGGGAGGGTGCTACCGCCGGCGGACGGGCGGCGTCGGCCGCAGCAGCAGCAGCGGAGGGCGTCGGATGGGGCGGTGTTGTTGGGGAGGTTGCCGGTGCTGCTCACCGGGATCTGCAGCGGCGGTGAGGGGTAGACTTGTAAATCCATTCTCCCATCGAGTATGTAAAGCTAATTCCTCGATTTTTCTGTATATTTTTTTTTTCCTAAAGGGTTCTGATGTTGTGTCGGTGGATTCTATTCTAGAGAGCGTTTTTTTTTTTTATTTTATACACCCCTAACTCTCGTGATCTCTTTTGTTTTCTTTTCTCTTCTTGGTTTGGTTTTCCTGGGGGTGGTTGTGAGGAACAGCAAAAAGGGCCGGTTGCCGGCCACTGTGGTAAAAACACCATGAAATGAATCGTCGTTTAATTTAATCCATTTCTCGCTTGCAACCGAAACTTAGGTACTGTTTGGATTGGGGGAAAAACAGAGGAGAGGGGAGGGGAGGGGTATAAAAGAGAGAGAGAAGGATGATAAAAATTTTGTTTTAGAGCGAGGTGAAAAAACTAAAAAAGTGATAGAGAGGAATGAGAGAGCTGCTTAAAATTTTTTTACCTGTTAAACCGGGACTCACTTCAGAGATAAAGAAGAGAAGAGAATATTTTATAATTTTATAATTTTTTTAATTTATTTTTTATAATAAACTATATATCTGATTTATAAATAAATTTTTTTCCATCCTTTCTTCCATTCAAAACCCAAACAGAGGCAGGGAATCATCTCTCGGTGGCAGGAAATGGGCCGGGCCACCGTAACAAATCTCTGGCCGAGGCCTGATGAATGGGAGACAGAAGTGGACCAGGTTAGGCCTCGAACAGAGGGTACATAATGGGGCATGGTTCATTTGAAGAACGGTCGCTGGAGAGCTGATGTACGACAAAAAAACCATCTCCATAATAATTGGAGATTTGGCAGCTCTTCGTTTTACAGTCTTACGATTGTTATTTGTTAGAACGCGCGGATAAGTTTCGGTCAATCACTAATTGCGTCACGGACTGGTAAATTAATTGACACATAGTCATAAATAACTTTATAATTTTACATAATTACTCTAATATACTTTGAATTTTCAAAACATATTGTCAATTAAAGCCAGATTTTGAAATATTTGTTTAAAATTATATTTATTATGACAGCATGGAAACACATCCAATCTATTTATTCCAGCCGTCGTATGTCCAACTGGTGCTGAAATTTCTTTAGCACAATTCTATCATGTGTTCTGGATTCTAATGAGAAGAAACAAACAACAAAGACTAGTAGAACAATCTGACCATTAATGCTCATAAACTAAGGGTTTACGATAAAGCTGATAAGTGCCTCTGGATAATCCACATTAGAAGAGATAAATAAGATTGGAAACATGCTGCAGTTTGGAAGTGGTAAAGCCTGATATCGATGGTTTGGAATAGCATCAGATTTAAGTTCGGGTGACGGTCAAGAGATAAGATGCTGAGAAAATCCTTTGTTTGGAATGACTTCTCCTGTACCTTTGCCAGAGAAGACATGGTGTCTCAGATGACACTGGATTATTACACAGCAAGACTGGAAGTTGGGGCATCAAAATTTTCAGTCATCTGCTGATGAAAGCTGATGGAGAGTTTTTTAGGGCTGTAATTGAGCTGAGCTGCTCACGAGCTACTCGAGGCTCGGCTTGATAAACGCTCGTTTGTGTTCGGCTCGTTATGTAGGTGAACCGAGCTTGAGCTTCATTTTAGAGCTCGTTTAATAAACGAGCCAAGCTTGAGCACGGAAACAGATTTGATTAGGAGCTCACAGATAGCTCGATTAAGAGCTCGTGAGATGGGTTAATTAGAAGCTCACAAGCTGGCTTGATTAGGAGCTCATGAATAAGATGTCCTTTCATCTTCTCTGACTGCTTTTGGGTTTAAGAATCGATTTTTTTTTTTTCGAGCCGAGCTTTAAATAAGCTTAATTTAAGTCGAACTTATCGAGCTTTCTAATCATACTAAATGAGCGAGCTTGAGTTGAGCCCGAGCTTTTTGTAATCGAGCTCGAGCCAACTTAAACAGAATTTTAAATTTAAACGAGCTTGAGCTCAAGCTCGAGTATTTGTTAAGGAGTAAGCTTGAGCATCAAAAAGCTCGGACGGCTTGATTATACCCTAGAGTTTTCGAGCAACCTTCCGTCAAACATCAAACAAATCATACGTAAAGCCATATTATCTTGCACCATGCCAAAATAACTTCAAACATATAACTTTGAGTTAATTCCGCTTAGTCTCGGGTATTTGCATTTTGCCTTCAAAACTTAAAAAAAGTGGAATAGGTGGAGTTGTTTCATTTTAATTTATGTTTCCTTTTTATTATTTGAAAAGAAGTGATTGCACGACCGCCGAAGGATGGATCAATAAGTGCCAACAACAATCGTAAATAACTTATATATTTAATCAAAATTAGTTTAATCAAAATTGTTTATAATTATTAACAAATAATTATGTGATCATTTTTCTGTTAACCTTAACACTTTTAAATAATAGCGATGAAGTATCAATTATACATAACTAAAAGGTCAATTATAATTTTTTTTTTAGTTTAAAAGGTAAATATCAATATCTACATATAACTTTTATCAAGATTTATGAAACTAGATGACTTATCTCCTCTTTTTTCAAATAAGGTCATCTAAAATTTTCTTAACATTTAAAATTTCCTTCAATTGCAGCACTTTTAAAATTAATTATTTTTAACAACAAATATTGTAAAAAACTTTTAAAGGCAAGTTTGTTAAGAAATGAATACATTTTTTAGTATGAAGACAAAATATATATAGATTTTGATTGCATGATAAACTATTTTTCATGGAATTTGACCCCCATAAATTACTACTTTTTTTTTAATTATTTCTTTTTTTCTTAATTTCACCCTCACATATACGTAAATATCAGAGGATAAGTGGAGGGCCAATGGAATGATGACCAAGCTTGTGGCACGTCCCTCGGCTGGCCTTGAGGCGCTCCACCGAGGCTCCAAGCCTTGAGGAGAGCGAAGAAGTAAAACGCGGCCATGGCTCCAGTGGCGCCCTTTTCCTTCCTTATCTCGTGCCCTAGCCTCACTCCCCCTTGTAAAACCCTGTGGCTCCCCTCGAAATCTCTTCTCCTCCTCCAAAGAGAGAAGGTTTTTCCTTCTTCTGATCCTTCTTCCTTGAGAAGGCAGGCATTTCGCCGCATCTGCTGCTCCGCGGCCAACAAGCCGTCTCCTTCCACCGAGATAAGGTACGCTCAAGACCCTTCGATTTGGTTTCGCGTTCTCGAAGTCTAGGGGTCGAATTTGATCAAAACAAAGTTATTCTTGTAGACGGCAATAGCTGGATTTTTGTTTAAATCACTGCCAGAAATTTATCGTTCGATTTTTTCACTACTATTGGATAGGTTGCTTCGCTGAAATTCTGCAAGACTTTTTCCGTGCTTTGGGGGCACGGTTGTTAATGCTGTAATAATCAATAGTTATGACGAGAGTAAATATGCGATTTTTCGTGTCAAATGTTTCGATCTTTGGGCAAGCCATTTGGGTTGAACCGGCAAATTGTTATTCAATTCTTGTCGGAGACTTCAGTAAAAGGATCCTCTGTTAAAATGACTGCAGGAAACTGATCGATTGTTTCAATATATTTTTGATGAGATGCATGGCTGAAACACGGCAAGACTGTTCGGGTTTTGGCGATGATAGGTCTTCATGTTCAAAAAAACCAACCATATAACTAGAGATGAATAGGTGCTTATTCCAAGTAAAAAGTTCAAATCTTCGGGAGACGCATTATTTGATGGTGTCTAATGAAAAGAAATGATTGAAAAGAACCACAATCTTTTCCCCAAACAATAAACCAAATTATGTGAAATCAAGGAGGTGTATGAGGAACTGAAGGTAATAACAAGATGTAGGCAATAGGAATCTGTCTCCCTAACAACCGAGATGGCATCCTCTACTGCCTCTTCTTTGTGGATTGAAATTTCAATTTGGTGATGGTGACAAGATTTTGGGTAGATGATAGGAGATACGTCATTGTAGGACACTTCTGCAAACCTGTTCAGTATGGCAGAGGAGCCCAAGCTAGGGGTCACTAAAGTATGCAAGAGAGGGATGCTCTACTATTTGGCCTGAGGCAATAAGGTATGAACAGAAGAAACAAAAGAATATCTAAGAAAGAAGCAATTATTCCAACCTGTTTGGCTGCAGCCATTGCAATGGTAATTTGGAAACAATTGACCACATTCTCATCCACAGTGCCTTCTTGAGAGTTGTTTGGTCCCACTGCAACATCAAGCTGGGCATCAAAAATGAACGACTGCTTTAAAAGCCTTTGGGGATTTTGGAGGTGCACCAAAATCTGAACATAGCTTGAAATTAGATGGTTTGATTTAGGCCTAATAGTTGTTTAGTGCATTTGAGGAGAATGGAAAAGTTATTCGTCTATGAGGAAAACTCTTAAATTGATAAACAAAATCATTAATCTTGTAAGAGATTCTTCAATTAGATTCCAAAACTCTCTCTCTCTCTCTCTCTTACACACACACTTACACACACACACACACACACACACACTCACACACACACACATTTTGAGTGTGAAATCCCCCCAAAGGCTAGCTTCCATTTACGGATGTCTGCATGGAGGTCTGCAATCTTTCCATTTCCTTAATGACAAGCTTTGGTGGTTCTAACTGCCCCTTTTCAACCATGCACAGAATGTGTGTGTGTGTGTGTGTGTGTGTGAGAGAGAGAGAGAGAGAGAGAGAGAGAGAGAGAGAGTACTGGGCAAAGCAGTTGATGCCTTCCTTGTTTCCAATTTGCCATCCCTTCTTACTATTCTTATTGAAGAACAAATGCCAGCATAATACAAGTTTCTCTTATTCCACATCACCGTCTCTGCCCATTCCTTTTCCTTATGAATGATTCAACTAGAGAGGAGGCAATTCATTCAATCTGCTCAACTTTGACCCCTAATAAAGAATAATAATAAAGCAAAAGAATTATGAAAATAGAGTTTTATATCCTACTTGCTTCTGTTAATTGATTCATCAACTAATTATGGTGCCTCCTATTTATACTAGTGAGATTCAAGTTCTCAGATTGGGGTCAGATTCCTCTTTTAGTTAAAAGTTGTTTGAATTTTCTTAAAATAGTGAGCAGTAAGGAATCTACCATAGAATGAAAAATTGTTTGGAATTAGATCTCAACTCTTGCATCACCTTTGCCTTTTATCATATCGCCTGATACTTGGAAAGGAAAGTTTTACTTTGACCATCCATTTCGAGGACCAAATGTCATTGTACCCATACATCAGCAGGATGCTACGGATCTTTTGAGGGTTGTTTCACCATTGTAATTCTAATGGAGAGCTTCATTTTGGCTTTTGATATGCTTAAAACAATATTGTATAATGTTGAATTAAGAAGCTTATTAAGAAAGTTACATGATTATAGAAGATTTAGTATAATTTTTTGATTCTTAGGATTACAGTTGGGTAGTTTCCTATTTTGTAAACATTTTGTTACTGTTCTATTTTGTAGAGATTTTGTTACTGTTTTAGGCAGCAGCACCGTATATATAAAATGGCCAGTTGTAACCTATTCTAAATATAAGAGAGAATTTTTTTTTCTTTCAATTAGTTTTCAATATGGTATCAGAGCCTTTGGCTCTTTCCTAAGAATCTCTAAAAATTCTTTTTTTCTCTGGCCGATTCATTCATCTCTGTTCACCATTGATAATCTTCGTTTCATCAACCAAATTCTTCTACCCCTGTTTCTTCTCCTTTCTTTCAAACAAATATGCCAGAGACTACTGCAACCAGTCCTGTCTCAGATGCTCCTGCAACTGAGAATACTGCTACCGCTTCAACTGGAGATTTGCAAAACATTCAAGCTGCATATCGATTAAACGAAAGAAATTATTTGAAATGGTCACAACTGGTCCGCACATTCTTAAAGGGCAGAGGGAAATCAAGTCATCTATTGGACACAGGTCCTTCAAGGGATGATCCTAACTTCGCAGCATGGGATGAACAAGATTTCAATGGTGATGTCGTGGTTATGGAATTCGATGCTACCAGAGATTAGCGATACTTGTATGTTTCTCGGAACCGCCAAGGAGATTTGGGATGCTATCCGACAAACATACTCCAAGGTAAATGACGTTGCCCAAATCTATGAAATTAAGACAAAAATTTTATCAACCAAACAAGGGACTCGAACTGTCACAGAATATTTGAGTTTCTTATAAGGCTTGTGGCAAGAGTTGGACCATTATCAATGTATTCAAATGAGCTATGGCCCGGATTCTGTAACTCTGAAACGATTTGTAGAGAAGGATCGCATCTATGACCTTCTTGCAGGACTTAATGTCGAGTTCGATGCCGTCAGAGTATAGATCTTGGGAAAAGATGACATGCCTTCCTTGAATGAGACAATTTCGATCATACGAGCAGAAGAGGGATGACGAAGTGTTATGCTTAAGACCCATGCAGGAGAGGGATCTGCCCTTGTGACCAAAGCAATCGGATTGAAGGAATCCAGCTCGGCACAACCTATCGTCCAAGCAAATCCATCCAAGCCTATCAATCGGGATTCTTTATTTTGCATGTACTGCAAAAAACATCGCCACACCAAGGAACAATGCTGAAAACTCCATGGTAGGCCCAACCAAAGTGCAAATGATAGAAGTCAAGCACATGTTGCAAGCATTCAATCAAATGAAGTTCACAAAGTTCTACCTCTGAATTCAACAAGGAGGAGATTGAAAAACTGAAGACTCTTTTGGGCACCCTTGAAAAACCTTCCTCGGTAGGTACTTGTTCACTGATGTTTACAGGTATCTCTTCTTCCTCTTATATTGCTAATGTTCAGAGAAAATTTTTCTGAAGATATGAGTGATAGATTTTGGAGCCACCGACCATATGACCTATTCTTTCAAGTATTTTTCTTCCTATACACCGTGTTTTAGCCATAAAAAAATAACTATAGCTGATGGGTCCATTACCACTGTAGTCGGTCAAGGAGATATTTATATAAGTGATTCTCACTCTAAAAAATGTTCTCCATGTTCCAAAATTGTTTGCAAATATGGTTTCTATTCCAAAGCTTACCATAGATTATAATTGCAGTGTAACTTTTTTCCCTTCACATTGTATATTTCTGGAGCAGGACACGAGGAAGACGATTGGACGTGCTAGTGAGAGGGATGGTCTTTACTACATAGAAAATCAAAGTGGAAGAACTAGAGTTGAGGATCCTTTACCTACATCATTTCTTTTGAGTCAGTTATGTCAAATAAAAATAAAATTTGGCTTTATCATCGTCGTTTGGGTCATCCATCTTTAAAGTTCTTAAGTTAATATTTCCTTAATTATTCAAAGGGTTTGATTTTGAGTCTTTTCATTGTGATGATTGTGAACTTGCCAATCACAAACGTGTTTCTTTTCCAATAAGCAATACAAAAATCTTTAATCCTTTTTCTCTTATTCATAGTGATATATGGGGTCCTTCTACTATTCCAAATATTTCTAGTGCTAAGTGGTTTGTTTCGTTCATTGATGACTACACTCGAGTAACGTGGATTTATCTCTTAAAAAATAAATCTGATGTTGGCACTGTTTTTTCCAATTTTTACAACATGATCAAGACACAGTTTGATGTGAGAATAAAGGAGAAATTCAAGAGCGGTCTAATATTCCCATTGAAATTCTCACAAAATATCTCTTAAGTCCATTTTCATCAAAAATAATCTTCAACCACAACAACTCGCATATTTCCATTGCCCTTGACCTAAACTTAGACTCTGCACTTGATCTTGCCACCACGCTTTGTTTCTTGCTTCTCCACGTTACAAGATTCCCTCTGAAGAGAGTACAATAGCTCGAAGTTGATCTTCTTTCATCCAACGATCCTGCATAATCTGCATCAGTATAGGCTTCCAATGTTATGCTTTCTCCTTTCTTGAACAAAATACCTCTTCTGGGATTGCCCTTCAAGTATTGCAAGATTCTGTGGATGGCCTTGAGATGCGTTTCTTTAGGATTGTGCATAAATCTGCTAACAATACTCATAGCAAATGCAATGTCTGGTCTCGTATGTGCCAAATAGATTAGCCTCCCAACAAGCCTCTGATAAGAATTTCTATTCACCATAGGATCATCAGGAGTATCACATAGTCCATGATTGAACTCAATGGGCATATCAATTGGCTTACACCCCAACTTCCCCGTTTCTTTTAGCAAATCAAGCACATACTTCTGTTGAGAAATAAAGATCCCTTGTTTTGAATGAGCCACTTCAATACTTAGAAAGTATTTTAACCTCCCAAGTTCCTTGATGTCAAATTCTTTCAAAATATGTCGTTTTAAATTTTGCATCTCTCTTGCATCATTGCCCGCCACTATCATATCATCTACATACACCATAAGACTGTAACTCCCCTTGAATCAGATTGTCTTACAAATAAAGTGTTATCGCCTTGGCTCTGTTTGTATCCCAAGGCAATCATCACCTTGGTGAGTCTTCCAAACCAAGCTTTTGGTGATTGTTTGAGTCCGTAGAGGGCTTTTTTCAGCTTACATACCATTCCTTCTTTAGATTCAAATCCAGAAGGAACTTCCATGTAAATCTATTCTTCTAGGTCACCGTGGAGAAATGCATTTTTAACATCAAACTGGTGTAAATTTCACCCAAAATTGGCAGCTAATGACAAAAGAACTCGTATTGTATTCATCTTTTGCCACCGAAGCAAATATCTCTAGATAATTAATGCCGTAGGTTTGAGCGTACCCTTTGGCAACCAACCTTGCCTTGTATCTCTCTATAGAACCGTCAGACTTGTACTTCACAGTAAACACCCATCTACATCCAACCGGTTTGATTCCTCTTGGCAATTTGACTAACTCCCATGTTTTGTTCTTTGCAAGAGCTTTCATCTCCACTTTCATGGCATCCTCCCACTTCTTATCTCCTAATGCCTCATATATGGAATGGGTATTGTATGGAGGTTGCTTAAGAAAGCTCTATGGCTTTGGGATAGGTTTTGGTAGGTCATGAATAGGTACAGAGGATGTTTAGTGCAGGCTCTGGTTCCTTTCCTAAGTGCAATTGGTAGGTTGGCATCACTTGGTTTTTCATGCTCATCTATGGGTTCATTAAGCTCAGCTGATGGTGTGACATTTTCGGCGGGTGTGGGAATGATTTCAGATATCTCATCAGCAATACGAATAGGAGATTGTATTTGTGCCATTGGAGAGACTGGAATTTTCTTTCTGGAATAGACCTGTAGTGGTTGAATATTGTCTAGTTTCCCCTTATCTTTCATCACTTCACACGACTTGGTGATGCAACCAATGGTATGATAGGGATGGATTGAACTGGTGAGTAGGAGTGGATTCAACTGACGCTGAAACAGGTTCAGATATGACAGACATCGGGACAGGCTTGGATGGAGATTCGAGTGAATTAGGTTAATTGTGAAAATCAAGAAGAAATAGGTCCTTTGCTCTATCTTCACTGAAGTTCTCTCCCTCTAAAGATATGAGTGTTTGATAAAAGACTCATTTTCGACAAAAGCAACATCAGCAGAAACAAAGAATTTTCTCGTCGGTGGATGAAAACACTTATATCCCTTTTGTGTGGAAGAATACCAAATGAAAATGCACCTAAGAGCATGTGGATCAAGTTTTACCCTATTCTGAGAATGGACATGAACGAAGGCAACACTTCCAAAAATTCTAGGAATAAGATTATTTGAAGCATTGAAATTGAGAAAAAATTGTGAGAATTTCAATTGGACTTTTGAAGTCAAGAACCCGAGTTGGAAGTCTATTAATAAGATGTGTGGTGGTTAGAACTGCTTCCCCCCAATATTGTTTAGGAACATTTTTTGTGAAACAACAAAGCTCTTATGATATTTAGAAGATGGCCGTTTTTACATTCGGCCACTCCGTTCTGTTGTGGTGTACTAACACAAGAGGACTATGTATATCTCTTCTTTTTGAAAAAATGGAAAGAGAATTTGGTTGAAATAATCTCTGGCATTATCAGAACGAAACCGCTTTATTCTCACATCAAACTGTATCTTGATCATGTTGTAAAAATTAGGAAAAATAGTGCCAACATTAGATTTATTTTTTAAAAGATAAATCCATGTTACTCAGGTGCAGTCATCAATGAACGAAACAAACCACTTAGCACTAGAAATATTTGGAATAGTAGGACCCCAAATATCACTATGAATAAGAGAAAAAGGATTAAAGGTTTTTGTATTGCTTATTGGAAAAGAAGCACGTTTGTGTTTGGCAAGTTCACAATCATCACAATGAAAAGACTCAAAATCAGACCCTTTGAATAATGAAGGAAACATTAACTTAAGAACCTTAAAAGATGGATGACCCAAACGGCGATGATAAAGCCAAATTTTATTTTTATTTGACATAACTGACTCAGAAAGAAATGATGCGGGTAAAGGATCCTCAACTCTAGTTCTTCCACTTTGATTTTCCAGGTAGTAAAGATCGTCCCTCTCATTAGCACGTCCAATCGTCCTCCTCGTGTCCTGCTCCTAAAACACACAATGTGAAGGGAAAAACGTTACATTGCAATTATAATCTTTGGTAAGCTTTGGAATAGAAACCAGATTTGCAAACAATTTTGGAATATGGAGAATATTTTTTAGAGTAAGAGAATCGCTTATATAAATGTCTCCTTGACCGTCTACAGTGGTAATGGATCCATCAGCTATAGTTATTTTTTATGGCTAGAACATGGTGTATGGGAAGAAAAATACTTGGAAGAACAGGTCATGTGGTTGGTGGCTCCAAAATCTATCACCCATATCTTCGAAAAAAATTTCTTTGAGACATTAGCAACATAAGAGGAAGAAGAGATACCTGTAAACGTCAGTGAACAAGTACCTGCCGAGGAAGGTTTCTCAAGGGTGCCCAAAAAAGTCTTCAGTTTTTCAATCTCCTCCTTGTTGAATTCAGAGGTAGAACTTTGTGAACTTCCTTCATTTGATTGAGTGCTTGCAACATGTGCTTGATTTCTATCATTTGCACTTCGGTTGGGCCTGCCATGGAGTTTCTAGCATTGTTCCTTGGTGTGGCGATGGTTTTTGCAGTAGTGCAAAAAAAGAATCCCGATTGATAGGTTTGGATGGATTTGCTTGGACGATAGGTTGTGCCGGACTGGATTCCTTCAATCTGGTTGCTTTGGTCACAAGGGCAGATCTCTCTCCTGCATGGGTCTCAAGCATAACACTTCGTTCTCCCTCTTCTGGTCGTATGATCGAAATTGTCTCATTCAAGGAAGGCAGGTCTTCTTTTCCCAAGATCTGTACTCTGACGGCATCGAACTCGACATTAAGTCTTGCAAGAAGGTCATAGATGCGATCCTTCTCTACGAATCGTTTCAGAGTTACAGAATCCAGGCCACAGCTCATTTGAATACATCGATAATGGTCCAACTCTTGCCACAAGCCTTGCAAGAAACTCGAATATTCTATGATAGTTCGAGTCCCTTGTTTGGTTGATAAAATTTTTGTCTTAATTTCATAGATTTGGGCAGCGCCATTTACCTTGGAGTATGTTTGTCGGATAACATCCCAAATCTCCTTGGCGGTTCCGAAAAACATACAATTATCGCTAATCTTTGGTAGCATCGAATTCTATAACCACGACATCACCATTGAATCCTGTTCATCCCATGTTGCGAATTTGGGACCATCCTTTGAAGGACCTATGCCCAATAGATGACTTGATTTCCCTTTGCCCTTCAAGAATGTGTGGACCAGTTGTGACCACTTCAAATAATTTCTTCCGTTTAATCGATATGCAGCTTGAATGCTCTGCAGATCTTCGGTTGAAGTGGCAACAATATTCTCAGTTGCAGGAGCATCTGAGACAGGGCTGGTTGCAATGGTCTTTGACATATTTGTTTGAAAGGAAGGAGAAAAAGCAGGGGTAGCAGAATTTGGTTGATGAAACGAAGATTATCAATGGTGAACAGAGATGAATGAATTGGCCAGAGAAAAGAAGAATTTTCTGAGATTCTTAGGAAAGAGCCAAAGGCTCTGATACCATATTGAAAACTAATTGGAAGAAAAAAAATTCTTTCTTGTATTTAGAATAGGTTACAACCGGCCATTATATACATGGTGCTGCTGCCTAAAAACCGTAACAAAATCTCTACAAAATAAGAAACTATCCAGCGTAATCCTAAAAATCAGGAAATTATATCAAATCTTCTATAATCACATAACTTTCTCAATAAAGCTTCATAATTTAACATATAAGAAAGTTATGGTTTCCTCAAGTTATGCTCTATGATTGAGTCCCACATATGGGGGATTTTGCTCCCAAACCCTGTGTAAACTTGTCTGAAGTAGCCACATTAGTTCACAATCAGATTGTTGATATTGTTGGATCATTTAGATGGTTTGGTCCATGTTGTAAGATAATTCATAATGTGATGAGTTGCTAGCAATGCCTAACAAGTGGTGGATAGACTACAAGATCTTAGGTTCTATTTCACCACTCAGAGTCCCAATAGAGGAGAAATGAGAGGCAATCTCATCATAAGCTAACATTCGAGTATAACTAGTGATAGATAAATTGCAAGATCAGAAGCTAGTGTTTTTTCTTTAATAGGGGGACCTCCGGTCTAGTGACATGTTGCTGTCTGAACTTTAAGAAATATGTTTTCACTTTAAAATTTTATGACAAGTTTAATTTTATTATTTTGATGAACTATGAATAATGTCACCATATATCAATATGAGGTTTATTGTTATAACGATCTTACTTAAGTCTGAAAATCTTATAAGTTTGACCAAATATTAGCCAAAGCCTTACAATTGTGTTTTAAAATAATTTTTTTTGATATTTTGTTTTCTCATCATAAGTTAAATTGACTTTGTAGGATTTTTATTCAGAATAGAAATATTCTGACTTGATATTTGTTAAACTATAATTTGCTAAAAGTTTATAAATTTATTCTTAAAAGGAGAGAGTTGACTTTTTATTCTTAAAAAATAATTTTTTGATATTTTTATTGAATTTAAATTGAAGGTATTTTCTTTATTTTATGATAAATTTTAAGTAAAATTTTATTTATTTAAATGATTTGAATGGAAATAAAAAGAAGGATCGGAGTTTACGAGAGACTCTTAGCCTCACATAGCACATAAAAATATAAAAAATATAAAAAAAATCAAAACTTGCAAAAAATGATCATTGGCCTGAACCACTGGTTAGCTGTGGGTTCAGCTTGGTTCAGTGTCGAAACCATATCAGTTTGCTGCTGGTTTACAATTCGGTCTATCTTGCATAGTATTAAGCATCTCTTCATATAATCTTATGCTTATTTGTTAGTCAAAAAAAAAAAAAGGGCTCTCTTGTAAAACAGTGATAATTTATTTTATGTCCATTTTATTGGGGAATGTTAAGCATTTGTAATTTATTTAACCTTCTGTAGGCCCTTTATAATCCTTCCTTGTCTTAGGCCCCTAGCTATAGTGGTTGTCTTGGTCATATAATGTTTACTGTTTAAAAACTAGCATAAAGTTTCTAAATCTATCATTTCATAAGTCACTTCAAGTAGTAAATATTATCATGCCTATCACATCATCAATACTTTTGTTCACAGTTTTAGTTTTACCTTTTTTTCCCCATCCAGTGCAGAGCTGCCTGTCAGCCCTTTGTTTCTGAAATAGCTGAAAACTCCAGGCCTTATTATGTCACCTTGCCATTCCTCTAATTTATAATAAATATGATCGATATGTTTGTTTCACCAAGCTTGTTTTATTTGTTATGCTCAACTCATCTAAGCCTTTTCCCAACTACATGGGGTTGGCTACATGAACCTGCTTCCTCCATTCTGCTCTTTGATTTAGTAGATTCATATTTTAAGAGATCTGACGAAGTTTTACGCTGTACCTAACACAACCCTCCTCCTTTATCCGGGCTTGGGACCGGCTTTCGCGGAGTTTTTTATTTGTTATGCTGTATTTATTTATTTAGGTGCTGGTTGAAATAAACAATCATATTAACTCAAGAGTTTTATATTACAAAAGAATTCTCTATACCCCATCAATTATGACATTTTTTTCGACCTTGATCATTGACACTCTAGGACTGCGGGTTTATAAAGCAAAAATCTACTTGTTTGTCAATAATATTTTTACTCCATCAAGTCATATATTTAAACCACTAGAGTGTTTGATTATTATAAATAGTTCTTACATGTGTTTGCCATAAGAAATGCCCTAGTTCCTTCCATCCCATACATGCCAAATAATAGGGTAGATGAATACTCAACTCAACTCAACTCATAAGCCTTTTCCCAACTATATGGGGTCGGCTATTAATGGGGATGTCCTAGCCTTTCGCATAGTTTGATTTACTAGATTCATGTTTTAAAAGATCTGACAGAGTTTTACGCTAGCTGTCAGCTACTTAACGCAACCCTCCTTTATCTGGACTTGGGACCGGCCTTGGCAGAGTTAATAGGGTAGATGAATAAGTTTTAAAAATTCTCCACAACCTTGTTATCATAATATGTTATATTGGTGCATGCCACCCTATAATGGTACCAAATAGAGATTTGGTACTGGTGTGTACTAAATCTTAATACTCTAAATCGACCTACATATTGGGCATATTGATACTGTACCAGTGTTATACCGATGTAAGGTTCAGACGGTGAACCTTGCTTGTTTCTTTTACAGAATCCTTAAGTAATCATTCTTTTTTAGAAGGAACAGCTGAACAAAAGATGGTCCAAAGTTTCCTTCTTACTCCATCATATGACAAATTATTTGTAAGATTTCCATTTCTAGTTGTAAGATTTCCATTTCTCCTGGACCAGCCACTTACCATGTGGCCTTTGAAAGAGCCAAGGAGTGCTTTAGCACTGCCTGCAAGGACTGTAGTCTGGAGACCAGCTTTATCAGTCACATGATCCCATGCTGACTTTGTAGTATATTGACTCTTAGAAGGAATCCTTCATTCATGTTAGCATGCTCATTGTGTACTCCACTACCTCCACAATAAGATTCTATACAACTCTTGCTGCCATGTACGAAGGGGCTGGAACCCACTATCTACCATCTTCAATTAGTTTGGTAACCTTAAATATATTCGTTGTCCTACTCTGCCTCAATATCTAGAACAAAAGATTAATAACAGGTCCCCTATCTATCCACCTTGCAGTCTGAAGCAATGCTGTTGTCCTATGACCTATTTATATCTCATTGCCTTTCTTTCTCCATGCCATGTCGTTTTGTATTAAAACAGATTTTGAATAAGTTGAATATCCCTGTTTTGAAAGTTCTGTCCTGATCTTCCCTCAGATAAAAAAGGAAGAAAGTGCGGTCCTGATCTCCCGCATTAGGAATTATTGAATTTGTAGATTCCACCATACTTTTTTCTGTCCCCAGTTCATACGATGAAAGGTTGGAGAGGTGGCATTAGGTATGCAGATGGTTGTAAGAGGAGGCTCAAACGCATAAATGACTTGCTGTATCTTAATCATATAACAGTTTTCTATTGGTTTTGGTGCATTTTCAAAATATGGATTATATTGTACTTACTGAAAATGAATACTTCCAGTTCTGTTGTTAGTTAATTCTAATTAATGGTTTTGAGGCCATCAGGTTATCTTTCACAAGAGAAGATTCCTTGTGATACCAATTTCGTTTGTTCTTCAGCTCAACAGCCAGGATAAGAAGTGAGGTCCTCTCTCCTTTTCGCACGGTGCGGATGTTTTTCTATCTTGCATTCATTGCAAGTGGTGCTATTGGAGGACTAATATCGATTACACGGTTGATCCCCGCTCTGGCAAATTCATCAAGATCAATGGAGCTGCCTGAGATCTTAAAGGGTCTTGGCATAGATATTGGGGCAGTTCTATTTTTTGCATTTCTTTATACAAGGGAGGACAGTGCTAAAAATGCCCAACTAGCAAAGCTATCAAGGGAGGAAAGCCTCTCCAAACTAAAGCTGCGTGTGAATGAGAATAAGATCATTTCTGTCGGTGATTTGAGGGGAATTGCTCGCCTAGTCATTCTTGCTGCCCCTGCCTCATTCATTGCTGAGTCCTTTAGATTGAGCAAACCTTTTACTGATGCCCTTCTGGATAGAGGAGTATTGGTGGTTCCTTTCAGTACAGATGCAAGCACACCTGCTTTTGAGTTTGAAGAGAGTGATGAGGAGATGATGATTGACAACAAGAAAAGGAATCTCTGGCAGCTTAGGCCTGTTTACACTTCTGAATGGGCCAAGTAAGAGAAAATATCAGAAAAATTAAAATAATATCTTTTCTCTCATAACATTTTATGTTGTCCACAGCTGGATAGACGGACAGAAGAAATTGGCTAATGTCTCACTCGATGCTCCAGTGTAAGTATTTTATTTTGCTATCTCATCTGTTTAATCTGAGGAAACTAAGACACGGCTCTATTAATTGTGTAACATGGAGCGCAGGGAATTTCAGTTAGACATATACGCAGAGAACTATACTACAAGTTTGCAATTATAATTTTCGCAGAAGTTCTTATGGGTCTTTGAAAATTTAATCATTAGTTGTTCCTACTGTCAATTGATGTCTAGTTTCTGTCAATATTTTTTTTAATTGTTTATTCATGTTAAAGGTATCTCTCTCTCCGGATGGATGGGCGTGTTCGTGGTAGCGGTGTTGGCTATCCTCCTTGGAATGCTTTTGTTGCACAACTGCCACCAGCGAAAGGACTTTGGTCAGGACTGCTTGATGGCATGGATGGAAGAGTCCTTTAAGAACCTGTGTATACGTATATGAAGGTGAGTTTTTGTTTATTCCAGATTTTTTTATCTATCTTAATCATATCAAAGGTATCTTTTTCTCCTGTTGGGAGATTCACTATTTCCCCTTTTGAGAGGTGTTATCCTGATAGCATGAGCAAAATATGAATTTGATCAGCATATGGTATGTATGAATTTTATCAATAAAATCATGTTTATATATAAGGTATGATGTGGAAATAGACGGTTAAACACTTGATAGAGGAGGTGTTCCCAAACCAAGTATATCTTTATCTAGTTCAAATTCAATCCATGAAATCTTGAAAATTATATAACATAATTATTGTAAATGCTAGGAGAGTTTAACTGATTAGAAGATGTGATCAAGAGATTTGTGTGGGTCACCAAAGACTTGTTATGACAACATAGGTCCAGGAGCATAGGGTGGAGGCAACAGCTCAAAAGACAGATGAGAGAATGTTTGATTTCCCTCGAGTGATGGTTGAGAAGTGTAAATCACTGCTTACTGTGGGCATCAAAAATTCGTTTTGCTACCATATTGAGAATGCCTTGTTCATCATGATATAATGATGGCCTTCGAGTGTTGAGCACCTTGCTCATCAACAGAATTTTTCTTTCATTTATCTTTAGAAAAACAATCCATGGTTCCAATCAGAAGATGAAGAAGATGTGTTGTCTCGAGAATAAGACGATCATATATGGAATATGGTATTGGCACGATGGAGAGAACGGAGATTGATCCCATATTCAATCGTGACAAGAGTGCAAGGGACACTGGAGAGAGAGAGAGAGAGGGGTTCTTATCATGCCCTAGATTTCAAGGAATTATTGTTGGGTAATGGGCCAAAATAGATCATAAATATCCTAATGGGCCTTGAAAGCCCATTACCGCCTTATGTGTGTGAATGAGAAATTACGGGGACATTTAGTCTCATATCGAAAAAATCAAGAAAGGAAGGTTCACTTATATGGAAATCACTTCCTTGAAGCTTAAGTTCCTTAGGCTCACCACAAGTGGAGAGCTTGAGGGTGATGCGTAGCATCACCCTCGCGCACGCGCACGCGCGTGTGCGAAGGGCGCAATGGGCGCTTTGTAGGCGCACTTTGCACTTTGCACTTTGCACTTTGCACTTCGCACGTGCGCATCGTCGCGAGGAGCTTGAGGGGCTTTAAATTTTTATAGATCAAGATGATCCGACGGTGGAGATTGATCGGATCAAGATAAGGGGCTGAGATCAATTGATCGTTGATCGATCGGATGAAGGGTCGAGATGCGGTGATCAAATCACAATCTTGATCACGATCCAACGGCTGACATCCGTCGGTTGACTAGTCAACAGGACGGTTGGTTGAAGATCAATTGATCGTTGATCGATCGGATGAAGGATCGAGATGCGGTGATCAAATTACAATCTTGATCACGATCCAACGGCTGACATCCATCGGTTGACTAGTCAACAGGACGGTTGGTTGACCAGTCAACATGACGGTTATGATAAGGTGTCCGTTCGATCGTACGGTTGTGATAGGCATCCGCCTATCTGATAACGTGATCATCAGATCACGATGATGAAAAGGCTTATCAGGATAAGGATGGACTTATCTGATCGGCTGATCTTCAAATCACAGCCATGAAAAGGCTTATCCGATCGCCTGATCTGAAGATCACGATGTCTAAAGGGCATATCAAGGGTGATAAGCCCTTAACCCTCACATCCTTTGATAATAGAATTTAAATTTAATTAAATTCGTAGGGTTGCTTCCAAGGGGCACCTAAAAACATATAAATAGGACCCTAGACCCTCTCATTTAAAGTATCCCAAGCCATTCCGAATTGAGTTCAATTTGAATCAATTCTAGTCTTCTTCTCTCTTAGGCATTTGCATACTTTCCTAAGGATAGTATAGCAATAGTGCATTGAAAAGAGAGTAGCATTCTTGGTTCGAAAGTTTTGGTGAATTGTAGTGCTGCTTTCATCAAAAGGAGACTGTTGTATCCTGGGAGACAATCGTCATACTGACCGTAAGCACCATTGCGGGACGAAATTGTCTTAAGGACATAGAGTGAAACTCTAGCCTCAGTCTGATTCATTAGGTAGCCACCATCTGCGACATACCCACCAACAATCTTAAGACAATTTTCCTGCTACCACGGAAGTGCTGCTGCAGATGGCTACTATGACGACATCCATTCAAGCCGAGAGACCGGAGAAATTCTCTGGCACGGATTTCAAGAGGTGGCAACAGAAGATGCTGTTCTACCTCACAACTCTGAACCTGGTCAGAGTGCTGAATGAAGATCCGCCTGTCCTAAAGGAAGGGGAGACCGACAAGCAAGTCATTGCTGCGGTGGAGGCATGGAAGCACTCGGACTTCCTTTGCAAAAATTACATCCTGAATGGTCTGGACAATACCCTGTACAATGTGTACAGCAGTATTGCTACTGCCAAGGAGTTATGGGCATCCCTGGACAAAAAGTACAAGACAGAGGATGCTGGACACAAGAAGTTTGTGGTTGGAAGGTTCTTAGACTACAAAATGGTCGACCACAAAACAGTTATGGAGCAAGTCCAAGAGCTCCAGATTATCCTGCATGAGATACATGCAGAGAGAATGTCTCTCAGCGAGTCATTCCAGGTAGCTGCCATCATAGAGAAGCTACCACCACTATGGAAGGACTTCAAGAACTACCTGAAGCATAAGCGGAAGGAGATGGGACTTGAAGACCTAATTGTCCGCCTAAGGATCGAGGAGGACAATAAGAGCCAAGATAAGAAGGCAGGAGGACAACCTGCTGAGCCAAAGGCCAACCTCATAGAAGGGAAGAAGAAACGCAAGTTTCCAGGCGAAGGCTTTAAACAGAAGAAGGGCAATCCAAAGAAATACAAGTTTAAGGGAAAGTGCTTTGTTTGTGGAAAGCAAGGACACAAATCCAAGGACTGCCGTTTCAAGGATAAAGAAAAGAAAGAAGTCAACGTTACTGAAACCCTATCCAAAGAGGTATCCGAGATGATGCTGTCAGCTGTTGTATTTGAAGCAAACATGGTTGACAAAGCAAATGAGTGGTACATCGACACTGGAGCTACCAGACATGTCTGCTCTGATAAGAGTATGTTCTCATCATATACTCCTATCAATGGTAGAAATTTGGTCATGGGTAACTCCGCTACATCCAAGATAGAAGGACTTGGCCGCATCGTTATGAAGATGACATCTGGCAAGGAGCTTCTACTGAATGATGTGCTACATGTCCCTGACATCCGGAAGAATCTCATATCAGGCTCCCTCCTAAGCAAACATGGCTTTAGGATGGTCTTTGAGTCTGATAAATTTGTACTCACTAAGGGGGGATATTTATTGGAAGGGGTTACTTGAATAATGGATTATTCAAGGTGAATGTAATGACTGTACACAGAAACCTTGAAATGAATAAAGCTTCTTCTTCTGCTTATATGATTGACTCCTCTTGTTTATGGCATGATAGATTAGGACATGCGAATTTTAATTCATTACGAAAATTAATGAAATTAAATTATTACCTAATCATGAAATCGATCCACATTACAAGTGTGAAGTGTGTGTTGAAGCTAAGTTAGCAAAAACACCATTTCCATCAGTTGAAAGAAATACTGAACCTCTTGACTTAATTCACAGTGATCTATGTGACTTAAAGTCAATTCAAACTAGAGGAGGTAAAAAGTATTTTATAACATTTATAGATGATTCAACAAGATACTGCTATGTGTATCTACTAAAGTCTAAAGATGAGGCTTTAGAAATGTTTAAATGTTATAAGAATGAAGTTGAAAATCAACTTGGCAAAAAGATTAAGGCCATAAGGAGTGATAGAGGTGGTGAATATGATGCACCTTTTGACGAATTTTGTCAGGAGCATGGCATTATTCATCAAACTACTGCTCCTTATTCGCCTCAATCTAATGGAATTGCGGAACGTAAAAACCGCACATTAAAAGAAATGATGAATGCTATGTTAATAAATTCTGGTACACCACAGAATTTATGGGGAGAAGCAATTCTCTCAGCAAATCATATTCTTAATAAGATACCTCTTAAGAAGAAGGAAGTGACTCCATATGAGTTATGGAAAGGAAAGAAGCCTTCTTACAATTACTTAAGAGTGTGGGGGTGTCTAGCTAAAGTAGCTATTCCGGACCCCAAAAAGGTCAAGATAGGACCTAAAACTGTTGATTGTATATTTATCGGATATGCACATAATAGTAGTGCATATCGCTTTCTTGTGTATAAATCAGATATAACTGATATACAGAAAAATACAATCATGGAATCAAGGAATGCAACATTCTTTGAAAATATATTTCCAAGTAAAAGGAAATTAGAAATAAGTTCAAATAAAAGAACTTATGATGATAATACTGCTAGTAGTAGTCATCAGGAAGAATATCCTGAAGATGAACCCAGACGCAGTAAGAGACCAAAAGTTGCTAAGTCCTTTGGTCCTGATTATGTAACTTATATGTTACAAGATGAACCTCAGACATTCAAAGAGGCAATGTCTAATCCAGAAGCACCCTTTTGGAAAGAAGCTGTCAATAATGAAATTGAGTCCATCATGCATAATCATACCTGGGAGTTGGTAGACTACCATCTGGTATGAAACCTTTAGGGTGCAAGTGGATATTTAAGAAAAAGCTAAAAGCTGATGGATCAATTGACAAGTATAAAGCCAGATTAGTGGCTAAGGGCTTCAAACAAAAAGAAGGTATAGACTTCTTTGATACCTATTCACCAGTAAGTAGAATAACATCTATAAGAATGTTAATCGCTTTTGCAGCCATTAACAATCTTGAAATTCATCAAATGGATGTTAAAACTGCTTTTCTGAATGGTGAATTAGATGAAGAAATATACATGGAACAACCTGAGGGATTTATTGTTCCAGGACAAGAAAAGAAGGTGTGTAGACTTGTTAAATCCTTATATGGATTAAAGCAAGCACCTAAGCAATGGCATATAAAATTTGATAATGTAATGTTATCAAATGGATTCAAAATAAATGAATGTGACAAATGCATATATGCCAAATCCCTATCTGAAGGGTATGTGATAATCTGCTTATATGTAGATGACCTGTTAATCATTGGTAGTAATACTGAAATGATTAAACAGACTAAGAAAATGTTGATCAAACATTTTGATATGAAAAATATGGTGTTGCAGATGTTATACTAGGAATTCGAATCACTAGAACATCTGAGGAAATAATATTATCTCAATCTCATTATATTGAGAAAATATTAAATAAGTATAAAAAGTATGATACTAGCCCGGTGAAAACACCTGTAGATGTTAATCTACATTTGGCTAAGTATACTGGAGAACCCATATCTCAATTGGAATACTCACGTATAATTGGCAGTTTAATGTATGTCATGAATTGTACTCGTCCTGACATAGCATATGCTGTCAATAAGTTGAGTAGATTTACAAGTAATCCAGGTCCAAATCATTGGACAGCTCTAATAAGGGTATTAAGATATCTGCGATATACCCTAAGTTATGGATTACATTATTCAAGATATCCAGCTGTATTAGAAGGATACAGTGATGCAAATTGGATATCTAACACAGAAGATACAAAATCCACAAGTGGATATGTATTCACCTTAGGAGGAGGTGCTGTGTCATGGAAATCTTCTAAACAAACTTGTATAGCTCGATCCACTATGGAATCTGAGTTTATTGCCTTAGAAAAGGCAGCTGAAGAAGCAGAATGGCTTCGAAACCTTTTAGAAGATATTCCATGTTGGCCAAAGCCTGTGTCTGCAATATGCATACATTGTGATAGTCAATCGGCAATATGCAAAGCACAGAATAAGATGTATAATGGTAAGTCTAGACATATACGTCGTAGACATAATACCATTAAGCAGTTACTTGAAATTGGTGTAATTTCTATTGACTATGTTCAGTCAAAGAAAAACCTAGCGGATCCATTAACAAAGGGGTTACCAAGAGATCAAGTAAACTGTTTATCGAGGGGAATGGGTTTAAAACCTATAACTAAAAAATCTTCATAGTGGATACCCAACCTAGCTGACTGGAGATCCCAAGATCTAGGTTCAAAAGGGACAACTAAATTATGAAGAGACTTGATAGCACTAAGGATGTACAATCCTACTCATTCCTATGATAATTGGTGCTACCTGCTAAAGGTACTAGGATAAGCATTGCTTTTAATGATTCTTATGACATGAACATCATGTGGGGTATAGCAGGATACTCTTAATAAGAATCACCTATGTGAGTGTGAACTGGGCCAATTCTATGAGAATTTTAAGGTTTAATTCTCTGAAGCACTCATGAGACCAGGAGTTGTTCGGGGCCAAAATGAACACAACCATGAGAACCAAAAGAATGCTTGGGAAGAAGTTGCGTGATTGTTATTGTCTTAGTTTACACAAAACGCTGAAAGGTTCAAGACATCGTGTTCACCTTTTAGCAAGTAAACTCGATAACAACTCACTAAGGAAGGTTCAAAGCCACAAGCTACCTATCCCGATACAACTTCATCCCATTATACTCTCTTTAGTGTGTCTGCATATTCATTTGCATTAAAATCCTTTTATGTGGGGGTTTGCCTTTGCTGATCTCTGATGATCTTTGATCTAAGTCCAATTTCCATTCATGTGGGGGATTGTTGGGTAATGGGCCAAAATAGATCCTAAATACCCTAATGGGCCTTGAAAGCCATTACCGCCTTATGTGTGTGAATGAGAAATTGCGGGGACATTTAGTCCATATCGGAAAAATCAAGAAAGGAAGGTTCACTTATATGGAAACCACTTCCTTGAAGCTTAAGTTCCTTAGACTCACCACAAGTGGAGAGCTTGAGGGTGATGCTACGCATCACCCTCGCGCACGCGCATGCGCACGCGCACGCGCGTGTGCGAAGGGTGCAATGAGCGCTTTGTAGGCGCACTTTGCACTTTGCACTTTGCATTTGCACTTTGCACTTTGCACTTCGCACGTGCGCATCGTCGCGAGGAGCTTGAGGGGCTTTAAATTTTTTATAGATCAAGATGATCCGACGGTGGAGATTGATCGATCAAGATAAGGGGCTGAGATCAATTGATCGTTGATCGATCGGATGAAGGGTCGAGATGCGGTGATCAAATCACAATCTTGATCACGATCCAACGGCTGACATCCGTCGGTTGACTAGTCAACAGGACGGTTGGTTGAAGATCAATTGATCGTTGATCGATCGGATGAAGGGTCGAAATGCGGTGATCAAATCACAATCTTGATCACGATCCAACGGCTGACATCCGTCGGTTGACTAGTCAACAGGACGGTTGGTTGACCAGTCAACATGACGGTTATGATAAGGTGTCCGTTCGATCGTATGGTTGTGATAGGCATCCGCCTATCTGATAACGTGATCATCAGATCACGATGATGAAAAGGCTTATCAGGATAAGGATAGACTTATCTGATCGGCTGATCTTCAAATCATAACCATGAAAAGGCTTATCCGATCGCCTGATCTGAAGATCACGATATCTAAAGGGCATATCAAGGGTGATAAGCCCTTAACCCTCACATCCTTTGATAATAGAATTTAAATTTAATTAAATTCGTAGGGTTGCTTCCAAGGGGCACCTAAAAACATATAAATAGGACCCTAGACCCTCTCATTTAAAGTATCCCAAGCCATTCCGAATTGAGTTCAATTTGAATCAATTCTAGTCTTCTTCTCTCTTAGGCATTTGCATACTTTCCTAAGGATATATAGCAATAGTGCATTGAAAAGAGAGTAGCATTCTTGGTTCGAAAGTTTTGGTGAATTGTAGTGCTGCTTTCATCAAAAGGAGATTGTTGTATCCTGGGAGACAATCGTCATACTGACCGTAAGCACCATTGCGGGACGAAATTATCTTAAGGACATAAAGTGAAACTCTAGCCTCAGTCTGATTCATTAGGTAGCCACCATCTGTCGACATACCCACCAACAATTATTACATCATTGATTTCTTGAAGTGCTAACAGAGGAGTTGAGATAAATGATAAGATTTAAAATAACTGTATTGACTGAGGGTGTCATCTGATTCAATTAGTGAAGTCACTAGATATAGGATGTTAATAACTTAGGTTCGATCCCATTCTCACCCTAGTTCAACCATACTTGTTTGAAATCAGTTATTAGATCTAGAATAAGAGATCCTAAGAGGTATTTGGTTCTCAGCGTAGCTTCAGTCTTATCACGTTAAATTAGTTATTTAAAGGAACTTCCTTTAAGGTTCCTTAATTACTTCTCTAAAAAAGAAAGGCCTTTACAAAGGGTTGAAAATTAAGAATATATAAATTCTCGATGTTTCAACTGAGATATTAGTAACCCACAAGCAAAACTATTTGTTGCTCCAGTTATGCCAACACAGTAAATAATAAATTGTAATTTTTTAAAAATGAATAAAATGATGCATTATAGAACAGTTATATTACCTTTTTTATTGTATCTGTTGCTTGAATGTCTAATGTCTAATGATACAAAAACTATCAATGCCATGGTTATTTGAACATGATTATTAAATATATAGTTTCAGTTGAATAACGTTTATTCTAATCTTGATAATCTCAAGGATTCAAAATGTCATTGGTTCCTTAGAGTTGGTGCAAGTAAATAATGTTGGTACAGATGGTATCATACCAAATTGGCTACCAAATTGGCTGAGTCATTGGTGGTTTGAGTTCAAATGAAATGTCAGACTCAAACTCAACCTAGACGGTAAAATTGCCAGATAGTTAAGATAGCCGCGCAAACATAAATAAAATCCAACTCCAAAATGTTTAACTCAAATACAATTCTGGTTTGGATTATCTTGGGTTATGTAGGTTAAGCCAACTTAAATTTTTTTTTTTAATTAGTACGGGTTGGAAGCTTTATTGCGAAAAGATGAATTATCTATCAGTATGTTCACATTATTTCAAGGGTCAAGTCCTCCAACTCAAGAATGAGCTAATTCACCCAAATCATTAACCTGATCCAGTTCCAAATTATGAATACAAGCATAATTAGTTTGGACTGAATTGATTTAGGCTAAGGTGAGGTTGATTAGGTTTATTTCAAGCAAGTACTGCGTGGGATTTGGTCAGGACACACATTAGGAAATGATGGACCAGATATAAATTGGGAGCCCTCTAATGTTGGGTGGTGGGTTTAGTTTAGGTCCAGATATATGCCTACGGGAAAAAGTTGTTCGATTAAGTTGTGAAAATGTAACTGTCTGTTTTTTAATTTGATACAAATGGCAATATCAAAACTACCCACCTCAGTCTCCATTTTATCCAACTAACTATATCATGAACCAAAATAGTGTTGATTTCCTAGACTTTATTTAGAGGATGAAGAAAAACTCTCATATTATTCATCATAATGTGTTAAACATAATCCATTGAGAGAGAGAGAGAGAGAGAGAGACTGTGCTGCCTTTACTAAAATGAGAGTGCCCAAGCTTTGCATGCTCTCAATTATAATAGTTCAACATAATTTCAAAAATAAAGGTATTAGAGAAGAATTATGTACAAAAGTATGGATCTGTAAATATTTCCATCAAGTATAAGCATCATAGCAGTAATTAAGAAAGAAGGGGATGAAGACTCATGATCCTTTAACTTTAGAAAAGCGATTACCATATGTGACTACATTTGGGATTCCCTTGGTTTAACAATAGAATTCGAATCGGAAATAGCATGAGAATCAAATTTTATTAAAATTATTTATTCTCTTTATTTGTTTGGTTCATATGGAAATTAAGTTGGAATCATATTGATTTTTATCGTTATTGTTTGGTTCATCCAAACCTCATAATCAGAATTAGCCTAAATTTTCAATTTCATTCCTTTGAATTTATTGTAATTGTTTATTAAGAATAAAAGTTCAATCATTATTTAGAAGATAAGCATGATGGATTTTTTTTTTTTGGCTCTCCTTTAATTCAAGATGAAAAACATCAGTTTTATATCGTGAGGTTTGGCTATAATTTTATTTTATTTTTTAATATAATTATAGTATATATCTATATCATTCATATTGTGATAAAAGGAGACTTGTTTCGCATTGGATGAAAAATAGAGAGAAGGACGAGCAAGAAGGAATAGAGAGAAGGACGAGCAAGAAGGATAAAAAAAAAGGTTATGGCTTGAATGAAAATCGTTTTATCGCATAAGAGTGAATTTTTAATTCTTGATAATTCTTAAGAAATCGGATTTTGATTCTATTCAAACAAATAATTAGAATCGGAGTTGTTGATTCTGATTCTTATTTCAAAATTTTATTTTTACGGATCAAATGACCCCTAATGAAAAATCTTAATTGAAAAAATATGATTGGTAAAGGACTTCAGGTTTTCCTATAAGAGCTGCAGGTATTGAGATTGTTTTTTTCTTCTCGTGCTTTAATGGGTTGGGCTCGAAATAGGGAGAATTTGTAAAAATCCAACTCTCTCTTAAGTGTTCATTTGGTAAAAGTCTTTGTACACCGCCCCGGTGCAGCAAGGCCTACGTGGACTACACCATCTCTTCTGATTGATCCATGTGGATCCTACGTAGATGACGGTGCCGAACGGTATGGCCCTGCTATGATGTAACGTTCTGAACGTGACGGGCATTTAAAGCAGTTCATTTTTTTTTTAATTAGCGTACGGATGAAAATGCCCTTTCCCTCCATCTTAGCGCCATTTTACGTTGGATTTCATTTGTACAAGAAGAACTCTTTCTTCCCTTTTCTTTCCCCTCGCTCTGGATTTCGGAAGCATCACCGGAATCAGTTGAGCACGAATCGTCGCCCTCGCTCTGAGAGTCTGGTCGAAAGAAAATATTTCAGCTTCGAGGTTGGAATACCTGGCTACTGGAGTCTTTGTACAAAAACTTCTGGAGGACATGTCGTTCGTAGTACAAAACATTCTTTCGTTATGAGGTTGTTGTGGTTTATGATCTTGACGATAGGGTTTTCTACTAGGGTGTCGTGGGTTTTCAACTAATGCTTTGTCTTAACGTTTTAAACTATGGTGTCGTCGCGAGTTTCCAACTAGGGTGTAGTGGTTTTTTCTGCAAGGGTGTCGTGGGTTTTGAACTAATGCTACTTGTCTTAACGTTTTGAACTAGGGTGTCGTGGGTTTTGAACTAGGGTGTCGTGGGTTTTGAGCACGGGTGTCGTGTGTTTTGAGCACGGGTGTCGTGGGATTTTATTAGGGTGTCGTGGGTTTTGAGCACGGGTGTTGTGGATTTTGAACTAGGGTGTCGTGGGTTTCAACAAGATAAGAGCGAATGGCAGCAAACATCCCAGGAGTACCTCGCCCCTCTCGTGAACAGAAACCATCAATGAAGAGAGTGTGGGGAAGCTAAATACTGCGACACCCTAGTACCAATGCTGCGATACCCGTGCTTAAAACTGACCATGGAGAGAATACCCGCGACACCCTTGTGGAATTCGGCCGAAAATCATTCGCGACACCCCAGTTGAAATCTCACGACACCCTAGCTTTAGGGCGACGACACCCGTGCTTACAAATGACCACGGAGAGAATCTCAGCGAAACCCCTGCGGAATTCGGCCAAAAATCATTCATGACACCCCAGTTGAAATCTCACGACACCCTAGCTTTAGGGCGACGACACCCATGCTTACAAATGACCACGGAGAGAATCCCCGCGGCACCCCTGTGAAATTCGGCCGAAAATCATTCGCGACACCTCAGTTGAAATCTCACGGCACCCTAGCTTTAGGGCGACGACACCCGTGCTTACAAATGACCACGGAAAGAATCCCAGCGACACCCCAGTGGAATTCGGCCGAAAATCATTCGCGACACCCTAGTTGAAATCTCACGACACCCTAGCTCTAAGGAGACGACACCCATGCTTAAAACTGACCACGGAGAGAATCCCAGCGACACCCTAGTTCGAATTCGGCCGAAAATCCTTCGCGACACCCCAGTTGAAATATCACGACACCCTAGCTTTAAGGAAACGACACCCTTACTTAAAACTGACCACATAGAGAGTCCCCACGACACCCTAGTTCGAATTTGGTCGTAAATCCTTCGCGACACCCCAGTTGAAATATCACGACACCCTAGCTTTAAGGAAACGACACCCTTACATAAAACTGACCACATAGAGAATCCCCGCGACACCCTAGTTCGAATTTGACCGTAAATCCTTCGCGACACCCCAGTTGAAATCTTACGACACCCTAGCTTTAAGGCGACGACACCCTTACTTAAAACTGACCACATAGAGAATCCCCGCGACACCCCAGTTCGAATTCGGCCATAAATCCTTCACGACACCCCAGTTGAAATCTCATGACACCCTAGCTTTAAGGCGACGACACCCATGCTTGAACAAGATGGGAATTTTGACGTTACCCTAGTACTAATTCGATGACCCCCTAGTAACTCAGCCATGCCATCTTTTCGAGAAAAGTTGCAAAACATGGGCAGTTCCTATGGGTTTGCGGGTCAGTGTGATGTGATCGTGGCGATCCGAGTGTCCTTTCGTATTTCTCTGAGGTCGGCATAAACCCTAGAAAAGCACTCATTCGTCTGTTGCTCAAGAAGCCATCCTTTTGCTTGAGAAGCCATCCTTCGTCTCTTGCTTGAGAAGCCACTGGTCTCCTAAATTTCTTCCATAGTTCATTCTTTCGTATACTTCATTCATGGAGATGAGTGCTTTCGTTTTTGGACGAAGACCGCGAACAAAGAAGAAGCAGACGGAGAAAATGGCGGAACAATGCAAGGACATGGTTCTTCATTCGAATGAGGATGCGGCTCCTTCAGGTATATTTATCACTATGTTAAAATATTATGACATCCTCTCTTAAAATTTCATGACAAGTATGTCTTATGTCTTATCCCCTGTTTCAGTTGACATGAAAATTGGAAAAGTCCCCCCAGTGAAGGCTTCCCAGCTGTTTAAGAATAGCTGCAGGCCGGCCGTATACGTTCAGAAGGTTTGAAAGATGGGGTTCACTAGACGGCATACAAAACTTATTCGAAGGACCCCATTTGGTGCCTTCATCGACATGCCGACGTTCACAGTCGACGAGCGACTGCTAGCAGACATCATAAGATGTCACAATGGAGGCGACGAGTTCATTTTCTGCAGAAAGCCAGTTCTATTCAGTGCCGATGAAGTTGCACTCATTCTGGGACTTCCAGCTCATGGGAAGAAGATCGACACGTCCAGCCTATTGTTCAACGGAAGGTTATTCAGACGGTTTGGCCATGATTTAGATCTTTGCCAAGAAGGTTTGGAGAAGTTAATATTTCAACTCCGATCATCTAAGGTACAGGAGGATGTCGAGGACACCGTCCGACTTTGGATGTCATACATGTTGGCCATGTTTTTGGCTCCAAAGTCTAATCAGAGATGTCCACGGTATCTCATCCAGCACTTGGATGACTTAAGTCAACTGGATAGCATCGACTGGGCTTCGGCATTGAAGGAGTTGATTGTTCTGGCTCTCCTAGAAATAGCTGCTTGCTTGCGTTCCGAGGAGCCGGTCCACTCAAAGAATGCAAAAAAAGTTAGGAGGCAGCCTACCCTGTTCGGATGCTCGGCAGCACTGGTGGTAAGGATTATTGAGACACATAAGTAGTGTTCTTAGTATAGTTTTTTTAATATTATATTATTTAATATCCAAAAAATATCATGTTCATGCGTGGTTCCTCGAGCATACATCAATGCGAGAACCAGCATACCCTGATAAACTGCCCCGGCTGTTGAAGTGGTATGACCACCAAATGAAAATCCAGTCGATTCGGGTTGCCGACTTGCAGCCTCACGACTTGGTAAGCTAGTACATTGCTCCATTACTCTGACCATAATTTTTAACTTAATGCGTCAATATGTTCACTTAATATTAATTTGTTATCATCTTGCGTTGCAGGAGGGAGCTACTGTACCACTGTCAGAAGAGCGCTGGCTTCTCACTCAGTAGAATGTAGCATCCCCTCAACCAACAGATACATGCGCCCCTCAACCAACGGATAGCTGCGCAGGATGTGCCGAGTTGAGGACTGAATTGGAGTGCGTTAAGGGTCAACTCGACGATGTCAGGCATAGGCTGTCCATTGCTGAGAGCCTCCTCAGATCACTGCTAAGAAAGAAAAGTAATGCAATAAATGAGGAGGACAAGGAAGACGGGAAAACAGAGAAGGTGCATTCCCTGGAGTTGGTCCTCCGCGAGCCTGGTAATGGAAATAGTGAGGAGAAGAAGATGGAGGAGGACCATTCATCCGAGTGTCCAATTGAGACGGGGAATGCAAAAGCAGAGGAGAAGAGATTGGAGGGGGATTCATTGGATGATAAAACAAAGCATGTGAATGAAAATAAAGATGAGTCCATGTCCGATAATAAACTTGGCACCCCTGCGCCAAAGGGTGATAATATGGACATAGAAATTGTTGCAGTGCCTTCGCTTGTTAGGAGGGTTAAAAAAGAGCCAAGGAAGCGTAAGGCATCCACGGTCGTCGAAGAATGTTATGAGACAACCCGTCCTAAAAAGTCGGCGAAGACAGTGGACACGTCAAAGCCCAACACAACGGTCGAAGATGACCAAATTATTATTCAAAATTTTTTGAGCGAATGACTAACCGACGAGATCATCTATACCAATATGTTTTTTGGCGTTGTAACAAGGAAAAATCTTCAAGATCTCATTAACAATGAAATGATAATAGATGATGTAAGTATATTAAGAAACATGTTCTAGTTGTTGATTTTAGAATTTTATTAATCGATTTACATTGCATTGGCAGATAATTGATGCCGGCCAGGAGTTTCTGATACGCAACTGGACAGAGCATCCGGACCGATACCATAAGTGCATATTTGCATCAGTTTTCGTATCCGCTCTGTGTCTGACTTCCTCATCACCTGCTCATGAACTCGCTGGAATCTTAGGGGCCTCGATATTTGACAATGTATCAGATGAAGATAAGGCCCAATTCCGGTTTCTTTTCACCATAATAAACTCTGATAACTCGCACTGGCATTTGGTTGCTGTCGACATGGAAAGAAAGGTGTTTATGCACCTGAATTCAATGAAACGCAACCTCAAGTACAAGGCCAATGCAAGGAAATGGCATACAATTCTTGGCCACATATTCCATATCTACTGCGATAAGAAGGAAGCGATGACTTGGCCGATGGAAGAGATTTCGGATTGCCCAAGCCAACCGTCCGGATTGCTGGATTGCGGCCTATACTGTCTGAGATACATAGAATGTCTTGCTCGATGGGACAATCCTGATATGAAGATGGATTTCACGGATGAGAAAGTCAGAGATTACCGGCGACACTTAGCTGCGACGATATTGAGAGAGGGCATGAACAAAAAGATTAGCGACATTGTTGAAAAATGTTCTTAATTTTTTTATTCTTCTTTGAATGAAAATTGAATGTAATTTATTCATATTAACACTGATTAATATTTAATGCAAATGCACAAATTTTATATTGCGAGCAGGGGTGTCATCGCGCTAAAATCTTCGGTGTCCGTTCGTGAGTACTGGGATGTCATAGGTTTCCGCCTTTCGGGTGTCGCCGCGCAAGAGCTAGGGAGTCGCTAGCCAGAGCTGGGGTGTCGTCGCGCTAAAATCTTCGGTGTCCGTTCGCGAGTACTGGGATGTCGTAGGTTTTCGCCTTTCGGGTGTCGCCGTGCAAGAGCTAGGGAGTTGCTAGCCAGGAGTTGGGGTGTCGTCGCGCTAAAATCTTCGGTGTCCGTTCGCGAGTACTGGGATGTCGTAGGTTTTTGCCTTTTGGGTGTCGCCGCGCAAGAGCTAGGGAGTCGTTAGCCAAGAGCTAGGGTGTCATCGTGCTAAAATCTTCGGTGTCCGTTCGCGAGTACTGGGATGTCGTAGGTTTCCGCCTTTCGGGTGTTGCCGCGCAAGAGCTAGGGAGTCGCTAGCCAGGAGCTGGGGTGTCATCGCGCTAAAATCTTCGGTGTCCGTTCGCGAGTACTGGGATGTCGTAGGTTTTCGTCTTTCGGGTGTCGCCGCGCAAGAGCTAGGGAGTCGTTAGCCAAGAGCTGGGGTGTCGTCGGGCTAAAATTTTCGGTGTCCGTTCGCGAGTACTGAGATGTCATAGGTTTCCACCTTTCGGGTGTCGCCGCGCAAGAGCTAGGGAGTCGTTAGCCAAGAGCTGGGGTGTCGTCGCGCTAAAATCTTTGGTGTCCGTTCGCGAGTACTGGGATGTCGTAGGTTTCCGCCTTTCGGGTGTCGCCGCGCAAGAGCTAGGGAGTCGTTAGCCAAGAGCTGGGGTGTCATCGCGCTAAAATCTTCGGTGTCGGTTCGCGAGTACTGGGATGTCGTAGGTTTCCTCCTTTCGGGTGTCGCCGCGCAAGAGCTAGGGAGTCGCTAGCCAGGAGCTGGGGTGTCGTCGCGCTAAAATCTTCGGTGTCCGTTCGCGAGTACTGGGATGTCGTAGGTTTCCGCCTTTCGATGTCACCATGCAAGAGCTAGGGAGTCGCTAGCTAGGAGCTGGGGTGTCGTCGTGTTAAAATCTTTGGTGTCCGTTCGCAAGTACTGGGATGTCATAGGTTTCCGCCTTTCGGGTGTCGCCGTGCAAAAGCTAGGGAGTCGCTAGCCAGGAGCTGGAGTGTCGTTGCGCTAAAATCTTTGATGTCCGTTCGCAAGTATTGGGATGTCGTAGGTTTTCACGTTTGAGGTGTCGCCGCGCAAGAGTTAGGGAGTCGTTAGCCAAGAGATGGGGTGTTGTCGCGCTAAAATCTTCGGTGTCCGTTCGCGAGTACTGGGATGTCGTAGGTTTCCACCTTTTGGGTGTCACCGCGTAAGAGCTAGGGAGTCGTTAGCCAAGAGCTGGGGTGTCATTGCGCTAAAATCTTCGGTGTCGGTTCGCGAGTACTGGGATGTCTTAGGTTTCCGCCTTTTGGGTGTTGCCGCGCAAGAGCTAGGGAGTCGCTAGCCAGGAGTTGGGGTGTCATCGCGCTAAAATCTTCAGTGTCCGTTCGTGAGTACTGGATGTCGTAGGTTTCCGCCTTTCGGGTGTCGCTGTGCAAGAGCTAGGGAGTCGCTAGCCAGGAGCTGGGGTGTCGTCGCGCTAAAAGCATTCATTTTACTGAAATAGACACCCTATTTTGAAAGCACTTCATTTGCGACCAAGACACCCTAGTTCAAAAGTTACGACTCCCATGTTTTATATATGCTCATGTGTAAGTTGACTCAATACATAAGCATCAAATTCGTCCATCAAAGCTTCGGAAGGCGGTACAATTCTCTCCAGGTCCTCTTCGGTATTAATTGACTGCAAATAAGTTTGCTTGATGCTTGAAGCAGCTCTTTCCTTGACTTGATTTTTCCTTGATCTTTTTGACTTCTTCTCGACTCCACTCTTTAATCTGTTCTCTCTCGGGCGACCTTTTGTCCTAATTTGTTCAGGATCTTGAATTACAAGCTCTGTACGTGGTTTAGCTGCGCAGTTGGCATCCACGATAATTTTGAATATAGGTGTTAGACCATCCATCACTACATTAAATGCATCTTCAGACATGGAGGCTATCTCTGCGAGTTTCATCATCCGATGACTCAGCAAACTATATCTACAATCATTAACATAATATTAATGAAAATAATATTAAGACATTTCAATTAAAAAATTGTCACTGCGTACCGTGATTTTCGTGTGCTTTTATCATAACCTTCAGTATTGCAGTCGAATTCGTCGAATTGGTATTTCATGTCCTTGCACCATCTCTTCAAAAAGTATTTATCTGGTAAACGAAATACGTCACTTTGATGAAGAACCAACAAGGCAAGCCTACACAGGTACCCCTTGAACTGAAAGGATCGGCACTGGCATTGGACATCCTCAATATTTCTATCGTATGACATGATATAATCTTTGATCATCTCCTTGCCGATTCCATCGAATTCAATCATTTCATACGACTTTACGGAATATACACAACAGTTGCCAGCTTCCTTGATCAATTTTGTATTTGATGCAGCCATTTCAAGGATCTCATTCTGAAATTTTTTGAAAATGCGCCTTGTATACCTTCCTGCAGCTTGTCTCTCAAAAGGTGATGATGTCTTAAGGAAAGCAATCATTTGCAACGTTCTATTATCTTCCTCATTTTCGGCCTCGTATCTTTTTTCCAAGGCATCTTCGTACTTACTTATGAACTCCGTTAGTGTTGTCTTCGAATTTATAAACTCATCGAAGAAGTGATTAATGCCCTCGCTCCTTTGTGAAGATGACATCCCTGTTCAAAATTTTGTCAAAAAAAAACGTTTAACGCGAACATGAACCAAAGACAATGACATACAAACATGCGAAGAATGTATCCTTTAGGTAAACTGGGACCCATTTATCCCGACATTCGTAAAGGACATTGAACCAATCTATAGACTCGTATTCTTTATATTTCTCCATAACATGTGCCCACTTTTCCTTGAATGACTGTATGGTCAATGAATCATATATCGCCTCATCGAAATCAACCATAAACTTGGGATTTGCCGTGCAAATGTGGCCAATCTTTTCAGGTATCTTCTTCAATATATACCAAAGACAAAATCGATGTCGTGTGTTAGGAAAAACTTCTTTGACAACAGCCTCGATTGCCTTATCTTGGTCAGTTATTATGGCAATAGGTGCTTGACCACCATTTGCATCTAGCCATGCCTGAAAAACCCATTTATATGTCTTAGTACTCTCATCAGACAACAATGCGCATCCAAGCAAGGTGGACTCTCCATGATGGTTGACCCCGACGAATGGACAAAAAGGCATTTGATATCTGTTTGTCAAGTACGTTGAGTCAAAGCTTAGAACATCACCGAAGTATGTGCATGCAAATCTTGACCTTGGATGAATCCAGAAGACAGACCTCAGATGACCATTATCATTGAGGTCTAAGGTATAGAAGAAATTGGGATTTCTGAGTTGCATTTCGGCGAAATGAATTACCATCGACTGAGCATCTCCTTCTTTCAGCTTAGACTGACGTTCGCGACAAATGAAGTTACGAGCATCCTTCTCGGTGAAATCCAATTGTCTTCTGCCCCCTTTTTTCCTTGCTATGGCAGAGTATATCTGAGTCGTCGGAACATTCACGGCATGTAAATTGCTGATCTCTGCCTTTTCTGTGTGCTGATCCTCCTATGCGACCGTAGATAACCAGTTGATGTTATGGACATCCCATGGTTATGTTCTAGAGAAACCTAATCCAATATCCACTTACCACTTGTAGCATTCAGTCTTGCTTTTATGGATGCCATACAATCAACTTTCCCAGTATCCCTATGATTCATACTCTTCTCTGTTTTTCTAGATTTTCCTTGCCTCCAACACGTCAGGTGCTTGAAGCAAAGTTGTTTTTTGTTGTTGGCCCTGCTACACACTGTTGTGATTCCAAAACCAACTCGTTTCGCATATCCATTGTAGAACGTATATACATCATCTACTGAATTGAATTCCATTCCAGTTTGAGGAACTACAGTATCATCCACTGCATTTGGAGCGACGGGTGAAGCTGCACGGCCGGGAGTGTTATCGATTTCTTTCCGATCTACAATTTAAGCATCAACTGTGAAAATATAGGCACGCAGTCATGAACAATGATATCCATAGATTTAGTTGTCAATATATGCTGACAAAGGATTAGGATTTAGGACACGAAGGTTAAAACAATACGACACCCCAGTTATCATCTGACACCCTAGCTTTAAGGTGACGACACCCGTGGGTTCACTGTTAATGCACGTGTGTCATAGCATTGGTGTTAGGGTGTCTTGAGGTTTCAACTGGGGTGTCGCGAAGGATTTTCGGCCTAAATCCAATCCTCCTGGGGTGTTGCGGGGATTCTCACCATGATCAGTTCTAAGCACGGGTGTCGTCGCTTTAAAGCTAGGGTGTCGTGAGCTTTCAACTAAGGTGTCTCGAAGGAGTTTCGATCGAAATCCAATTCTCCTGGGGTGTCGCAGGGATTCTCCGCGCGGTCAGTTCTAAGCGCGGGTGTCGTAGCATTGGTGCTAGGGTGTCATGAGATTTCAACTGGGGTGTCGCGAAGGAGTTTCGGCCGAATTCGACAAGGGGTGTCGCGGGGATTCTCACAGTGATCAGTTCTAAGCACGGGTGTCATCTCCTTAAAGCTAGGGTGTCGTGAGCTTTCAACTGGGGTGTCTCGAAGGAGTTTTGGCCGAAATCCAACTCTCCTGGGGTGTCGCGGGGATTCTCTGCGCGGTCAGTTCTAAGCACGGGTGTCATGGCATTGGTGCTAGGGTGTCGTGAGATTTCAACTGGGGTGTCGCGAAGGAGTTTCGGCCGAATTTAACAAGGGGTGTCGTGGGGTTCTCTCCGTGATCAGTTATAAGCACGGGTGTCGTTGCCTTAAAGCTAGGGTGTTGTGAGGTTTCAACTGGGGTGTCGCGAAGGATTTTCGGCCTAAATCTAATCCTCCTGGGGTGTCGCGGGGATTCTCACCGTGATCAGTTCTAAGCACGGGTGTCGTCACCTTAAAGCTAGGGTGTCGTGAGCTTTCAACTAGGGTGTCTCGAAGGATTTCGGCCGAAATCCAATTCTCCTGGGGTGTCGCGGGGATTCTCCGCGCGGTCAGATCTAAGCGCGGGTGTCATAGCATTGGTGCTAGGGTGTCATGAGATTTCAACTGGGGTGTCGCAAAGGAGTTTCGGCCAAATTCGACAAGGGGTGTCGCGGGGATTCTCACCGTGATCAGTTCTAAGCACGGGTGTTGTCGCCTTAAAGCTAGGGTGTCGTAAGCTTTCAACTGGGGTGTCTCGAAGGAGTTTCGGCCGAAATCCAACTCTCCTGGGGTGTCGCGGGGATTCTCTGCGCGGTCAGTTCTAAGCACGGGTGTCGTGGCATTGGTGCTAGGGTGTCGTGAGATTTCAACTGGGGTGTTGCGAAGGAGTTTCGACCGAATTCGACAAGGGGTGTCGCGAGGGTTCTCTCCGTTATCAGTTCTAAGCACGGGTGTCGTCGCCTTAAAGCTAGGGTGTCGTGAGCTTTCAACAGGGTGTCTTGAAGGTGTTTCGGCCGAAATCCAATTCTCCTGGGGTGTCGCGGGGATTCTCTCCGTGGTCAGTTCTAAGCACGGGTGTCGTAGCATTGGTGCTAGGGTGTCGTGAGGTTTCAAGTGGGGTATCGCGAAGGATTTTTGGCCAAAATCCAAATCATCCTTGGGTGTCGTGAGGTTTCCTCTTGGGACGTCGTAAAACTTACTACGGTAACCGGGTATTTGGCTTTCTGAAACTCTATTCTGTTCCCCATCCCCCGAAACTCATCGAGGGGGGGCGCGACGCTTTGACTCCTTTGAACCGCCCATTGAGATGGTGGCATGTGGCAATTGAAACACCCGCCAGGAGTACCTTAAATATGGATAGGGGAATGCCATCGTTCATCACCTTTTCAGCTGATCTTCCAAAATTTTTGTATACTGATATGGCTTCTAGAGGCGAGGGGCGATCGACTGGCCCCCCTGGGAGCCGCCGCAGAACAGTAACCATCGATTTGGAGGTCTTTGTAGAGTCGCTCGCAAACAGCGAGCGACTCACAAGGCGGCCGAGCAATACATGTCCGTTTCAATGAGACAGATCGAGGTCCTGCATCGGGCCAACAGCCGGCTGGAGGGGCAAGTAGAGTCCCTCCAGCGCCAGATCGCCGAGTTAGCCCCGCAGCGTGGGGGGAGCTCGGCAGCGACCGAAGCAGATGATAAGCCCCAGTGAGGGCTCATGTACTTTTTTCTTTTCTTTCCGTCTTCTCTTTATTTTTGTGATGAATAAAAATAAATTTTAGTAACTTGGGTGTCGCGGGCCTTCTCGCCATGGTCAGTTATAACCACGGGTGTCGTCAGATGAGAGCTAGGGTGTCGTGAAGTTTCAACTGGGGTGTCGCAAACGACGACAGCATCGACTCAGGCTGTTAACGATACCCCAGTTCTCATCCGATGACACCCTAGCTTTAAGGCGACGACACCGATGACGTGACTGTTAAAGCGGGGTGTCACGGGGATTGTTCTCCATACGGGGTGTCGCGGGCCTGCTCTCCAGCGTCATTTATAAGCACGACACACCCTTTATAGCATTTAAAGACACCCCATAGAACAAGCTACGATACCCCAGAAAGCAACATACGAAGATCGCGAAGGTTATAAGCATGGGTGTCGTAGCGTTGTAACTACGGTGTTGCGAGGCTTTTCTCCAGCATTCGTTTGGAGCACGGGTGTCCTAGGCTTGTAACTACGGTGTCTTAACAGTACATCAGGGGTGTCGTAGCTTTAACGATGACACTAGAGCTATATGGACAGGAAATAACAGGGAATATAGGCCGAACCACTTTGACGACACCCCAGTTCATGAGGTATAACATCCTAGTTAAAAGAGTATGACATTCATGCTTACAAAATAGTAAACTCTAAACAGTTATGACTCCCAGAATGTCATAACTATTTTGTTCTAAGGAAGTTACCCGCGCATTAAACGGTTTGGTGACGCATTAACTAACTCTAATCAGAAAAAACAGTTGGTGTAATAAAGGAGCTTTACAAAGAAGTGGGAAGGACTTTTTACTTCGTGCTGCGGACGACATTTCCTCCAGAAGTTTTTGTACAAAGACTCCAGTAGCCAGGTATTCCAGCCTCGAAGCTGAAATATTTTCTTTCGACCGGACTCTCAGAGCGAGGGCGACGGTTCGTGCTCAACTGATTCAGGTGATGCTTCGAAATCCAGAGCGAGGGGGAAGAAAGGGGAAGAAAGAGTTCTTCTAGCACAGATGAAATCTAACGTAAAATGACGCTAGGATGGAGGGAAAGGGCATTTTCGTCCGCACGCTAATTTTTAAAAAAAACGAACTGTTTAAATGCCCATCACGTTCAGAACGTTACATCGTAGCAGGGCCATATCGCTCGGCACCGTCATCCACGTAGGCTCCACGTGGACCAATCAGAAGAGGCGGTGCAGCCCACGTAGGCCTTGCTGCATCGGGAGCGGTGTACAAAGACTTTTCCTTTGGTATAGAGGATAGTTATATAAAAAAATATATATGGAAAGAGAGAAGAGTTTCATTGTCACGGGCTTCAAATCGTGGATCGTCATAGGCTTTATTCTATGCTAGCTATTGGAGGCCCTTTTTGGATTGTCTTTGCAGAAGTTGGCAATCAAGAGAGCTCTTTCCAAATAACAACCATCTGGCTTTTATAGGATGGGTTTGTTTTAATTGTAGGACAAGTGAGTTGCTGGAGAGGCCTTTACATAAAAGGTCCACCTCGATCTGGATTTCTTCATGCAGTGGAGAAATATTCCGAGTGTTCGTCCCCTTATTGCTATATCATGCAAGAAGCCTTGGTCCTTTTATTCTCTCTCTCTCACTATAGTATTTCTATTTTATTTTTATAGTTTCTGTCCACTATTCTCTTTTTGTTTTGGAAAACTGAAAAGGTCATCAAGCCATTCGGCTTTCATATGTTTGTCTGGAGGAGTTAAATTACGTAGAGTGTATGTCTAGCATCATGCCTCGTGCCAGGCATTTTAAAAAAAAAAATTTCAGGCTATATCATTCAAATATTTCGAATATTACTTTATATTTTCAATATGTTTTCAAAAAGTTATTTTGCTTTTTTTTTGACATTACTATTTACTTTATACTTATATTTTTATATTGTGGTTTGCATTTTTTTGTTTAATTTAAATATTTATTTTCCTTTTAAATACGTAATTTATATATATTTAATTTGTTTGTTTATCTTTATTTTAAAATAAGTTGATGATTAGTATATTATCTTTTTTGTCTTATATTATAATTTTTTCATGTTTTATTTAACTTGATCTGTGATTCATCATTTCTATTTTTTTTTAAAATAATTTGATGTTATGTCTTATTTTTATTTATTTGTAAATTGTATTTATGTTCAATGTTAGTTAGCCATACTGATGTTTCACATCTGTTTTGTTTTCTTGAACGCATATTTTTTGTTCCCGTTTGCTAACATAGTCTTGGAAGCGTAGTTAAAACTTACTGAAAAGATACAAAAGAAAAAAAATCTTCAAACCTACCCTAGGCAAAATGGCCCATGAACTCCAATCTTTTAGCACAGAGAAAGTCTTGCTACACCGGGCAGTGCAGCTCATGCGCATCGCCCCCGACAATTGGCGCGCAACGCATGCGCCAAAGATGCGCGCAACGCGTGCGCCAAAGATAGAAGCATCTTTTTCTTTCGTGCACACATCAATCACTGAATGCTCTTTTGCTGCACCACCCCTAATGTAGCAAGACTTTTCCTTTAGTGCAAAACAGTGGCTTCAATTTTCGTAGTTCCTCTCTTTCACTGATTCATTGGTTTTTTTTTTTTTGGGAAGAAGTTGAGTTATCCAGCGTTAACAAATAATCTGAGATATTGCATCAAAGTTCCCAATGCTTAGAATGCATAACTATTCTGTGTTAGATTTATGTCTTGAGTAACACTTAGATATATCCTATGCCAGTTATAAAATTTGTTTGTAGAATTGCGAATATCATTGTTTGGCATTGTTTCTTATCATATGTTTGTGTGTGTAACTGTAACATTCTTGCATATTAGTTTCTGGAATGTCGTAAGAAAAAGTAGAGCTTCCCTGTAAACAATTATAGTTCTCAAGGGGCTGGCTTTAAATTAGTTCCATGAATATGCATCTCTAGTAGAGATATCTTGTTGGTTCGGACCAGAGAGAAGTTGCAGTAAAAAAATTCATCATGTATGGGTTGAGGGTTTGGAAGTGGGCTGGATAAGTCTGACATTTTTTTTTTCAAGCTTCAAAACAAGTTAGGGACTCAATTTTTTTTTTGGGTGCAAAATCTAGCCCAAACACGGATCTAGCCTATAATCCAATTGAGCTAACCCACAATAATATGTTTGTAATAAAGAATTGATCAATGAACTTAGTTTTTAGTTTTAAGTATCTATATAAAAATAAGTAATATTTAAATAATTACTTTAAAGTAAGATAAAGATTACAAGTTAGCTAATTTTAAGTAGAAGAAAATTTATACATAGTTGACAAAAAAAATTAGTATAAATTTAAAAAATCTATCACTCTTTTAATATTAAAGAATTGTATTTAGATCAACTTTGGATTTGAAGCTTTAGGTTGGATTGGCACCGGATCAAATAATGAACGAGTCCAATTCAAAATTTTTTGAAGCTCTACTTAGGGAGTCTAAATCTGAATTAAATTAATTTGAACATAGCTACGATTCGATCTAAAATTGAGCCGATCTGAGGCCACCTCCATAGTCCGTCCTCCTTCTTGCGTTGAAAAAGTTAAAGACCTGACAAAATATCATGCATCAACCCTAGCCCCTCTTTATCACTATTGACCGGTCAATACCTTTTTTAAACCAAAGTATAAATCTCATTTATACTACCCAGCAGGCACCCACCACCCTCTCAGCACATGGTGCCTCTGACTCTAGGGCGCCTCGTCGCAGTCCCAGAAGAGTCAGAAGAGGAATCATCAGCTGTGTCATTCCTGCTATCTTTCCAATCCAAGCGTCCTTTATTCACACCCTCTGATCGATCCTCATCATCATTACCAATTATTAAGAGCTTTAAACTATGATACATAAATCTTGCAAACTGACAAAAAAATGATCAGACGAAATCATCCATTCCATACGCTGGGTCAATAAACGAATCACCTTTAGATTAAGAACAAGACAGAAAGCTACAACAATGACAATTAATGCACTCACATGGCCACCACAATAATCACTGTGCGGTATAGTACCAGATGGTCCGCCGCAGGCCAGAGCTTTCTCTCTCTCCCTCGTCAATGCTATACACCCCCCCCCCCCCCCTGTCTGTCTAGTTATCGGAGAGGACGGTGGGGTGGGCGGAGAGGAAGGCGAGGAGGCCGAGGAGGGGGGCGTTGATGTAGGTTGTGGGCTCGGACTGCTGGAAGACCGGGCGGGCATCCGGGAAGGCGTCGGAGATGTTGGTGGGGCCTCCCACCACCGCCCCCACCAGCACGTTCGGGTTCGGCGCCGGGCTCAGGTAGTACTTGGTCCCGGCCTTGCACCCAATCTTGCTCGGGTGGACCCTTACCGACGGCAGTGAGCTCCCCCGGTGGTGAATCCTCCGCGGGTACTTCTCCCCGTACCCCACCATGTATGACATCCCCAAGGGATTATCCCCCAGTATATAATCTACCTGTATATTTATTTATATCTTCATATTATAAAAAAGAATATCTAAGAATTTTAAAAAAAATAATATTAATCAGTAATTTTATATATATATATATATATATATATATATATATATATATATATATCATCAAAATTTCCATTTAGATGGAAAGATTCTTTGCCACTTTAGACGGTGAGGATCCGATTTGTAAAGGTCGGTCCCGAGCCTGCTTTCTAAAGCTTTGTCCCTGCGTCCATGGTGGGATTGACTGGATACGAGGTAGAACCTGGAAAATAGCCTTTCCAATCTCCTTAAAAAAATAACCGAGTAAAAAGTTATAAAATTTTACCTGGCGCTTGGCCACTCGCTTCAGCTGGGCTGGCGTGGCAGATGTCGTGCCACATGGCACACGGGTGCTAGCGTGGCTGAGGTAATTAGAATATGCCAGCAGCAGGAACGACAGGGAAGTCACGTGCTGCATGTTGCTCCCACCCGTCTTAAACAGCAGTCCACCTTATTATTATTATTATTTAAAAAAAAAATTAATAAGGACAATATTGACTTGTTGAAGTTAAAAGGGAATTTTATTTATTAGAGGACAAAATAAGATAAACCTGGGGAATACTGGATTTGAGGGTGAGGAGAAACGCCCGGGAGGAGGGAACAGATAAAACTATCGGCATTTAGCTTAAATGACCGCAAGTAATCATCCTTCCCCATCAAAACTTCCTGCACGAAAGGTCAAAAAAAAGAAAAAGAAAAACTACAGTAGTAATCAACCCTGCCCTTGCCCTTAAAGTCGTAATACAAGTATACGAATGAGGGTAGTCCTGCCTTTTTGATGAAATATACTGTTAAGCACGCAACGGTCAAAAACGCTCTGCCAAAAAAAGGATTGAAGGAGCGAGACACGAGACACACGGGACACTGTCCGGCAGTACAAGCATTAAAGTTTGATCCATTTTTAAGGACTCGAGTCGAGGATCCGCTGACCGGGGTGTGAGAGAGTGAGACCTAGTTAATAATTTTACCTTTGAGATTAAGACGTTAATGCCGGCGTGCTTATTGTCCCAGCCAAACTCGTTAATGGTGTCCCCGGCGTGTAGCACCACCTCGTTCCTCTTGATGTATTCTCGGTACTCCCGCCTCCGCGACGCCTTGTGGAGCCACGCCGCGCCCCACAGCAACTCATCCTGTGCCCCAAGCATCATCATTACTCCATTAATCGATGGTTCAACGGCCCAGATCGAACGAGGTGGACGAAAATCTACAAGCTCACCTGGTATCCATTGAAGTCGCAGTAGAACGGGCACACGACGCCATGTAGGCTACTGCTGTACGCCCCCCTATACTTGTCCGCAAAGTCGAACACCTATCAACAATATGGACGACGGTCCTGATCAGAAAGAAATATATACATATGGACGAGAGAAGAAAGGTCAACCCCGATTCAGATTCATGGAAGCGTAGATGGGCGTACGGAGGCGGCGCGGTCGAGGAGGCGGCGGGAGTAGGCGGGGTCGCGGTCGCGGAACACGATGGATGCGGCGGCGAGGGCGGCGGCGGTCTCGCCGGCGACGTCGGAGCCGGGGTGGGCCGGATCGACTTTGTAGGCGGTCCTGGGGGTGTCCATGTCCTCGGGCCGCTCCCAGCAGGAGTGGTCGCGGAAGGCATTGCCCACCTGGACGTAGACGACGTTGGGGACGGCCGTCGCCTTCATAAGGTAGTCCGTCGCCCATTTGACGCCCTTGACGGCCTCCGTCAACTGGGGCCCCATGTTCTTCCCGAAATCTATTATGCTCCACGCCATCAGCGTCGCCGTGAAGGCCATCGGGAAGCCGAACTTGACGTTGTCCCCCGCGTCGTAGTACCCACCCGTAAGGTCCACCTGCGGTCACCGCACCGCCGACGCCGTTAAAAAAACCCGACCGACATTCCAACAAATAGATTAAAGAAAGCCACGCGGATTCGTTTTGGAGGGAGGAGGGTTGGTTTCAAATCCCAGCCGTCCGACCGGGAGATCGTGCGGTGCTTACCCCGTCGGCGGCGCCGTCGTGGAGGGCGGAGTCGCGTCGCCAGGAGAGGCGCTGATTTGGGGGAAGCTTGCCGGAGCGCTGGCCCTCGAAGAAGAGGATGCTCTTCCGGAGGGCATCGTAGTAGTCGTGCCCGGCGGCAGCGGGCCGGAGCGACGTCACCAGGAGCATTATTAGCAGCAGCAAGGTTGCCGACCGAGACGCCATTGCGTGCCGGCCGAAACGCTAGAGGAAGAATGGAGGCTGATGGCGCGGTCAGTGGGAAGAGCTCTCGCCTTTTCTCTATCAATGGTTATTGATTCGTTCGCACGAATAAATAAAAAGGGGAATGGATGGGGCCAAGTGGAGGTGTCCAGCGAGGGAATGGTACTGCTAGGCACGAGGGAGAAAACGTTTTCCGGCCCAATAAGGTACCACTGTCTTTGTGATGACGTGTCACGCGTGCATTGGCTTTTACGTGGGGCTTGCCGTGAAACGATCCAATGTCGTCGCGCGGAGCGTCTTTTGGTGCAGGTATTGGGGTTTATAATTTTAGCCGGGAGGACAACGGAGAGGGGGCATCGGATTCCGAGTGGGGCGACGCGTGGCAAGGGGAGGGGCCGTTGCGGCGCGGCTCACGATGAGAGGAAGTGGGGAGTTGGGGATTGACCGGGCTCAAACCGGATGTGACCGGTCGAGCCGGAGGGGAATCACGTGCCGCGCGTTTAATGATGGGCTCTTTATTGAGGCCTTGTGGGGCTCTCATCCATCTGACCGTTGAAGGTGGGATGGAGCCGTTATATTGGAGCGAAGCAGAGGAGGGAGGGTACGGACGGAGACAGAGTGAGAGAGTAACAAGGCTGGTTTGACGGGTTGGATTTGTCCCGTAGATTTGGCAGGGAATGATGAAGGACGGACCTCCCTTCCATTAGCGGGAAAGGAGGCTGATAAGGTAGACCATAGCCGATGTTGATTACTTAAATATAAGCATCCAAGCATTGAAACCACATGAATTCTGCGCGGCTAAAAGATGTAGCAGAGCAGGACTGATTTTTTTCTTTGTTTCTTTCTTGTTCTTTTGTTGCTGGAAAGCTGGAACCTGATTTAATGAGAGCACGTTGCCTTCAGCGCAAGCATGACTACATTATTTGTTTCCATTCCTGCATTTTATCATTTAAAAAGATTATCCAGGAATAAAGTATACTAACTCATTCTCATCTCTGAGTGGGAGAAAAATGAGGCATAAATTGCAACAATACAAAAAGTATAGAGGAGTAAAATAAATGAAAGGTCAAAGCACCCGGAGGAATTATTACTTTAGTTTTAGGAAGATTTTTTTTTTTTTTTTTTTTACTTTTAGTTTTAGGAAGAATGTTTTTTTTTTTTTTTTTTTTTGACCTTTCATTTTTTACTATATGTGAAAGAATTTTTTTTTCTCTACCTTATAAACTAAGTTACAACATGTCCATTGAGAATAGAAGGTATTTTCAACTTTGTGTACATTCTTGATCTTTTTGGAGGAGTCAAGTTTAGTGCAAGAAGGCTTGGCTCCTTTTATGTTTGAAAGATCTTCATTGGCTTAGTGGATTCAAAATATCAATCTATAAATTTGATACATGCTCTTGATATTTAAAAAGATAAACTGCCAATGCTTTGAAGCATGTCATTACAAGAAAGCGGTAGAGGTGAGGGCCTATTGGCCGTCTAAAGAGATCAAGGGTTGTCAAATATTGGATCTTTGATGTCGAAAAGGGTAATACTATGTACAGGGTATCCTTTAGATTACGTTTGGTGCATCGTCAACAATCCTGAATGGTAATGTAGATTGCCTATAAGATGAATTACATTTCATAGATTATCAGTAATATTGATTACTGTGTTTGGTATACACAGGTAATGCAATAGTAATATTGATTACTGTGTTTGGTATGACAAATAGATTTACCAGTCATATAACTTCAAATTTCTAAAATACTCTTAAAATTAAATTTATTAAAATTTATATATTACTATATTTGATTTAAAAAATTTATATTTATAAATGATAATGTTTTAAAAAATTTATATTTATAAATGATATTCGAAGTGATCGGTCAGGATGCTGGAGGCCATCGATCGAAAGAAGTTTCGTGGCATTTGGAGACGGTCGTGGGGCCGCTAGGGGCGACCCGACTAGGTAAAAGAGGTGTGGCTCATAACCTTCGACACTGAGATTCCAGCGAGGTCGGTAGAGAAGGAGGCGAGTAGAGAGTAATCAAAGAAAGCAGGGATAATTTTATAAAAAAAAACTATTTGATTACCACATCTCTGGTAATGTATATAACCATCCCTTCCTAAAGTAATCTGGATTATCTCTCATAAGGTAATCCAGATTACCACTATAAGATAGATTGTTATTCAAATATGTACCAAACATAGTTATTTGATGTGCCCCATTTAAATTACCAGTAAGGATAGATTACCGGCTATCAAATGCCACTTAAAGGCTTTTGAGGCAGCCACTTCTCCTAAATCAGTTCTATCCCATTTTACTGTCTTGGATCCTTTTAGAGGCTTTGAATCTCTGTCTTTGGCTTCAGGCTGATTGGGTCTTTTTACTCTGGTTTTAGTGGCCCATGGTGTTTTTACAGGCCCAAGCCATACTCCTTTAGCGATGGTGGCTCGAGGTGTCATTATGGCCTTGAGCCACACCTCTCCAACTTCAAGTTCATCAATCTCAACTTTGGGCTTTTACATTGTCAGAGTTCTAAGGGAATTCTATGCATAGGCCCATGGCTCACTCAATTGTTTCCCTTAGGCCAGATGCCCCTAAGAGTTTTAAAGATTGAAATTTGATGAAATCTGCCTTTTTAGCTTGCATCTAGTATATGTAACATTTATAGATTTTTTTGAAGAGGTTTCTAGGGCTAACTCTCATCTCACTAGTGCTTTGCATGACGTGGAGGTGTTAAAAGGGAAGCATGAAGGCTTCTCGCACTACAATGAAGAGGATAAGGGCAGAGTCCGAGGCTCGGATGAAAGAGTTGATGCAAGGGTTGAATAGTCATTGATGAAGCTAGCTGTGGCCAATGCGCGCAAGGTTAGAACTAAGGCAATAGCAAAGCAAGAGTCAAGCGCTCATGCAATTGAGGTCAAGGCAGTTGAGTTGGGAGCAAAGAGCTAGGAAATTGAGGCTAGAGTTGGGCACCGGGCCATGCCGCCCCATGGGCAACACGGTCCAACATGAATTGGGCTGTGTTGGGCTCAAAAATCTACCCGTCAGCTCGGCACGACCCAGCCCACATGGGCCTGGGCTGTGGGCCCACAGGGGAATGCCTGTCTCTTCTCCTCCTCTGGCCTCCCACTGCCCTGCCCCCTCGTCCCTCCCCCCTCCCGAGTGGATCGACCCTTACCTCGATGTCTCCGACCTCACCCACCGCCACCCCAGCGATCCCCCGCTTCTCCCCTCCCCTGGCTCACCCGCATCGTATCCCTTGTTCTTGACCCCTCTCCCCCTTCCCTCGAGCCCTCCCTTGATGCCTTCTGCCACCGCTTCTCCTCCGCCTCCCCCCGGCCTTCGTCTCCGTCGCCTTACGCTACGGACCTTCGCTGCTGCCATGTCTCCGCCCTTCACTTCTTCCGCTGGGCCATCCGTCAGAAGAACTATCCCGTCATAACCTCGACTCCTATGCCTCCCTCATCGACGCCCTCTCCTCCTTTTCCCTGCCAAATCCAACCAAATCCGAGAGCTGGTGACCGAGATCCGAGACTAGGCGGAGCTTCGCCTCACCCCCGCCGCCACCTCCTTGATCCGCACGCTTGGGTCGCTCGACATGGTGGAGGAGCTGCCCTGGGTCTGGTGCCGGATGAAGGAGTGCGGCATCGAGCCATCATTATTGAGCTACAACTGTTTGATGGATGGCCTCATGAACGCTGCCTTCGTGGATTTTGCTGAGAAGGTCTTTGAGGCCATGGAGACCCAAGGGGACGTCCACCTCGATGTTGTCTCCTATAACACGTTGATAAAAGGAAAAGCGTGCCTCAGGCCATGCCAAGCACGGCTTGATTTTGGGCCACTGGTCATGCTAGGCCATTTTTTTTGTACTGTGCCATGCCCGGCATGACCCGTTTATTACTAGAACGTGTTAGGCACGACCTAATGCCCAAGTCTAATTGAGGCCAAGGTGGTTATAGCTATGGTAGAGATGGCCTTAGTGGAGGAGCAACAGTCTTTTGTCGAGCAAAGTGCATATAAGGCAGTGGAGAAGTTCAGGCATCGATTGAATTTGAGTCGGTTTTGCTCACTGAAGCCTACTCTAATGCTAGAAAGGATAGTGTGGCAAAGGTGTTGGCTAATTATCTTAACCTTGATCTATCTTTTATGAACTTAACTGAGGAGATCGAGGAGAAAGAAGAAGGCCATGACAACACTCTACCTCCACTATCGATGCTACTCTAGTTGCTATTGAAGGCTCTGCTCTAACCATCACCAAAGGTGCTACTTTGGCAACCATTAGTGTCATTATAATAGCAGCTAACTACCTTGTAGATGAGTCGCCAACTATGGCTCCTACTATAAGGTGGTGATCAGCTAAGGATACTCCTTTGGTAATCAATATGTCAAATGATAATAAAAAGACTTCATAGTTATCGAGGAGGCCAAGGATGCCTCCGACTGCCAGCTCCCCTTAAATTTTTTCCTTTTTTTGCTCTTTCCCTTTTGTAATTTTGTTTTTTAGTTTGTATTAACTTTTTGTTAATAGAACGATATCTCTTTTTCATATTGTGGCTTTTGTGTGTTTGTTTGCAAAAACCACTCTTGTTTTATGGATATTTTTCTTTTATTGAAATTTATCCCTATTTTAGCTCTCTATGCTTTTTGGATCCGGCAACATGCTCTTTAGTTAGCTTTTACCATCCTGGAGCTTAGCCTTTGGGATTGAGCTTTATATGAACCTTCAAAGAGAGACTTTGGAGGTTATTTCAAAGAAAATTCCTCCTAAAAAGATTGCTACCTTTGGTGGGGCAGTTCTTGTGGCAAGAGTTTTTCTAAGTAGACTAGCTCTATAACATAGCGAATTTTGTTCTCTTTTTATGTGAATAGTTCTTTTGAATATCCTTCTAATGATTTACTTTCTTTTTCTTTCAATAAGAATTCTTTGAGGTCTAGCAAAGCGAGCCTCCTCTTCTTCAATGAGAAAAATTCTTTCAAATAGTCATTTGATAATTTTTTTTTTTCTAAGCAGAGTTCTTACAAGTGGATTTACTTTTTAGTGAAGTATATGTCCTCTTTCTTAGTAAGACAAATTCTTTCTAGTAGCCTTTTGATACTTTGCTTTCTTTTTCTTCTGAAAAGAGTTCTTTTAGGTTAGATAGCTATCCGACGAAATGGACCTCTCTTCTTTCTTAATAAGGAAAGTGCTAAGCAGCTTTCTGGTGATGATCTACTCTCTTTATCCCAAGAAGAGTTCTTTCGAGCAAAGTTACTTTCTATTAAAATAAATTTTTTCTCTTTTTTAGCTAGAAAAGTTTTTCTTAGTGCTCTGAGAAGAGTTCTTCAAGATAAGGTCACTTTTTAATGAAACAAACTTCCTCTTTTTTCAATGAGAAGAGTTCTAAATATATTTCTTATGATAATCTGCTTTCTTTTTTCTTTTAGGATAGTTTTCAAATAAGGTTGCTTTTTGATGGAGTGAATCTCTTTCTCTTTTTCGATGTGAAGAGTTCTTTCGTCTTTCGAGCTAACTTCTGGGGTTGCTCTCTATTTTTTTTTTTTTTTAAAGGAAAACTCTTTTAGGCAAGGCCACTCTAGCAAAGTAGACCTTATATTTCTTAGTGACAAGAGTTTTTTCAAGCAAGTCTTTGGTGATGATCTGCTCTCATTCTCTTGAGGAGAGTTATTCTAGAAAGATTACTTTGTAGGAAAATGAACCTCCTTTCCTTTCTTGAAAAGAAGCATTCTTTCGGGTAGAGTTGCAATGGAGCTCCTTAATCCGACTTTCCTCAACTGATTTAAAGCGTCAAGCTCATCTTCAAGTTGAGCAAGTTCCCCGAGGCTAGGCATGTGAAGCATACCTTTCTAAGGGGGTGCTTTAATGCTTGGACCTTATTGCATGTCATTACTGCCTTACGCCAGTGAATAGGGACTACATGATAATTCTTTGACTTCTTTGTGGCACATCAAAACCCACCACACACCATTTTCTACTAGCCTTAAAATTCCATCAAATTCATTGGCCTTGAGAGGTCGCAGGATGTCTCGTCTCCTGCAGCCTTAAGGCTTTATTTAAGAAAGGGATGGAGGGCTTTGATGCCTCATCCAGAGCCCTTCTCCTCTTTGTAAAGCTTTGACAATGAATGATTAGCTAGAGTGGCCAAAGGTCCTAAGGCTATAGGCCATGGTTAAGCAATAAAAGAGAGAGATCATGAGGATTCATTAGGAGTTGGAAGCTCTGAGGAGTGAGTTGGTTGTTCACAGCTTCTTTCAGCATGGTGAAGTAGTTTTGATTGTCCCCCACGTATATCAATGAGATGATCTCTTTTAGCATAGAGAGGTCTTCTTTTGCAATGTCTAGATGGGTCAGAGTGGCATTAGGACCAAGTTTGAGGCCACTACCATGGCTAAGGAAGTGAAAACACAAGTGAATTGAATCCTTAAGGCCTCTTTGATATCAAGCCTCTTTGATATCAATGTAGCACCTCCCAGAATGCAACACTTCTTTTCTTTTCTTCTCTCTTTCTTTCATTTTCTCTTTTTTTTTTTTTTGGAATGTGTCTGGCTTTAATAAGCTAATGTAAAGCCTTCGAGCTACCTTTTAGCTATAATATAATATAAACTATATAAAGCCTTCCGGATATGCTCTTATGCTTCTCATATACCTTCTTATGTTTCTAGGAATTGAGGAAGGGGATTTGATCCTCAACCCGATTTAAAGGCCATTGTGGTTGGTAAGAGTTTTCTTTCTAGGTTTGAGTAACGTGGCTTTCTTCTTATTCCCACAAATGATGCTAATTTGATGCCATCTAGAATGTATTGGTAGGGCACCAAACAATAATAGAATGAGAATGATTAGTTAGGAATGAATGAGACGGTGCAATCTGGTGAAGAAAGCTCAGCTGTCCTGATTGGGTTCTTGTAGGGATAAAGGAAGAGTGTCTGGAGTATCAAGGGTTCTTTTAACAAAAGGCTCTCCAACATTTAAGTAGGTAAGAGTTAATAAGATGGATAATGAAAGATGAAAGAGAGAGAGAGCCCCCAGGAAGAGGACACTTAATCTTACTTAAGCTTGTTAATTCAGTACGATAGGAAAAGATCTCTTCTTGGCTTGAGATGAACTTCTCATCCTTGTCTGGCTTTCGTATTAAGTGATAAGACTAGGCAATTTGTTCAATTCGTGCATCATATACTTTTTCATCATGGATCCACCTTCTGCATCATATTTTGATTATTAAGGATAGTATCTTTTGTGGGGACTGATTGGCCCTATCAGTTTATTGTAAGGCATTCATGCCTTTTTTTGGTCAGCCATGTGTTGCCTGCGGATCTGTTGGCATAGGCTTCTAGACTAAGGGACCAGGGGCTAGACTAAGGGACCAGGGATTGCTAAGGAGCATGTAACTTTATGATGCCTTGCTGGAGTTAGTTGGAGCCGATCAGAAACTAGTTGATAGCTTAGAAATTAAGCCTATCAAAATCAATAAAAGACTTGACTTGTATAAAATTCATTGACAAATTTTAAGTTGTCCTGATAGAACACTCAACTTAGCTAAGAAATTAAGTCTAATCAAAATTAATAAAATACTTACCTCGTATAAAATTCATTGATAAATTTTATCTTAATGGAACACTCAATTTAAGTAAACCTTAAGTTTTAAAACAGTTTAGACTCGATTGACTCATCGAATTACTTAAAACTTAATCTAGAGTTATTTGACTCAATTGAACCCTAAACAAATAATCATAATCCATTTCAATATCATCTTTTATAGATTTCACTCAAAGCAAATTACTAATGTATCTCTTGGTATTTTAAGCATATAAATAAGAGAATGCAAATAGAAAATGACGATTAGGGCTTCTATTCCTCACAGCTGAATCTTGAGTTAGCATCTTTTGAATCACAAGTCACTGTACATTTCCCCCATTACCCATCAAAAAAATAAACTCCCACAACCCCTCGACCACAACGACCTTGTACATTGGCCATGGCAATGCGGGGCTCTTTATTTCTCAGATGAGTTATATAGTCTTTCCTTCCCGAGATGAGTGATGTGATAGCTTTCTGAGCATCCACGGCGACGAGCTTTGGAGGATCTGGGCTCTTATTCCTCACTCATTCCAAAACTATCTTATTGTTCCAATAATCTTACCCATCCCCATAGCCCCATATTTCTAATTTCTGGTCATATGTTAAGAGATTCTACTGGCCACACCCACCTTGACACTTGATACCAACAGAGAGGTCAAATTTGACAACATATCAAATAGTCATCGATGCCTCTCGTTTTTCATATGCATTATTGAACCAATGTGTTGATTGTATGGTAAAAATAAATCATAGATTTACAGCTCTACGTGTTCATAAAATATAAATATCTCTATTTTACGTTTAAAAATTAGCATTCAAGAATATGTATATATTACACTCAAGACTCCCTAAGTACTTGGCTTAGTCTTTGAATCAACTCAATTCACCTAACTGTTGAGCTAAGTTGAGTTTTAGACTTTAAAACTATAATTTTTCCTCTAAAACATAGGTTTATACCATGTGGGAGAATAAATGGGCCTACGCCATCTGTTTACTTTATCGAAGTGATGGAATAATCGACTTATATCACAAAATGTGCTGATCTCTATTTCACTCAATTATCATTTTGCCCTTATTTGCTCTTAAAAAAAAAAAAAACTCGATGATAAAATTCAAAATATACTTTTTATGTGGAATAGACCTATCTGCCAAAGTTAAGTATATTATTTTGGTATAACCAAAATAAAGAATAATCAAGCGATGGGTAATGCGGGATATTATATGTTGGCAAAGGCTGTGCTTCAAAAGCGCGACCTTACTCCATAGCTTTCTTGAGAGTTGGAGTATATTTGTTATTAGGTGGAATAGAACTTGAATATTTGTTTAGACTTATGACAAGATAACATAGTTAAGTCTATGCTTATTTGGTTCTTCAATATATGGTAAAATATCCTTAGCTAAAATTAACTCCTTTCCCTTTTCCTGCGCCACCGCTACAGCTGCTGTTACCAACCATGACTTACCCTTACAATCGGCCATTTTGTAAGAGGTGATCAAGTGAGAAAACAATGTGTTAAATTTCCTCAAACCAATCCTATTATAATCTTGTTCTGTTTAATGAAAATTTTGGGGTTTATTTTCTTCTCTTTATTTTGGTTCTACCACTACGATTCTGCGCATGTACTAAGGGTGCTAACTACAGTCTAAAAGTGACCATACTCTCCACTGAAGCAGGTAGCTTCCTTCCTCCAAAACCAATATTTCAGGCCCGAGCTTGTTGATCAAAGTGAACAGCCAATCATAAAAACCAATTTACCACCCAATTTCACCCCGTTTAGAATGAAAAACATATATGCAAAAATACTGCCGGTCACTTGATAATCATCACCGCTTGCTTCACCTAAGATGTAGCAGTCAAGAATGCTCCACATCCGCCGGTGACACTAAGGTAGTGTTTGAAATAAGGGATAAGAGGGGATATCCCCTCTTATTCCCAAAAGCCATAACTATAAGGGATAGCTGGAAATAAAGTTAACCAAAGGGATAATTCATGGTTAACCATGAGATATCCCCTCAATTTATTCCCTAGAAAATGCAGGAATAGCTGATTATCCCTCCAAATAAGAGAAAAAAAAGTTATCCTATGGATTTACCTTTTTGCATTTGATATGATCAATGAAATAGCCAAGATATCCCTAGAATAGTCAGGGAATAAACTATCCCGTACACTTATTCATAGATAATATTTTTTCTATCAAATACTACCTAAGAAGTGAACACAAGCATTAGGTGATATCCAACTTCAATCAGCAAATGGTTGGACATCCTTCGCCAATTGAGACATGCATTGCTACAAGAGGAATATGGGACCGGTGGAACCATAATTCCATATAGGATCCCACTCTCAAGAAAGATATCGAGGAAGGTTGAGGCACAGCCTTTGCCAACAAACAATCTTTAATTTCCCCATCACAAAATAAGATCTTAAATCTTTGCTCCCACTCCCACTTCTTTTTAAGTCCCTCCCTCAGCTTCAGAGTTATGACTTTCTGTCGTGCTTTTCTTCTCCACATTTAACCTTGCTTCATCTTCACGGCGCTGTCTATAATCGTAGAGTATTTAAGAAATCCATAAGACGATGTCTGTTACCTGTTCATTCAAGAGTTTGGGGATCCAAAGCAAGTCTCGTTCTCATAAGAACGTGCCTTTCTTCAGCAGCGGTGGACAAAAAAAAAAAAAAAAAAGCACCAAAAATCGAGAATCATTCCGTCTATTTGAATATGCCTGACGATGCGCCCCAATTGGCAATCTGAAGGGCTAAAACAGAAATGATGATTCTAATATTCTCGAGATTTTTAAGGAAAATAGTAACTCATGGCAATTCCAACCCTGTTTGGGACTGAGCGTACAATGGCCCAGTTTTTTTGTGCAACAGGTCAAAGAAAACCAAAATCTGATCTTCAGATTCATTGGCAAGGGGGGAAAACCAGCAAATACAGTTTTACTGCCTCCTCCCCCTCCCTTTCTTCGAAGTCTGCTGCTCCACCTGCTCCTTGCCAGATACTTCTGATATGTCAGCTGCAAAAGCAAGAAGAAAACCAATGTGCAAAAGCTTAATGAAAAATCTACTTAAAAACTGAGATGAGTCAAATATTACTAAGATCTAATCGAGGCATGATACCATCAGGACCACGTGTCATCAAGGTGAAGAATATGTTGTTGAGCTTCTCCATCTTTTTTGCATCCTGGGCCTGGTCAGTCTTGAACATCAAACACTGCAAATATCATAGGTCTTGTATCAGTGCACCAAGAATACATTGAAGAATACTTGGAAGTTAATCCGTCAACTCAACTCAACTCATCTATGCCTTTTTCCAACTATATGGGATCGGCTATATGAATCTGCTTTCTCTACTCTGCCCTATTCAATTAAGTCGATGCTCAAATTACAAATAGTTATATATTTTTTAATTATTTTTAGCTATGTTAGTTTAGGTCTACCTTCGCCTCTATTGAATTGTTAAAATATCACTCTTTCTAACTGAAGTATCTAAAGGTCTACATTGTATATGTCCAAACCACTGCAATTGATTTTCTCTCATTTTATCTTCAATTGGGGCTACTCCTATTATTTTTCTTATATGTTTATTTTTAATTCTATACTTATCTAAGCCTTTTCTCAACTACACAGGATCGGCTACATGAATATGCTTCCTCTACTCTGCTCTATTCAATTAAGTCGATGCTCAAATTACAAATAGTTAATCTTTTTCAATTATTTTTGGCTATGTTAGTTTAGGTCTACCTCTACCTCTATTCTTATTATAGATTGTTAAAATATCACTCTTTCTAACTGGAGTATCTAAAGGTCTACATTGTATATGTCCAAACCATCGCAATCGATTTTCTCTCATTTTATCTTCAATTGGGGCAACTTCTATTATTTCTCTTATATTTTATTTTTAATTCTATCTTTTAAAATTTTACCAAATATCCATCTTAACATACACATTTCAGTTATACTTAATTTATTCACATGTTTCAATATTGCCCAACACTCTGTGCCATATAGCATAACTGGCTTAATGACGGTTTTATAGAATTTTTCTTTTAATTTTAATGGGATGCATCGATCATATAATACTTCCGAAGCACTCCTCCACTTAATCCATCCTGCTTTAACTCTATGATTCATATCTTCACCAATTTTACCTTCTTGCTGGATAATTGATCCTAAATACCTAAATTTTTCACTCCTTGATATCTCTTGGCTTACAATCTCCACTGTTTCTTCATTGTATTTCTACTCCCATTAAAATTACATTTCATGTATTCAGTTTTAGTTCTACTAATCTTAAAACCTTTAGATTCTAAAGCCTCTCTCCAAATCTTTGGCTTAGAATTTATTTCAAATTTAGCTTCATCAATCAACACTATATCATTTGCAAATAACATACACAATAGATATCATTTTGAATATATTTGGTTAATTCATCCATAACCAATACAAAAAGATACGGACTTAAAGTAGATCCTTGATGTAAACCTATAGTAATTGGAAACTCACTAGTTTTTTCTATTGTTATTTTAACAATAATTATTGCTTTATCATACATAGCTTTTATCAATTCTATATACCTCTTGGTAACTCTTTTTTTTTTTAAACCCACCATATTATTTCTCTATGTACTCTATCATGTGCTTTCTTTAAATCAATAAAGACTTGAAAGTTAATCCGTATCTTAAAATAAAGAAGGATAGTAACATGAATTCGAAACAATATGAACAAAACAATACAAAGGTGGAACTTAGCCAATTATTTTAAAAGACTATTAAATAATTCATGAAATGTGCAACAATGCATGGATTATCCATAAAAACATAACCAAAACTTTCATTACAAAAAAACCAATAACAGAACCAAAATAGAAGAAATATAAATTGAAAAACCAAATGAAAGATGAGTGTGGACTTCTTCAACATATTGAAGAACTGTGTGACAACGCTTGTGTATCACAATAGAATTCCATGCTTTCTCCCTACAGATTAAACTTGAAACATTTTATCTTCCAAATTTATTATGTTTGGTAGAACAGGATGTCTTTCATCAATGACTGTTGAGTGAAAAAACAGAAAGTAGAGTCCAGTGCAAGAGACTCCTGCCATTGCAGAGCCCAAGGAAGATCAGCAGCTTTAGCTCCATGCATGTTAAGATAGTTTCCGTGTTTCAAACTCATGATCTCTAGGTTCACAATGGAGCAACCTTGCCATTGCAACAAGGATCAACCTCAAAAATACGACTTAAAATATATTGCACCAGCTGGGAAAAAACATGATGAGTGGAAAACACAAATATAAAGTTAATTGATGTTAAACATGATTTTAACTTCTGTTTGAAAAATAAATGTTACATCTAGATAGTTTTAACGAAACGTAAATGTAACACTTCACGCTCAAAGGGCACATGGTTGACGAGTGAAGTTTCACAAACTGGATTGTCAGAGAAAATGATGCAACACAAAATAGCAATCATGCAAACCTTAAGCTAACTTCCAGTAATCAAGTATCTGCATAGACTTACGGGCTATATCTGTCAAGGAAAGAACTTGTAGGTTTCATACCTTTATTGTTGAGGCACAATAAGGATCTTTAAACCTTGGCATGCAAATGGTATAGTGCACTATAGAAAGAAGAATCCATAGATCATATTAAAAGAAAAAAATACAAGGCAACTTAAAAAAGAATTTTAAATGTTCCCACAAGTGAGAATTGCAGATAACACCTTCATCCTTTTCTCTGTACACCTTTAGCTTCTCTCGGTAACACCATAATAACAAGACATTGCCAGACCAAATCTATGCACCTGCTGTATGCACAAATTCTTCTAATCATGCAGCAATCTCAGCTATAACTGAGTTCATAAGAACATGATATTTAAGATCTGCCACTACATAAAGATCTCCCTAAAAGTTTCTAACATTCATGTACTTCACACAACAAATGACATCGTTCTGCACTCTTCCTGCCTAAAATCTTCCCTTGATCTAACAGGAAACAACCAGCCGGTTGATAGCAATGATTCCATGATCAACACTGGCATGAGGACAGAAAAAATGTCTTCCCATGATGGAGGATAAGCATTAATGGCATCATATCTGAATCTCCGATGAATTAAAAAGTCAAAAAGAGTAATAAAAGAACCACTAATTGTCAAATCAATTCATGCAACACCCTCCACAAATTTCAGATATATTGATACAGAATCATCTCTCAGAAGTTTACCGCATCTCAAGAGAGCCATGCATTACAGACTCTAAAATCATTCTATGTTGATATGAATTAGAACTACTAATTACTAATAAGGATTATTCCTTTTTCCCGATCATTTGAAAAAAATATCCACTAGCATCCCAGTCTTTCCACAGACATAACAGTAAATAGAGAAGCTCATCTACTCAGAAAATGACTAGTCAAACTAAACACAAACATCTTTTTCTCATAACCAGAATTAGCAAAGTTGCCAATCTAAAATACAAATTTTAGATGGCCCCATGCTAGAAGAAGAGTCTACTTTCAATTGATCAAAAGGAAATGGGAATTTCTGTCCTATATTGTAGTTCAAACCCAATTTATTCTTTTAATTTTTATTAAAATTTCAATAAAAAATTCAGTTAATTTATTCAATAGGATAAAACAAATCTATAAAATTCCTTAAATAATTAAACATGAACCGTTCTATGAAATTAGAGGAAAGGGTAATTGAACAAAGATCAATAAAAATGATACAAATCCAAGAGAACCAATTTGTTTTTATGCCAAAAAATACCGCAAAGGATACCCTTTTAGATGGGAAATGGCAATATATATTCTTTAGTGACTTGGAGAAAGTTTACAATAAGATATCGAGAAAGGATTTTTTTGGCTTTAAGGAGGAAAGATTCGTAGAAGAGATATATTGAAACTATTAAGGACATCTATATGCAGGAGATGCTATGAGCTTTACGAGTCTCTTACTGCAACAAGAGTATTTCTAGTCTCTTGCACCACTGCACCAATGATTAGCAGTTAGCCATATCTTTTTTATGCCAATTACAAATAAACTTGCTAATGTTCAGAAAAAAAGTATCTTGACATATATTATTTGCATATGATGTTGACCGATGAATAAGTAACAAATAATACTCGGAATTAAAATTCTGAAATAAAACTTTAAAGGAAAAGCCAGAAATCAATTATTCAACAAGAAGTTGAAATAGGTGAAGATGTAAATCATAAAGTTAAAAGCAGGATGGATTAAGTGGAGGAATGCTTTGGGAGTATTGTATGATCGGCGCATCCCATTAAAATTGAAAGAAAAATTCTATAAAACTGTTATTAGGCTAGCTATGCTATATGGAACAGAGTGTTGGGAAATATTGAAACATGTGAATAAATTAAGTGTAACAAAAATGTGTATGTTAAGATGAACATATGGTAAAACTTTAAAAGATAAATTAGAAATAAACATATAAGAGAAATGATAGGAGTAGTCCCAATTAAAGATAAAATGAGAGAAAATCGATTACGTGGTTTGGATATATACAACGTAGACCTTTAGATGCTCCGGTTAGAAAGAGTGATCTTTTAACAATTCATAAGAATAGAGGTAAAGATAGACCTAAACTAACATGGACAGAAATAATTAAAAATGATATAACTATTTGTAATTTGAATATCGACCCCATGTAGTTGGAAAAAGGCTTAGATAAGTTGAGTTGAGTTAAGAAAAAGCCAGAGAACGATACCTAACTTCTCCACATGGTCTCTGACTTTTAGAAACCAGCTAGGCTGGTTACATAAGAATCATAATAACTATACTTAGATCCAATCCAGATTCTGAGTCGATAAAAGAAGAAGATGATGATGATGACTAATGAGTAACAAATAATATGGAGAACTGAATTGAAATTCTGAAATAAAACTTTAGAGGAAAAGCTAGGGAGCCATGCCTAACTTCCCAACATGGTCTCCGATGCTACCAGAAACCAGATAGGCTGGTTACATGAGAACCATTACAACTATACTGCTTAAATCCAATCCAGCTTCGGAACTGACAAAAGAAGAAGAAAGTCCACAGCTCTCTGCTTTAACCAAATCTTCAATCAAGGAACCCACCTCTCCCTCATCATTCTCATTTCCATCTAGCTATAATGCAAATGCAACCCTCTTTCTTCCTCCTCTTTCCGAGCCCCATCCACGTTTCCTCTCCCCCCCAAACCGAAACCAAACCAAAAATCAGAGATTACATCCCCAGAGCATCTGTCTAACCCACCCACTCCACATAAACAATTTTTTACATTTTTATCTTGAATTTCTATCTTTGCTCCCCCATGATTATTGTGACAATTTTTCAAATTTGTTGACTTGAGGAAGAATTGGCAACAAATAATGTAAAAGAGAAAGCTATAAATAATTATTTTCAATTAAAACTTTATGAATGCAAGTTTGTTAATACATTCAAATTTTCATCATCATTATAAAATTTCAAACCATAGAAAATCAAGTGCATTGCTGAAACAAAAGGAAATTCAAACAGATATTACCTACTAAGTTATCTTACTCCCAACCTCGTGGTGAGTATGTTCTGCAATTGTTAAGGGGTCCTAAGATGGAATTGGTTGGGTTGGAAAGAAAAGGGAAGACGGGAAGGAGAAGATAGAGGAGATGAAAATTGGAGCAAGGAGTTTGAAAATGTAGGAGGGCACAGGTTGTTTTCTATTACCTTTTTTCTAGTTGAATTGGAAAGGTCAGTTTCCCCATTATAGCATGTACCTAATGTAGCAATTGAGAATCAAAGGGTATAATGGATTCATGTAGAAAAGTTATGTGAGATTGCATGCTATTACTCAAATTTTTGAAGAAAAAAGTTATCACTGATTGGTTTCGTTATATGGGAACTGTTACAAAAATAATTGAAAGACGATGGACACATATCCAAGAGCTATCAAATAAAGTGGAATAGTGCCTTTGAGGTATCATGTGATCACAGAATATCTTGGCAACTAAGAAACCTGTAGATCAATAATGGATTTACAACATATATAGCTGAAAAGATCAGGCAATATAAAAGGCCCAAGAAAACAAGTTGAAAGTAACCGAATTGATAATGCTCAAATGGATGTATGGTAATACAAGATAGAATGAGAAATGAATATCTTTAAAAAAAAATGAGGAATCATACCAATTAAGAATAAAGTGATGAAGGATTGATTAAAATTGTATGGGCATAACAATAAATATATGAGGAGCCTCCCATGGGAGTATCAAATTTTTGTTGACGGATATAGAAAAAGAGGGAAACACCATAGGGAAGATGGATGATAGTTTTGAGAAAGGACACTTAAACCCTTGACAGTCTCAAAAAAGAGCACTGAGAATCTGAAACAACATCATAAGTTCCCTTGAATAGTTATATTTGATGAATGGATCTATAAAGCTAACCCCAAATAGTCCAGACAAGATTTGATGATTATGGTTGTGGTAATTCATATTAAAATTTCACCAAGAAATTTTATCAACAATTTACTCAGACCCCAGGCCATTAAATTGGGATATTCATATCAAGGACCAGGTGACATGGCCAACGACTGTAACTAGAGCATACAGTAAATCCTCTTCGAATTTATCAATCAGGTGAGGCATTCCAAGCAACCAAGCAAGTCCACCAACCTAATATCAACGTCAAACTGAAAGCACTTGAATACAACTCCACAATCGAAATATCATTCTCAACAGAAAAAAGCTTTCAGCAAACTCTGACAACTTTAGCTATCAAAAGACTCCCTATATTCATGATCATATTTTCATTGTAGAAACCTCAATAAAAACAAGCTACAATAGACTAGCTTCCACATAACTCTTCCGTTGCTCAATTATTTTTCATCATGAAATTATCTAGTTTAATTATTAAATCGATCTTTTTTTATTGGTGTCATTACCAGAAAATAGAATTAAATTGCAAACAGTTCAAAGCACCTATCACAGTTAATCTGTGGCTAACTGCTATTAATGATAATATTTGAAGGCATCTGACACAGTATGGAATTTTGGAATTGGTATATACAGTTGGTTTAAAACTGTCATCATATAGCATCCAATACGTAACACAGATACATAAAGATGCATTGGTGTGAGTGCAAATACAATACACATATAGTATAAGAAGAGGACTTCACACTCAGAGCAGAATTAAATCTTTGGCCTCTTAGGTCAAAATGCCTCTCTCTCTCTCTCTCTCTCTCTCTCTCTCTCTGCATGTGTGCGCGTGCGCGCATGCGTGTGGGCGTGTGCGCACGCGCGTGTGTGTGAGAGAGAGATGTTTGAATGCCCCTTGCCTGTGCATCAAGTCACTAAAACTAGAAGTACTAAGAAGTCTTGATAGTTACAGGAGAGGCCTCTAACATGTAGCTTTTCATACAAATGAATTTTGGGCCTTGAATATCACAATTTGCGATCACATTTTTCAACACCAACACTAACTTTTGTGATGGGAAAATGCTCTCCTTACACCTAAGAGTATGTATGACAGCCGCACCCTATATGCATAAAGAATACTCTCTAACACTTACGTTAAAGTAGAGCATTAAATTTAGCTTAAATAGGAATACGTGGTCAATGAGGATTTATAAAGCTGACCAAATTGTTGGGACATAGCTTGACAGTTAATAATTGCTGCAAGCTAGAGACAGTTGTCAATTTACTTATAGCTAATAATATGTTATAATGAAAGGGTGACAGATTAATTTGTCGCTTATTCCTCTTAATTGTCTTTTAATGAGTTGATCTTCAACTATGGAAAGCCCAAAGATCCTTGGTGTGTGAACCATGAAAGGAATGAGGGGATTAGGGATGGGTTACTTAGGATGCCGATGGTTAGAGTTTTCTCATTAACAAAGATGAAGTATATTATTTATGATTGTGTGACTATGAACATGGAGTAAAGATTTCAACCAAATCATATGTCTAAAAGAAAACTCAGTTGAAAAGGATTGTTTTATTAGAAAACCTAACTAAACATGCACATTTGACCCCAAATCTAGGCAAATAAATTTTGACAAGAAAGTTTGAAAGTAAGTGATGGGGTTTGCTCCTAGCCAATGTACTAACACAAGAAATGAAGGAACAAATGAAATATTAAAGTAAAAAGTGACACAATTTTCTCAAGATGATTACTAATTCGAAATGAAAATTTGGATAATCTTCACAGGGATGGAGATCTTAAGTTGAACTGATGAACCTCAGAAAGGGGACAAAATTTAGAAGGCTTATATAAGTGCATTTGAGAAGCTCCTGATGATTCACGTTAACCTTTGATTGGAATGATCATAGGGATAAAGGAAAGGGTAGGATATACATGATCAATTTATACATATAGGCAAGATAAACCTTCACATTATCATTGTGAGTTCCATTAAAAGAAGAACATGACTTAGATCACTTTGTGGCAATCTCTGCCAACAGATGTTGATGGAAAATGCATCACTATAAAGTAAGGGTAAGAACCAATGCCCCTTATTTAACAAAACAAGTTCAGGAAACACTCACACAACAAACCATGAGTAAACAATTATGCATACAGCCGTAAAATAAATGAGATATCCAAGATTATGATAACAAAAGGCGCAAATCAAAATTTGGAGAAAGAAAAGAAACATCATGTACAGGCCAAGCATTCATTTTTCTCATCTCAAATTACCCGATTAAAACTATTTATATGATTTTGTGATGCAACAATTGTAAAGCAGATCAACCTAGCATTTGTTAAATATTTGCTTTATGGAATGCAAGTGACTTTTGTTTTTTTTAATTTATGCTCCAGATATTTAAATAAACTTGCCTAGTCAACTGTATTCCTATTCTAAAGGAATTTGTTAGATGTGCTGTGATTTTCAGGATCATGACTAGGCTAACTTGCTTTATTTTCAAAAACTTTACCAACTTTTAGTTTGTAAATCATATATATATATATATATATATATATATATATATATATATATATATATATATATATATATATATATATGAGCTGATAGTTGAATAAAAAAAATCTTATCTTGATTGAAATATATCATATTTCAATTTCTTTTAGCCTGTGTTTGGATGGAGAGAAAAGTAGGGAAAAAGAAAACTAGAGGGAAAAACAAGAGGGAAAATGAAATTTACCTTGTTTGGATGGAAAGAAAGTAGAAAGGAAAGAAAACCAAAGGAAAAAATAGAAAAAAAAAGTGGTGGGCTCCATCTAAAAGTTTTTTAAGATTTCGGAAAGAAAACTCAATTATGCTCTTTCATTTTTTTCATTCCAATATTCTTCTTTAAAAAAAAACTAATGCTTTAATCATTTGTAATAAGGGCATTATTATCATTATAAATTATCAACTTTTTTTTCTCTTTATTTTTTTCCACTCATCCAAACAGAAAGAAGAGAAAATATTTTCTTTTCACTTTTCTTTTTTCTCTATTTTCTTTTCCTTTATTTTCTTTCCTCCCTACTTATCTCTGCATCCAAACAGAGCATTAGTGTTTTATCTGCTGTATCGGCTCTGTTTGGATGGGGATTGGCCTCCTACTGTCTAGTTGGCGGGGGAAGCCCCGCTGGGCAGCTGATGGAGGCGTCCTGAGCTCGGATCACCACCTTGGCTTCTGGAAGAAGAGGGGGAACGAAAGATGTAGCTCAGGGAGGACGTTCGCTACTTTTTCTTATGCCCCCCTTCCTGGCGCGCCAATCTGATGACGCTCGATCACCTCCCCTGGACGTCGGGAACGAAGGTGCTCCTCGAATCCTCGCCTCCGGGTTGCCTGCAAGAAAGTCCCGGGGCCGGAGGGGCCTGCGGCGGGACCCTTCGACGGCCAAGTTAGTGACTAAGGTCATAGCTGAAGAAGGGCTCGAGTGAGCCCTGTTTTGTGTGGAGAAGAGGGATCTCCGAGAGGAGGAATCCCTTTAGAGTAGAGATGGCGATTTCGGGGTTATCACGCGTACCTGTTTGGTGTGTGGATTCACCTTTTATAGGGGTTGATTCTGGCATGATCACGTGGGATTGCGTGAATCAGAAGATCTGCTGAGCCCTCGCATGAATCTGGGTCGGTCAGTGGGCCACGTCCCATCAACTGGCGGGGCTGCCGGGCGGCGAGCGTCGGCGCTGTCGAGCGGCGCGAGTCTGGCGCTGTCGGGCGGCGCGTGTCAGAGAGCGGTTCCTTGAACCGCTGGGGCTGATCTAGCGGGAACTGGAGACGCCGGGGCCGAGTCGGGCTGGCCGGGGATGGCCTTGGTTGACTCGGCGGGACTGGAGACGCCGGGGCCGAGTCGGGCCGGCCTGGGATGGCCTTGGCCGACTCGCCGGAACTGGAGACGCCGGGGCCGCTTGGGAAGGAAGCGTCGGGACCGGCCGAGAGGTGCCGGGCCGGCTGGGATGGAAGTGCCGGGGCCGCTTGGGAAGGAAGCGTCGGGACCGGCCGAGAGGTGCCGGGGCCGGCTGGGATGGAAGTGCCGGGGCCGACTTGGATCAGGCGGGGCCGTCTAGGATGGAAGCGCCGGGGCCGGCTGAGAGGTGTCGGGGCCGATTTGGATCATGCGGGGCCGGCTAGGATGAAGCGCCGGGGCCGGCTGAGAGGTGCCGGGGCCGATTTGGATCAGGCAGGGCCGGCTAGGATGGAAGCGCCGGGGCCGGCTTGAGAGGTGCCGGGCCGGCTGGGAAGATGCCGGGGCCGCCTAGCTTGGACAAGCCGGGGCCGACTCGCTTGGACATGCCTGGGCCGACTTGCTTGGACATGCCGGGGCCGCCTAGCTTGGAGACGCCGTGGTCGGCTGGGAACCGGGGCCGCCTAGCTTGGAGACGCCGGGGGCCGCCTGTCTTGGAGATGCCGGCCTTGAAGGTGCCGGTCTTGGTGGTGTCGGCCTTTGGGGCCGACTGTCTTGGAGGTGCCAGCCTTGGAGGTGCCGGCCTTTGGGGCCGTCGGGTGTCGGCCATTGGGGTCGTCGGGTGTCGGCCCTCGGGGCCGTCGGGTGTCGGCCATTGGGGCCGACGGTCTTCGGGTGTCGGCCTTTGGGGCCGTCGGGTATCGGCCTTTGGGGCCGTCGGTCTTCGAGGTGCCGGCCTTGCAGGTGCCGGTCTTGGAGATGTCGGGTGTCGGCCATTGGGGCCGTCGGGTGTCGGCCTTTGGGGCCGACGGTCTTCGGTGTCGGCCTTTGGGGCCGTCGGGTGTCGGCCTTCGGGGCCGTCTCGTGTCGGCCTTTGGGGCCGTCGGGTGTCGGCCTTCGGGGCCGTCGGGCATCGGCCCTTGGGGCCGTCGGTCTTGAAGATGTCGGCCTTTGGGGCCAACGGTCTTGGAGATGTCGAAATTTTTTTTTAATCTTTATGGGGTCAACTGGCTCCATCAAATGCCCCCCACACTCCTTGAGCTTGCGTGCTCTGCACCAGCTAAGCGAAAGGAGTGCAGAACTTTTACCTTGGCACCTTGCGCTGCCTTGGATGGACATCAGCGTGCCTTCTTTGGCTAGCTGAGGGCAGCTAGTAATCCTCTCCTAACGCGGGGTCTGGAAGTCTTTTGAACCCAGAAGGGTGACCTGAGAGCTGAGAGCGTCAGGTTCCTTTTGAACCGCCTCGGGGGTGTGAGAACCGCTGCGAGGGGCGACTCAGCGGGGTACAGGGCCTTTAGGGTCTTAACCGACTCGGGGGCACCGTTGTGCCGAGGCCGAGTGGTGTCCCGTGGGCCGCGATGCCAGTGAGCTCCCTTTGAACCAGCTTGGGGGTTTGTCTGCCCCCCAGGAAACTCCGTTGATTGGAGTCCGCAGGTCTTGAGCTTAAGGGTGCCGACACGGAGCCGGTCTTGGGTGCCGACGCGGAGTCGATCTTTGTTGCCGACGCGGAGCCGGTCTTTGGTGCCGACGCGGAGCCGGTCTTTGGTGCAGACGCGGAGCCGGTCTTTGGTGCCGACGCGGAGCCGGTCTTTGGTGCCGACGCGGAGCCGGTCTTTGGTGCCGACGCGGAGTCGGTCTTTGGTGCCGATGCGGAGTCGGTCTTTGGTGCCGATGCGGAGTCGGTCTTTGGTGCCGATGCGGAGTCGGTCTTTGTTGCCGACGCGGAGTCGGTCTTTGTTGCCGACGCGGAGTCGGTCTTTGTTGCCGACGCGGAGTCGGTCTTTGTTGCCGACGCGGAGTCGGTCTTTGTTGCCGACGCGGAGTCGGTCTTTGTTGCCGACGCGGAGTCGGTCTTTGTTGCCGACGCGGAGTCGGTCTTTGGTGCCGACGCGGAGTCGGTCTTGGAGGTGCCGGCCTTAGAGGTGCCGGTCTTTGGTGCCGACGCGGAGTCGGTCTTTGTTGCCGACGCAGAGTCAGTCTTTGTTGCCGACTCGGAGCCGGTCTTTGGTGCCAACGCGGAGTTGGTCTTTGGCGCCGACGCGGAGTCGATCTTTGTTGCCAACGCGGAGTTGGTCTCTGTCTAAGAAATACACTCATCCCAAGACGTGATAAGACAAGGATATTCTGAATAATACTTTATTAAAGGATCAGCAAGCTACTGAGAGTACCGTCCGCGTTCCGAATGTGAGGGAGAAGCTTCCCATTTTGATGTCATCTTGCTTCCTTCCGTCGGCTCCCCGAGCTGCTGCTCGCCCCTCGTGAGGTCATGCTATTGTTCCTTCCGTTGGGGCATTGTTGAGGCAAATCTGAGGCGCTGGAGGTGCCGACGCACCCGGAGCCGTGAGGTTTCCTCGAATGAACTTACCCAAGTGGCCCTGCTGGACAAACTTTTCAATGGCCTTCTTCAACTGGCGACAATCTTCGGTGTCATGCCCACAATCTTGGTGATACCGACAGTAAGCTCTTTGTTGTGGGGGTTTATTGACTTTAGGGGACGTGGGCGTTGAAAGTATGGCTCATCCTCAATCTCTAGCAGGATGTGGGAGATCGGAGCCGTGAGAGGAGTAAACCGCCCCTTAGGAACCAGCGCCTGGGGCCGTTGGTCAAAGCGACTGGGCGGCTCGGGCTGCCTGGATCGTCCCTCAGCTGGTTCCGTGGGGGTTGGCTTCTTATTGGAACTCCTGTCGGCTTCCCTTCTGGACGAGTCAGCCTCGTTGGCGCAGATGTACTTTTGGGCCCGAAGGAGGAGGTCGGAATAAGAGCTCGGGGGCTTCTTATCCAGGGAGAAGGTGAAGTGGACAGAAGGAGTCACCGCTTCAGCGTTAGGGAGGCCACCGCATCGTCGAGATGGTAGACCTCGAGGGCGGCAGTTTTGAATCGGGACACGAAGTCCGCAGTGACTCTCCTTCCTTCTGGCGGACGGAGAAGAGGCTGTCTGCCACTCTTGGAATCCGGCGACAGGCGTCAAAGTGGGCCAAAAATGCCCTCTCCAGCCCCGGAAGGAGTCGATGCTGTGAGAGGGCAGGCGTGAGTGCCATGCACGTGCGGCCTTCCGCAGAGTTGCGAGGAAGGCCTTGCAGAGGAGGGCGTCTGGGGTGCCCTGGATTTACATCATAGCCTTGTAACTTTCGAGGTGGTCGAGGAGGTCGAGGAGGTCGGTCGTACCGTCGTACGGGTCCACCTAGGGGAAGCGGAATCTCGAGGGAACCGGTTCCTCCAGGATGCGGCAAGTGTAAGGAGGACGAGTGTCGAACTCTTCCTCCGGCTGACGGTTGATCTTCTTGGCGAGCTCGTCTAGTCGCCTGTTGTACTCCTCCAGGCGTTCCTCCGCCTGGCGGTTGATCGTCGGGGCCCTCCGAGGTAGCTCGGAGGAAGAAGAAGAGGAGGCGAATGGAGATGAAAGTCGGACTTCCGCCTGGGTTCCTTGTGATGATGTGGCTTGTGAGGAAATTTGTTGGGGCCGCGGTCAGAGGACCGTGGCCGCTTGGAGGGCTCGCGTCGAGGCTTCCTGGGGAAGCTTGACGTCGGCCGGTCTCTCGCCGACCGACCTCCCGCCAGGGGGAGCCTCCCCTCGCCGACTGCTGACTGGCGAGGGGAGTTTGATGCTGGGTAGCCATGGACTGTTGTTGCTAGAGGCCATGGATCATGGCGGTGAGATTCTGGACTTGCTCGGAAAGAGTCGCCAGCCGCTTCGCTGTTTGGACAGCGGCGTCCGACGACGGGCAAGCGACCGGAGGGTCTACAGCAGGGGGATTGGCCTCCTGCTGTCTAGTTGGCGGGGGAAGCCCCGCTGGGCAGCTGATGGAGGCGTCCTGAGCTCGGGTCACCATCATGGCTTTTGGAAGAAGAGGGGGGACGAAAGATGTAGCTCGGGGAGGACGTTCGCTACTTTTTCTTATGCCCCCCTACCTGGCGCGCCAATCTGATGACGCTCGATCACCTCCCCTGGACGTCGGGAACGGAGGCGCTCCTCGAATCCTCGCCTCCGGGTTGCCTGCAAGAAAGTCTCGGGCCGAAGGGGGTTCCGGCGGGACCCTCCGACGGCCAAGTTAGTGACTGAGGTCACAGCTGAAGAAGGGCTCGAGTGAGCCCTGTTTTGTGTGGAGAAGAGGGATCTCCAAGAGGAGGAATCCCTTTTAGAGTAGAGATGGCGATTTCGGGGGTTATCGCGCATACCTGTTTGGTGTGTGGATTCACCTTTTTATAGGGGTTGATTCTAGCATGATCACGTGGGATTGCGTGAATCAGAAGATCTGTTGAGCCCTCGCATGAATCTGGGCTGGTCAGTGGGCCACGTCAAATCAGCTGGCGGGGCTGTCGAGCGGCGCGCGTCGGTGCTGTCGAGCGGCGCGCGTCTGGCGCTGTCGGGCGGCGCGTGTCAGAGAGCGGTTCCTTGAACCGCTGGGGCTGATCTGGCGGGAACTGGAGACGCCGGAGCCGAGTCAGGCCGGCCGGGAATGGCCTTGGCTGACTCGGCGGGACTGGAGACGCCGGGGCCGAGTCGGGCCGACCGGGGATGGACTTGGCCGACTCGGCGGGACAGGAGACGCCAGGGCCGAGTCGGGCCGGCCTGGAATGGCCTGGCCGACTCGGTGGAACTGGAGACGCTGGGGCCGAGTCGGGCCGGCCTGGGATGGCCTTGGCCGACTCGGCGGAACTGGAGACGCCGGGGCCGAGTCGGGCCGGCCGGGGATGGCCTTGGCCGACTCGGCGGGACAGGAGACGCCGGGGCCGAGTCGGACCGGCCTGGGATGGCTTTGGCCGACTCGGCGGAACTGGAGACGCCGGGGCCGAGTCGGGCCGGCCTGGGATGGCCTTGGCCGACTCGTCGGAACTGGAGACGTCGGGGCCGCTTGGGAAGGAAGCACCGGGACCGGCCGAGAGGTGCCGGGGCCGGCTATGATGGAAGCGCCGGGACCGACTTGGATCAGGCGGGGCCGTCTAGGATGGAAGCGCCGGGGCCGGCTGAGAGGTGTCGGGGCCGATTTGGATCAGGCGGGCCGGCTAGGATGGAAGCGCTGGGGCGGCTGAGAGGTGCCGGGGCCGATTTGGATCAGGCGGGGCTGGCTAGGATGGAAGCGCCGGGGCCGGCCGAGAGGTGCCGGGGCCGATTTGGATCAGGCAAGGCCGGCTAGGATGGAAGCGCCGGGACTGGCCTGAGAGGTGCCGGGGCTGGCTGGGAAGATGCCGGAGCCGCCTAGCTTGGACAAGCCGGGGCCGACTCGCTTGGACATGCCTGGGCCGACTCGCTTGGACATGCCGGGGCCGCCTAGCTTGAAGACACCGGGGGCCGCCTGTCTTGGAGATGCTGGCCTTGAAGGTGCCGGTCTTGGTGGTGTCGGCCTTGGGGCCGACTGTTTTGGAGGTGCCGACCTTTGAGGTGCCGGTCTTGGAGGTGCCTGCCTTGAAGGTGCCGGTCTTGGAGGTGCCGGCCTTGGAGGTATCGGCCTTTGGGGCCGTCGGGTGTCGGCCCTCGGGGCCGTCGAGTGTCGGCCTTTGGGGCCGACGGTCTTCGGGTGTCGGCCTTTGGGACCGTCGGTCTTCGAGTGCGACCTTGCAGGTGCCGGTCTTGAAGATGTCGGGTGTCGGCCATCGGGGCCGTCGGGCGTCGGCCATCGGGGCCGTCGGGCGTCGGCCATCGGGGCCGTCGGGCGTCGGCCCTCGGGGCCGTCGGCGTCGGCCCTCGGGGCCGTCGGTCTTGGAGATGTCGGCCTTTGGGGCCGACGGTCTTAGAGATGTCGAAATTTTTTTTAAATCTTTATGAGGTCAACTGGCTCCATCAATCTTCATTCTTTTTTGTTCTTCTTCTAAAATTTTCAGCATTGACCCATTCAGAAACTCTATGAGACTTAAAATTTGCCTTACAATTCATTCTCTCTTCTACTCTCAGTGAGCAAGATAACCAATCTTATAGATAATTGTACGATAGTTCCAAATTCGCTGCAGATTTTAATTAAATTACTCAAAATAAACCTTAGATTTGAAGAGATTTCAAGAGGGATTCGGAGTACACCTCACGGTCGTTGGTAACCTTAAGGACCAGCTTCCCGTCGCAGTGCCTATACTTCGTCACGTACCGGAACTTCTCGATTAAAGATATTAAAATCAAAAGAACGAAAAAAAAAAAAAAAAAAACCGATCAGAAAAAAGAACGGAGATGAGAGAGAATTAAAAAGAAGGAAAGAAAGATGGGTTTGGGATTGAGAGGAATACCGATCGGGGATCCGCGCGGAAGAGCTGCACAGATCTCTCCACAAACTCGTCCCACGAAGCGATGTAAACCATTGGAATCGGAAAGACGTAACGCGAACGAGGGCGACGGGTGGAGGAATGGGAGCGATCAAGGAAATGCTTGGAGGCACCCGATCCCTTCTGCGAGTGGCGGGTCCAAGCCTCCATCCGCTGCGATTTATATCGGGTTTGTTTTAGCTTCAGCCCGGCTTAACTTTTGGACAAGACCAAATCGTTGGTCCGACCCACTCCTCCTTGGAACGGCCGGTCTAAAGTTTGTTCTAGTTCAGGTCGGCGGTCGGCTGATACTGCGGTTAGGGTGTGCAAGGATCAAATCAATTTGAATTGATCTTAGAATCCCAATTGAAATTTGAAACCGAATAACTCTTTCAATGAGCCAAAGAAAACCGAACTAAAATATTAGGTTTAGCTCGGTTTGGATTATCATTTGCTTTTACTTTTTAGGTGACCATCGAATAGATTTCTATAGAAAACTTTATGTGATGAAATAGTAACTCGGTTATCTATAATTATACTAAAAATAAAATTCATATATTAACTTTTAAAAGATAATTGAAATTGAATTGACTCTTTTAGTTTTAAATATATTTAATTCAAGACTAAACTAAGAGATTAAAAAAAAAATCTAACAAACTTAAAATAAAAAAACTACAATCATTTAGATATAGATATTAAAAAAATACCTCAATCAAAAATCTCTTACACAGGTTCCCTGACTGATAAGTAAAGTGATCTCATTATATATTCATGTTACACTACTTGACATCCCTGATTTGGATTCTCATAAATAAAGCAGATAAAGAGGATTATTGTTATTGAGGGGTAAAATCGTCGTTGCGTTAATATCCATGCGAGGCGGTTAAGGCTAACCTCCTCCCTTCGATTCCTCCGGGCTTCCATAGCTCGGCTCCTTCTGGGCTTCCATAGCTCGGCCCTTTCCGGGCTTCCATAGCTCGGCCCCTTCCGGGCTTCCATAGCTCGGCCCTTTCCGGGCTTCCATAGCTCGGCCCCTTCCGGGCTTCCATAGCTCGGCCCCTTCCGGGCTTCCACAGCTCGGCCCCTTCCGGGCTTCCACAGCTCGGCTCCTTCCGGGCTTCCACAGCTCGGCCCCTTCCGGGCTTCCACAGCTCGGCCCCCTCCGGGCTTCCATAGCTCGGCCCCTTCCGGGCTTCCATAGCTCGGCCCCTTCCGGGCTTCCACAGCTCGGCCCCTTCCGGGCTTCCACAGCTCGGCCCCTCCCGGGCCCCTGTAACTTGGTCTCCTCTATGGCTTGGTTTCATTAAGCGATCCGTAGCCCAACACCCACCTTCGCGAAACTTGACGCGGGAGAACCCAGGCCTACCCGAACGGCATCCTAGACAAAGAATCATGTCAGGACGTGGCCTAGAGCCTATTGTAACCGCCCCATGCCTACCTGACCAGATCTCGAGGCGTCAAGGAGCTCTCCCGGCGTCGATCCCTTAATAAACGAGTACGGAGCCTAACGGCCCCACGATGGCCTGATTCTGTCCGCCTCCGTATCGTAACAACCTCTGAACCTTCCAGAAGACGCTCAAGATCCAGATGACAGTCTATAAGTACAGATTCATAGATTCTCTCAGGTACGCGACTCTTGACGCACAAAAACTTGGACTCACTCCTCTCCCGGGTAGCTCGTCGATGCTCTGCCCCTCCTAGAGCTTCCGATTGGCCGCCCCCTGGAGAGGTCTCCCGGAGAGATCCACCTCCCCACTGTCTGGTTGATCGCCGATTCCTTCCCCACTGACTTGAGCGTCGGAGGGCCTTCCGCGGAGGACCGCCCCCAGCGTCCTCCGCGTGTGGGCTTCCTTTTTGCAGGTCCGCACCCCTCTCCCTGGAGATCGACCGTGCCCGAGTCGGAGGACGGATCCCGGTGGCAACAGATTGGCGCTAGAGAAGGGTCTCAAGTCCCATTAAAACTTGAAGAAGGAGACAAGGATCTCGATCCGAGAAGAACCTCTCTGATGGCCAACCGGAAGAGAGCAACCTCTGATGCCCAAGATCAGGTCGCCTCCAGAGGCCTGATCCGACTGGCGCCACAGCGCCACAACCCCCACCTGTCGAGACTCCGTGCCGCCTGCCATTCCGGTGACCCAGGACCAGTTTGCTACGCTGGTCCAGCAAGTCCAGGCTCTTACCCACCTGGTCCAGGAGCGCCTTGCAGCTCCTCCTGCTTCGCATCCTCAGAAGGAGGCGACGATTCCTTCTTCGCCGACGGCCTCCTCCTCTGATTTCCGTGGATCCGCGGATCCTCCATATCGGCCCAGAGGGGGCAAACCAATCCCGCGAGGCGGTCATGATCGAGATCCTCTCAGATCTCGGCAAACCCGCTCCCTCTCCCCGGCGACGTCTCACCATGATTCAACGCCATCCTTGCGGTTCTCACGCCCCTGCTCCTCTCGCCGGCGAGGAGGAGATCCGCCGCCAGATCCAGGAGATGCGCCAGGAGCTGGACGCCGCTAAGCAGACCCACCTGCCCCAGCCCAAGTCGGAGCAGGGTATCCCTTTCTCTAAGGGGATCATGGAGGAAGTGATTCCCTCCCATGTCAAGCTGCCAGCCGTCGAACCCTACCACGGCTCCACTGATCCGGATGACCATCTCAGTAGCTTCCGGTCGATAATGATGTTCCACGGAGCATCCGATGCGGTTCTCTACCGCGCCTTTCCATCCACCCTCAGGGGATCCGCCCGAACCTGGTTCAACGCCTTGAAGCCAGGTTCCATCGATTCATTTGACGAGCTGAGTCGCCTTTTCATTGGCCAGTTCGTCAGCAGCCGCCGCCACCGGCGGAGATCTGACTCCCTCTCCGAAGTCAAACAGAGAGAGGGGAGTCCTTGAGGAATTACCTTGGCCGCTTTAATAAGGCCATGTTGGAGGTGGACCACCTTAATCATGAGGTGGCTATGTCCGCCCTAGCGGGGGTGTCTCGAAGGAGAGCGATTTCTATCTGGCTATGGAGGTCAGCTACCCCCCATGTCTCTCTGATATGATGGCCCTTGCGGACAAGTACGCTAGGGTCGAGGAGTCGCGGAGAGTTGCCCGCGTTGAGCAAGCAAGAAGAAGGAGCCTAAACTCCTCGACAGACACCGTCCATCCGCCGACCAAGTCGCCTCGCCGCCAAAGAGTCCCTCCACTGCCGCCAAGGAATCGCTCCCGGAGTCCCCCCAGGCGGTTCGATCGCTACACTCCGTTGACTGTGCCTCGAGCGCAAATCCTCATGGAGATAGAGCGCCAGCTTCCCCGACCAGTACCTCTCCGAGGGAACCCGACCCGGAGAGATCCTGCCAAGTACTGCCGCTACCATAGGGAGCCCGGTCACGACACTGAGGAGTGCTGGCAGCTGAAGAACGAAATCGAGAGACTGATCCGGCGGGGACGGCTGGACCAATTCAGAAGAGCACCCGAGCCACCACAAGGAGGTAACCGTCAGCCCGAGCTCCCACAACTCCCTCCTCCACCAAATCCGCCCGTGGTTGGCCGTATCAACATGATTGAGGAGGCCGGCGGATCCAGCTCCAGGGGCGACGGTGATGCACCGGTGCCGAAGAAGGCACGCACAGGCGAACTCTCCTTTTCCGATGATGATCTTCTTGGGATACAGCTCCCCACGATGACGCACTTGTTGTATCCCTTAACTTGAACAATTATGATGTAAGCCGAATCCTCGTCGATAGTGGAAGTTCGGTAAACGTTTTGTACCTCGGTGTGTTTGTCAGGATGAAATTGCTCATGGAAAACCTTCGAGCCGTGGATTCCACCCTGATGGGATTCACCGGCGACGTCATCATCCCGGAAGGAATCGTCACCCTGACGGTCCGCGCGGAACCTGGCCCCTCGTGACCATTGTACAAACCGATTTCCTAGTGACCGACCTCAGGTCCCCATACAACGCCATATTCGGCAGGCCCGGCTTGATGTCCCTTAAGGCAGTTGTCTCTATCCCACATCTGTCTATGAAGTTCCCCACCGAGCGAGGAATTGGAGTGGTTCGGGGAAGTCAGGCCATGGCTCGGCAATGTTTCGTTACGAGCCTTCAGTCCAGAATTCCCGAAGTTGACGGACTAGACGCTCGCGAAGATTTCGCCGAACAGCGGGGAGAACCGGCAGAAGAGCTGGAAGAGGTACCACTAGACGAAGCTCGGCCCGACCGAACCATAAGGATCGGGTCGCTACTCAAAGGAGAGCCTCGTCACGGGCTGATCAGATTCCTCCAAGGCAATGCGGACATCTTCGCCTGGACCGCCTCCGACATGCCAGGGATTAACCCCGAGGTCCTCGTCCATCGTCTCAACGTGGACGAGATGCACAGGCCTGTTAAGCAGAAGAAAGAAGCTTTGCCCCAGAACGGCAAAAAGCCATTGAAGAGGAGGTCGACAAACTCATCAAAGCCGATTTTGTCCGAGAGGTGAATTACCCAAGCTGGCTGTCAAATGTCGTCATGGTGAAAAAGTTGAACGGCAAATGGAGGATCTGCATCGACTTCACCGACCTCAACAAGGCCTGCCCGAAGAATAGATTCCCCCTCCCTCGGATCGATCAGCTCGTGGATGCCACCTCAGGCCACCAAATGCTGTCATTCATGGATGCCTATTCGGCTACAATCAGATCCGAATGGCCCCCGAGGATGAAGAAAAGACCGCCTTCATAACCGACCGAGGTACCTATTGTTACCGTGTTATGCCTTTTGGTCTTAAAAATGCAGGGGCGACCTACAGCGGCTGGTCAACAAGGTGTTCAAAGAGCAAATCGGCCGGAACATGGAGGTATATGTGGACGACATGCTGGTCAAAAGCAAGGAAGCGCCACGACATGTTGAGGACCTCGCAGAAAGCTTTGCAACGTTGCGCAAATACGGGATGAAACTCAATCCGACCAAGTGCGCCTTCGGCGTCAACTCGGGGAAGTTCCTCGGCTTCATGGTCTCCCAGCGAGGTATCGAAGCTAACCCCCAGAAGATTCAAGCTCTCCAACAAATGGCGCCCCCTGCATTGTAAAAGAGGTCCAGCGCCTAACCGGGAGGATAGCGGCCCTTAACCGCTTTGTGGCGCGGTCAGCCGAGAGATGCCTCCCCTTCTTCAAAACTCTCCGATCGGCCAAAAACTTCCAGTGGACTTCCGAGTGCCAGAAGTCATTTCAAGATCTGAAAAAGTACCTCGGCTCTCCCCCACTTCTCAGTAGCCCAGCCCCAGGGGAGACCCTGTTCCTGTACTTAGCCGTTTCAGAGGGCGCAGTTTGTTCGGTGCTAGTCAAAGAAGAAGGCAAAGTCCAGAAGCCGATCTATTATGTGAGTAGGCTGCTCCGCGATGCGGAGACGAGGTACAGTAGGATTGAAAAGATGATGTTGGCCTTAGTCACCTCAGTTCGAAAGCTACGACCGTATTTCCAAGCACATTCTGTGACGGTCCTGACTGACCAACCCATCAAGGCAGTGGTCCACCGTCCAGAAACATCGGGGAGAATGACCAAATGGGCCGTCGAGCTAAGCGAGCACGACATACATTTTCAGCCTCGCCCTGCCATCAAAGCCCAAGTGCTGGCCGACTTCCTCCTCGAGTGTACCATCCCGGAGGACGGTTCTGCTTCAGACTCCCCTGAAGAGCCAAAGTCCAGAGCCCGGTGGCTCCTCCACGTCGACGGGTCATCCAACGCCCATCACTCCGGTGCGGGTCTGGTTCTTACTAGTCCCGAGGGGATGGCTTTCGAGTATAGCGTCCGGTTCTCCTTCCCGGCTTCCAACAACGAAGCCGAGTATGAAGCCCTGCTAGCCGGTCTCAGGATCGCCCGCAACCTGAAGGTGGAAAAGCTCAGCGCCTTCACCGACTCTCAGTTGGTGGCCGGCCATGTTCGGGGAGAGTTTGAAGCTCGGGAGCCAAATATGATTCGGTATCTCCAGGAGGTGCGTAACTTGCTTCCTCATTTTTCTGAATTTGAAATTATTCAGATCCCCAGATCTAAGAACGCCCATGCCGACCTACTCTCCCGACTGGCAACCACGGAATCAATGGATGCCGAGCAAAAATTCCACCTGGAGACTCTGGAAAAGCCGAGCATCATGGAAGCCGACCGAGTGATGCAAGTCGAAGCCGAACCATCCTGGTTCGACCCTATCCTCAGATATCTCAAAGAAGGGTCGCTTCCGTCCGACCGAAGAGAGGCTAGGAAGCTGAAGCTGCAGGCCACCCATTATGTAGTAATTGACAACCAACTTTACAAGTGGTCTTTCTCCATGCCGCTGCTTAGATGCCTTCGCCCATCCGAAGCAGATTATGCTCTGCGTGAGGTGCATGAAGGGATTTGCGGCAACCATCTGGGAAGCCGATCCCTATGTCACAAGGTACTGCGGCAGGGCTACTACTGGCCGACCATGCAAAGAGACGCGAACGATTTAGTCCGAGCCTGTGACTCCTGCCAGAGACACGCAAACATCCAAAGACTCCCTTCCGCCGAGCTAGTCTCTATATCCTCCGCTTGGCCCTTTGCCAAATGGGGGATGGACATCCTTGGTCCATTCCCGCTTGCGACGGGACAGCGGAAGTTCTTATTTGTCGCCATTGACTACTTCACCAAATGGGTCGAAGCGGAAGCAGTCGCGCAGATCACCGAGGCGCGAGCCAGGGACTTTGTTTGGAGATCCATCATCTGCCGATTCGGCCTCCCTCACACTATAATCACCGATAACGGTAAGCAGTTTGACAACTCTAAATTCCGCCAATTCTGTGAGGAACACGGAATCTTCCACCACCTTACTTCGGTCGGGCACCCACAAGCCAACGGGGCGGCCGAGGTAACCAACAGGACCCTCCTCCAGGGAATTAAAGCTCGCCTCTCCAAAGCCCGAGGCAGATGGGCCGACGAGCTACATCATGTCTTGTGGGCCTACCGAACTACCCCGAGAACCCCGACCGGCGAGACTCCATTCCGATGGCTTTTGGCACAGAGGCTGTCATCCCTGTGGAAATAGGCCTCCCATCGTTGCGAGTGGAGAATTATTCGGAGGAAGCCAGCGACGAGCTACTCCGCACCAACCTCGACTTGGTAGAAGAAGTCAGAGAAAAGGCCCGAATCAGGACGGCTGCTTACCAACAGCGGGTAGCTCGGTACCATGCCTCCCGGGTCAAGGGGAAAGCCTTCCTACCCGGCGACCTTGTCCTCCGAAAAGCTTCTGTATCCAAACCGCTGGAGCAAGGCAAACTGGTGCCAAACTGGGAGGGCCCGTATCAAATAACAGAGATTGTTGGACCAGGAACCTACAAGCTGCAGGATCTGGATGGGAAGTCCATTCCCCGAACTTGGAACGCGGACAACCTTCGTAAATATTATCAATAGGGTATGTCCTCTCCAAACAATCTCCATATACCTCACTGCATATTCCTGCTTAGCTGTTTCCTCAAAACCTATTGCGTGAATCATTATGCACTATATTGCTATAAATTGCAAAAAGAAAGATACTGCTTACCAATCCTCGGCACAACCGAGCTGTCTGTTTGAACAGGAATCTCCGAACCTTGGCAGGGCCAAGTAAAACAAAATCTCCGAACCTTGGCAGGGCCAAGTAAAATATTTCTCCGAACCTCGGCAGGGCCAAGCAACAAATCTCCGAACCTTGGCAGGGCCAAGTAAAACAAAATCTCCGAACCTTGGCAGGGCCAAGTAAAACAAAATCTCCGAACCTTGGCAGGGCCAAGTAAAATATTTCTCCGAACCTCGGCAGGGCCGAGCAACAAATCTCCGAACCTTGGCAGGGCCAAGTAAAATATTTCTCCGAACCTCGGCAGGGCCGAGCAACAAATCTCCGAACCTTGGCAGGGCCAAGTAAAATATTTCTCGAACCTCGGCAGGGCCGAGCAACAAATCTCCGAACCTTGGCAGGGCCAAGTAAAATATTTCTCCGAACCTCGGCATGGCCGAGCAACAAATCTTCAACCTTGGCAGGGCCAAGTAAAATATTTCTCCGAACCTCGACAGGGCCGAGCAACAAATCTCCGAACCTTGGCAGGGCCAAGTAAAATATTCTCCAAACCTCGGCAGGGCCGAGCGACGAATCCTCCGAGCCATGGCAAGGCCAGGTAAAAGTCACTCGGGCTAAAACCCCAGCGAAAAAGCCTAAGCGTACAGGCCTCGACCAAAGCCGAACGGCCCCCGAATAGTCCCCGAAGGACTTCGCCCGGTTTAAAAACGAGCGCGTTAAACGAAAACCGTAGAAGCCACCATTGGCAAAACCCCTCTTGAGGCCATCAAGCCCCACGTCATCGGCCAAAGGCCCCTAGCAGAGCTAAACGATTTCCCTCTCTGCTACTGGAAATCCTTTGGGTGACACCCCTATAACCCGTCGTTCAAAGAGCCTATATCAGTGCGCAAAAAACGATGGGGCCGCGCCAACCGCCTGATTCGTTACACAGGTCAAGGCCATAAACTCTTAAAGAAAGGGAATTCAAAATAAGATCCGTATTTCATTTATAAAAAGAGAGGATCACAGAGAGATAGTAAAAAAAAAACAAGAAGGGAGGCCCTGAGTCAGAATTCGGAATCACTCCTAGAGGCCAGCAGCTCCTCCAGGCGCTCCGTCAGGTCAGCTACCTGCTGACGAAGGGACATGATCTCCTCCCTCTGCCGGTCTATCAACCGGCGTGAGGCCTCCGCCTCCCTGACCGACACATCCAAGAATTCTTCGGCAGTCCTCGCAAGCTGCTCATTGCTCGCGAAGGCCGATGCGAGGCTCAGCCCGTCAACCGTGACGGAAGTGCACCTCCCCTCCGAGCGCGGCGGGCTGTCAAGTGAGGAACGCGACTCACTTGATGATCGCGCTGGAGAGGCCATTCTTTTTGAGCTTAAAATGAGGAATGGTAAAAAACAACGCCCCTCGGTCGTATTTATACTCGCCAGAAGGGTATCTCTACCAGTCGCGTCGTAACTGCCAACCCGTAAGAACTCGCCACGCGTCGCCGATTCAATGCTGGCAAAATCCGAGGTATCGCGCCCCATCCCAAGCAAGATCGATAAGCGCGAGCAGATTGTTCGGGAGTTCCCCAGGCGAACATTTTTCGATCTGTCGGCCCTCGCAATAAATGCGTTCGGCGCTTCCCCGAGCCTCTTAATACTGGCCTCTTTTTCGGGACACGCGGAGGTCCGGCATTCGGCCAATGACCTGTCCCCTCGGGAAGAGTGGTGTCACCAATGAACGCATGACGACATATCGCTCGTCCCGCTCTAGAGCCCTTTATCAAGCGCCACGTGGACCTAACGCTGCGGCTTACAACGACAGCTGAGTCGCTCCCTTCGAGCTGCCAAGTCTCCGAACCTCGGCAGGGCCGAGCTACAAAGTTCTCCGAACCTTGGCAGGGCCAAGTAAAGTATTCTCCGAACCTTGGCAGGGCCAAGTAAAGTGTTCTCCGAACCTCGGCAGGGCCGAGCTACAAAATTCTCCGAACCTTGGCAGGGCCAAATAAAGTATTCTCCGAACCTTGGCAGGGCCAAGTAAAGTGTTCTTCGAACCTCGGCAGGGCCGAGCTACAAAATTCTCCGAACCTTGGTAGGGCCAAGTAAAGTGTTCTCCGAACCTCGGCGGGGCCGAGCTACCAAATCTCCGAACCTCGGCAGGGTCGAGCTACAAAATTCTCCGAACCTCGGCAGGGCCGAGCTACAAAGTTCTCCGAACCTTGGCAGGGCCAAGTAAAGTATTCTCCGAACCTTGGCAGGGCCAAGTAAAGTGTTCTCCGAACCTCGGCAGGGCCGAGCTACAAAATTCTCCGAACCTTGGCAGGGCCAAGTAAAGTGTTCTCCGAACCTCGGCAGGGCCGAGCTACAAATTCTCCGAACCTTGGCAGGGCCAAGTAAAGTGTTCTCCGAACCTCGGCAGGGCCGAGCTACCAAATCTCCGAACCTCGGCAGGGCCGAGCTACAAAATTCTTCGAACCTTGGCAGGGCCAAGTAAAGTGTTCTCCGAACCTCGGCAGGGCCGAGCTACAAAATTCTCCAAACCTTGGCAGGGCCAAGTAAAGTGTTCTCCGAACCTCGGCAGGGCCGAGCTACAAAATTCTCCGAACCTTGGCAGGGCCAAGTAAAGTGTTCTCCGAACCTCGGCAGGGCCGAGCTACGAAATTTTCCGAACCTCGACAGGGCCAAGTCAAATGTTCCCCAATTTTCGACCACAGCCGACCCACGATACTCCGAGCTCTGATGAAGGCGAAACACGAAAATGTCAAACTCCTGACCTAAGCAAGGAACATATTTCGCCGAACGATCTCTGAACCGCTGCGCGCGAACCTCACCTGGTTCGGGCGGCGTGAGACCCTCGTCTAAGGACGAGCGGAACGATTTTGGCACCCCACAAACAATAATGATAGCAAGCTCGGCACAGAAGAGATGAGGATTGAAAAACAGAACCAAATTCTCTTTATTGCCGACCAAGATCGGTTACGAATGCCTCATAGGCGTTACAAGAACATTGAAATGCGTAAAATAAAGGCAAATACAAAACTCGGGCAACTGCTCCAAAGCAGACCTAGACAACTGGGATGTTCCGACGTCCGGATCAACAAATCATGCAAACCACGAAACGGCCAATCTGCCTGGACAGGATGAATTAAAAGATCGTAGATGAAAACCCCGGACTCCAAGTCCCGGGTAACTCTATCACTGAGCTCCGGCGCCCGTAGGACGACGTCCAAGGGCAAGCCATACCGTTGATGAATCCTCCCCAGGTCCTCGGCAATGATCTCGGAGGCCACGTCGTCGGGGCTCATCGCCATTGAAAAGGGTACCAGACGAGAACGATAAGCATCAAAGAAGATGAAAACTCGGAACCCCTATGAAAGCAAAACGAGAAGACGCCGAGAGCATGCACACACACACACACACACACACACACACACACACATATATATATATATATATATATATATATATATATATATATACACCATGCGGCCGTCACTTAGCTTCTCCGCCAAGGAAGCTGCCCTGAAGAGGCGGGGCGCCTCATCCCAGGCGTCCGGAATCGCCTCGACAACCACCCGATCGATCGGGATTTGAAGCGTGGCGCAATCCTAACCACCGCTCGCGGAGGAGCCTTAGCCCCGAAGGCTGAGATGACCCTGTCGCATTAATTAGGGCATCATTGCGCGAGCTGTCTAGGCCAAGACGTCCCATCAGTGGCGCGCCATTCGAACTCGTACTCCCTACGCCCGAACCTACGCTTCGGACTAGGGAGTGGAGGGCATATGTTGAGGGGTAAAATCGCCATTGCGTTAATATCCGTGCGAGGCGGTTAAGGCTAACCTCCTCCCTTCGATTCCTCCGGGCTTCCATAGCTCGGCTCCTTCCGGGCTTCCATAGCTCGGCCCTTTCCGGGCTTCCATAGCTCGGCCCCTTCCGGGCTTCCATAGCTCGGCCCTTTCCGGGCTTCCATAGCTCGATCCTTCCGGGCTTCCATAGCTCGGCCCCTTTCGGGCTTCCATAGCTCGGCCCTTTCCGGGCTTCCATAGCTCGGCCCCTTCCGGGCTTCCATAGCTCGGCCCCTTCCGGGCTTCCACTCGGCCCCTTCCGGGCTTCCACAGCTCGGCCCCTTCCGGGCTTCCATAGCTCGGCCCCCTCCGGGCTTCCATAGCTCGGCCCCTTCCGGGCTTCCATAGCTCGGCCCCTTCCGGGCTTCCACAGCTCGGCCCCCTCCGGGCTTCCACAGCTCGGCCCCCTCCGGGCTTCCATAGCTCGGCCCCCTCCGGGCTTCCATAGCTCGGCCCCTTCCGGGCTTCCATAGCTCGGCCCCTTCCGGGCTTCCACAGCTCGGCCCTTTCGGGCTTCCACAGCTCGGCCCCTCCCGGGCCCCTGTAACTCGGTCTCCTCTATGGCTCGGTTTCATTAAGCGATCCGTAGCCCAACACCCACCTCCGCGGAACTTGACGCGGAAGAGCCCAGGCCTACCCGAACGGCATCCTAGACAAAGAATCATGTCAGGACGTGGCCTAGAGCCTATTGTAACCGCCCCACGCCTACCTGACCAGATCTCGAGGCGTCAAGGAGCTCTCCCGGCCGTCGATCCCTTAACAAACGAGTACGGAGCCTAACGGCCCCACGATGGCCTGATTCTGTCCGCCTCCGTATCGTAACAACCTCTGAACCTTCCAGAAGACGCTCAAGATCCAGATGACAGTCTATAAGTATCATATTCACAGATTCTCTCAGGTACGTGACTCTTGATGCACAAAAACTTTGGACTCACTCCTCTCTCCCGGTAGCTCGTCGATGCTCTGCCCCTCCTAGAGCTTCCGATTGGCCGCCCCCTGGAGAGGTCTCCCGGAGAGATCCACCTCCCCACTGTCTGGTTGATCGCCGATTCCTTTCCCACTGACTTGAGCGTCGGAGAGCCTTCCGCGGAGGACCGCCCCCAGCGTCCCTCCGCGTGTGGGCTTCCTTTTTGCAGGTCCGCCGCACCCCTCTCCCTGGAGATCGACCGCGCCCGAGTCGGAGGACGGATCCCGGCGGCAACAATTGTCATGTTGATTCTAGTCGTTTAATTTTTCTTCATAATGCTAGCTAGAGTAGGAAAGATTTAAAAGAACCCTTACATTATCATAAGTAGGTATCATTTTGATAACCTTGATGTATTAACTCACACCAAGTAAACAATGTGTTGATTAGGTCGATTTAAGAGGTCCATAAGTAGGTTCAGGTTTGACTGTGAATTAAAGATACGACAAGTTGGGAGAGTATTGAACATGCAAGTGCTATTGTTCAAACTCGACTTCAATCCAGATCTAACTAGGCAAGGCTTATAAAAAGCAAATTTGTTATATGGCCAAATACTTAGGTTGACATGTTCAACTTGTTCATTGTTAAATTTACAAATTGAGTTGAGTTAACACTTGAAATGTGTTAAAACTCAAACAACTATGATATTGGGCGGTTTAAAGATTCTGATAGTTCAACTTAAAATATTACAGGACTATTTGGTTGATATAATACATCTTGATAATATAAAATTATCATATATATATTACCACTTTTGATAATTAGACAGGATAATCTGAATGATAATATTTAATTTTTGATAATCTAAGATTACTACAAATAATACAAATATGGTTTTTTTTTAAAAAAAACGTAGATATCTAAAATTACCAAAGTCTAATAACCTCATGTTATACTCTTGACTTTATGTAAATATTTAATAATATTTAATTTAATTATATATTTAATATCTACTTGATAATGTTTAAATATTTAATATTATATTTATTAAAACAATATTATATTATATTTAATATTAACATAATATTTAATATTTTAAAAAATGTTATATATTTATATAATAATATGTAAATATTAAATTAAAAATTATTAATATTTTTTTACCTTCTTGCATATTAAATTATTATATTTAAATAATTCTATAATATATGTTAATATTATTTATGTTATAAATATTATTTAGTATTTTAATAATTTAGCACAAATATATAATATTTAAATATATAATATTTTTTAAATAATTTTATGAAGAGTTCTTGCTTTTTTATTAAATTATTTTATATTTGATGAAACAAAGATAACTTACTTAAAAATAAAAAAAGTATAACAAAATATAAATATAATTCAAGAATATGATAATATAAATATGAGAATTTGAAATATCATTATTAAGGCAAACTAAACATAGTAATCTTATATTTCTAATAATCTAATTATAAAACTACTATGAATGTAATATTTTTGATAATATTGTATTACTATAAATCAAATGCCGCCCATATGATCCAATCATCAAATGAAGAGAAAATAAAATTAAAGACTCGAAAGTTAAAATTTTTATTTGACCGTCTCCTAATTAGAACATACACGACACACTACAGCCAAAAGCCATCCGCCACCAAACTGAATCCATGGCCAGGTCAGGCTAAAAGCTCTGCACATTGTAGCCTTGTACCTAAATCAGCAGGTGCCATCGGATGCCATAATGTAGCAAACTCCCAATTAAAAATATTTAGGATAGTATTATAGAGAACAATTTCAGCCTACGCTCGGCCTGGTAGGACTGGACGTTAAATTATTCTAAAACCAGATTGCTCTTATATTTTTTTTCCCATGTTAGAGTTTTTATCATGAAAAAGTTCTAATGCATCGAGCGCGGTGCAAAAACACATATGTGCCGCGCTTGATGATTGGTTTGTTTGTGCATGCGCATGACTGCACGTGCAATGCAAAAAGAAAGAAAATATTCTCATCATATATGCATATGAATCAATCATCGTGTGCAGTGCACACGTTCTGCACTACGCGCGATACACAAAGAACGATCCTTTTATCACATGAAAAGCTTTTTGTGCACTACGGTAATGCAGAATGCACACACTATGTGCGATGATTGATCTCTTGTGCATGTAATCAAGTATGCCAAAAAATATTTTTATTTATTTTTGCATCGCATGCGCATCTACGTGCATATGCAGTTAATCATCTCTCATGATGCAAGCGCTCCTGCATGTAGTGCAAAAGACTTTTCCTTTATCACATATTAAGCCATTGGAACAACCAAACAGGCTCTCCACGCCAGCCTGCATTTAGCTTTGAAGACATGCAGCAAATTTAATCTAACCCTTTCACTCCAAAGGGCCTCTCAGTTATCTCTTTTTGAGATTGATGAAGCAGGGTATAGGGAGGGATATCCATCACCGGGGTCCTTTGTGGGCTTATATAGCGCATCAGATATGGTTATCCTGGAATTCGATTCTGTTCTCAACGAGATGGCTCCTTTCGACAGGGTTGTCAGGACGGCTGTTTTCCTTTATGCTAAGTATACTTTTCATCACGGTTTTCTTGATTCTGCGAACTCTAGCCACTAGGTCTCCCCTGCTGCTTCGGCAGCGAACCAACGTACGGTTTTCATTTCTTGGGAGCCCCTGCCTCTAGGGTTTGTTAAAATCAACTTTGATGGAAGTGTCCGTGGTAGATGTGCTGGATCGGCCGGCTTTTGTCATTCGTGGCGCGGATGGTATGTTGTTGGCAATGGGAGGGTTTGGTTTACTTGACTCCTCGGTGCCTCTTGCCGAGCTGTACGCGGCATGGACGGGTATCTCCTATGCCGTTCGGTTTCTGGGCACCCGTAGTCTTATCATAGAAGGTGATTCCATTACTGTTATTCGCTGGATCCGACAGGAATCCAGCACCCACTTGCCTACTATCCCTTATTATGCGGCATCCGTTTTATTCTTTTGGAAGCTTGTAACGTCCAGATTCGGCATGTCTACCATGAAGCCAATACTGTTGCTGATTAGATTGCTGCCAGGGTAGCCTCTTACTCTGGTTTTTGGAGCTGAAAGCAGGGCGACCCTTGCCCTATTATCCTTTTTCAGTTATTGTACTCTGATATATCAGGTCTGACTCAACTTAAAATGGTGTAATCACCCATCTGTACCAAAAAAAAAAAAAAAGGGCCTCTCAGTGCAACTTTAAATTGCTCCAGAATTAAGTGCCAAAAGCTCACCAATGGTTCAGATACGCCTTTTGCCAATTAAAAACCAGTTTGATTGATAGTTTTCATATGCCCACAAGTGCAACAGGTATGACAGAGGGAATAATATGACAGACTAGCATCCACTAAACTAAATAAGTTGAAGTGTCAAATTAGTTCTAATTTGTTATATCATCAGAAGTCAGTTGCGATTCATTGTTCAGCAATTAAATCCATCATCCAATGGAAAAAATTGAAGCACTCGTCAATCATGAAATTTATAAGAATTTAGAAATATCATGATAATATATAACAAAAATTATTGTATTGACGCATCGTTTTGTACCTGTAATGCCCCTCCCAATAGTCCCACATTAGGAAATTAGAAATTGGTTGAGTGGTTTATAACCGGTTAAGCAAGAAGGATAAGGCACCAATTGGATCCCTTTTTGGGCTGTGGTGGCCCAAGTTGGTGTGGACCTTGTCCATCTTGCTTTCTTGTAATGAAACGGGCCCGTGGGCCCGGATCGTTACAATTATGGTATCAGAGCCTTGCACCAGTCGGAAGTGCAGGAGCTAAGTGCCACACAGGACAAAGTGCTACATCCATGGGGGATGGGAGCCACCTCTTGAACCTGTGGGGGCCACCTCTAGAATCCTGCCTGCCTGGTAGTTATGATCAATTGCCCATGGCGACGAGGGCGTCGCCTTTGTAAGGGGGGTAGATTGTGATGCCCCTCCCAATAGTCCCACATTGAGAAATTAGGAATTGGTTGAGTGGTTTATAACCGGTTAAGCAAGAAGGACAAGGCACCAATTGGATCCCTTTTTGGGCTGTGGTGGCCCAAGTTGGTGTGGACCTTGTCCGTCTTGCTTTCTTGTTACAACCACTTAAATCCAAACACGACTGCAGTATTCATTTTCCCAAAAAAATAAAAATAAAAAAATAAAAACGCTATACGAGTTCATGAAATCAATTTACGCTTGCTAGTAATGTAACAATATTTGCCAGCAGCTTGAGTTTTATCAGATCTACCAAAGGGCTAAAAATTAACATAACATTAACTTCTTCACAGATTTTAGAGAGTGTAGTACTACAATTCCGTACGCAATATCCACAAAATGTCAAGACACCTGCTCTATTATAGCCTAACCATTGTGCAAATTTGTCCAGCTAGCTAGCACCAACTCTTGAACAACGGAAATAAGTTTTTTTATCCTCATTTGGTTGCTAACAATATGCGTGACGTTGATACAAACAGATATGATATCTTGAGGATACTTTAGAACAATATTGCAAAGATCACACCAGCAGTAACATCCCTGGTATGGGTTCTGATGTTGTTAGACATTTCATCAACAAAGAACCAAGCTGCAGTTTGAAGAGTACATCCCATATGCGTTCATCTAAGAATGCACACATGCCAACTGAATAAATATATGTATAAGGTTAAAAAAAATCAAAAATTTTAAACATGAAAATAACATGAGATATATGTGCAGCAGGATAGAAGGGCATCGCATTGCATAAGACTCCTGTCATTATGATTAGCTCCAATATTTATCTCTACATGACAGGAATTACTCGGAGTTAGGGGTGGCAATCAAGTCAGATATGAGTTCGTTGTCTCGAATCCAACTTATTTATTAAAGAGGTAACCAAAATCTGATCTACAATCAAGGGGTCAAGCATTGTCACCTTTCCCCTGAGTCGGTAGTACCTGAAACTCTTTGCTATATTTGGATCTTTGGAGGGGAAGGAAGGGAAGAGTAAAAAGAAGTAAAGGGATGGAAGGGGAAGGAAGGGAAAGGAAGTGTTATTCTTCTTCTCTTGTTTAAAAAGAACTGAAGGGGAAGGAAGAAAAAGGAATGATTGTTCTTCTTCTCTTATTTGGAAAGGATGGAAGGAAAAGAAAGGATAATATCAATTATGTTGTTTGGATAGAGAGGAAAGAAAGAAGGGAAATGGTTATGTGACAATTATATCCTTTCAGAACAGTGAGAATGAAAGAATAAAGAATATAAAATGAAGGGATATTTTAGTCTTTTAAGAAAGTATGACTTAAAACTTTTCTCCTTCCTAGCTTACCCTTCGATTTGGGAGTTAACAAATTTACCCTTGTTGAGGGAGAAAGAGGGGAAACTGGTTACTCCTATTCCCTTCCTCCTCTTTTTTTACCCTCTTCCCAAACAAGATAACTTATGACCTTTCCCTTTCTTTTCCTTTTTCTTTCCTCCATTCACCCCAATCCAAATAGACCTTAGTAGCAACTTTAGCACAACCTATTTTATATGGGCATCTCACTCCTTTTTTTTCATGTTGATAAAGCATGTCTTCAAGACTTTTATTTCCAACTGGACAAGAGAGCACCGAAATAGCACTTGAATTGCGGCAGAAAGGTAGTTGCTCATTAGGCAACCTTTATATTCTGAGCTAACAAAACAACTGAGCTACAGAGAGAGCAAATCTAACATATTACAATCGAGCATTAAAAAAATTGTATCAACCATCAAATTACCATCACACTCATGATGAGATATTATTTTCTTTCTTCATTGTTTTTTTTTTTTGGTGACCGCTGAAACAAGACACAATATGCAATTTTCAAGTTGAAATGTGGATGGTTTAATTGCAAGAAAAACAAGGAGATGATGATAGAATTGCTACATTGGTTTGGGAATATGGAAATGAAGAAGAGAACATAATAATATGATGAAAAGCGAGAAGGGAGGGGTATGCATGAGAGAGATGGACCTATTAATACAAGGAAAAACTACCTCAACAATTGCATTGCTTAGATTCATAAAACAAAAGAGATACTCCAAAATTTCACTAGGTCTGAAATGCATATATAAAGAGGATAGAAGAACTGCAACAATCTTCGAGACATAAATCAAAGGGCTTGAGGAGGAGAGAAGAGCTCAGAGATTATGGCCAAATCCAGTGATGGCATGCTAAAAGGAGGGGAGGCTGCAGCAGTAATGAAAATTTTGGAGACTGAGGTAGGCCAGCTATGAGTTATATTAGGGAGGCAAGTATATAAATATTCTACCTAAATGGATGCCTGAATTGATTGATTGCATATAAATATTTTGAATAACAAGAAATGATGTCTGTCTCATTGCATATGATTTTATGACGATGGAAACCAAATTTGTTACATGAATAACTTTGACTAATTTGCATTATAATTAACTAATTTATCAACTGTTGCTTTTTCTGTAAATTTAAAAATTTTAAAGAAATCAGAGAAAATCTTGTGACCATATCCATGATCTGATCCAATCTAATACCCTCCATGTTTTACACTCAATCCTGTTCCCAACAACAGTTGGTTCTGTAATTCTTTATGTGCTTGATTGGAGGACATGCACACTCCATCTAGCATATTTGGCATGCTACTTTCTCCTAAAAGTGGTAAGGACAGATTACCATTTCCTTTTTCTCTTCAATATGGCTAAAAATCACTAAACCCTGATAATTGATTCTCCAAGCCAATGATACTATGATTCATGCAGTCTAAATTACCATCATATTGCTATAGCTAGTTCTAGCCTCTCATTCCAATCCATGAGGACCACTTTCTTGAAAAGAAAATTCAGAGACTCATGATATTGTATTGTGGATGATCTAAAACCACTGTATGGTGGCTTGGGATCAAAGAACAAGTAAATCTGAGTTTTTGAGTTCAAAATCTAATTCTAACCACAAATTTTGATTTTTTTTTTTTAAAAAGTCAGCAAGGTAGGTTGAATCCACAACCTGCAGGGGAATTCCTAAATCAAATATCAAATGAGAGAACCTTCAATTGTCTTATGAAAATAGTATATGATTTTCTTTTTGGCAAAGGTTCCAAATTGCAGTCACCTCCCTATCTTTTAGACAATGGTAGACCTCCATTCACTTGACTAGGACCACCAGCCAAAGAAAGAGACCAATAGATTTTTTCCAAATAAGAAAGAGAACTTATAATAAGATAACTTAAAAGAAAATAGGGACTCACAAGCAAAAGAAGAAAACAGGATGGAGGGGACAATAGGCGAGAGATTTTGCCTCAAGTGGCACTTCAAAATGCCACCCCTAGCTATTCACGTTTAACGTTGCAGGTCCCCACTTATGATGATTTGCCATAGAAGGGCCAATATTAGTCAAGTTGTGGTCTGCACAACAAAAACTTGATACGAAAGATAAAGACCATTATGGCCTCTAATCTGATCCCTCCATCATCTTAACATCTGCACCTCCTAAAACTCCTAAAATCAACTCTGAATCCCTACCAGCCAAAGAACAACACAAATAGATTTCAAGTCTAAATCTATGGAACCGATACTTTCCACTTGCAGAAATCAGCAACATTCTCCTCGGCTATGTTAATGTCCCCCAGCCATTTCATCAACATAGAAAATTAAACATGATTAAACACAATGGCAGCAATGATCAATCATACATAATATGGGATCAAGAATATGTTGGGAATTTCATATGTTATATATGAATCAAATTCATATAACACGCAGCGAAAAATAAAAAAATAAATACGAATTTAATTTTCAAAGCCCAAGATCCTCAGGGAACAGATTCAGTTAACAAGAAATAACACATGATTATTTTAATAGATCATACATGTGTTCTCCGATGAAGCCGGTAAACGATTTACCACTAGCCGTCCACGCATCCGGCCTCTAATGGTGATCCACGCGAAGATCTTTGGACATCTTTGGATGATGTACTCTCAGGATTGGACGATAACCTTCTTCAAGAGAGAGAAAGGATGTTTTAGAGAGAGAACGGAGGTGTTAGGCATCCAAGAGAGAGAGAAGAGAGGAGTTCGGTGTTTCTCTCGAAGGGGGTATTTCTCTTCCTTTTATACATGAAAAGGAGGTTGTGTGGTTCCATAAAAAAAGGAATTTTATCACAACCACCTAACCATTCAACCTTATTAAGTTGATAACAATTATCCTAACAAATTTAGGATATTTGCTATCATGATAATGTTAAGATTACAACCACCAAACCATATCCCTAAAAATTAGGAAATTGGTTATCCCATGAAACCAATGTCACAACCTTGAATTTGGCTTCATGAGAATGCCCCAAATCATGGGGTTCACTCCTCCATGACGTGGAGATGGGTCATGTCCATCACATGGGCATGGATCCATCCTCCACGTGGCACGATCTCAGCCCTCGGTTTAATTAGGTTTCCATGAATCAAATCAAGCCATTATATGGACCCAATTAAATACCATATTATTAATCTCAATTAATCTAAGCCATCCATCACATGGATCAAGCCTAATTAATGGATTTCATATGTACATCTCATGTACAAAAGGTCTCTCTTTTGAACAAAAAAAATTCTTTTTCTCTATAATGAATCCTATTCATCAATTTCATGTTTTCTCATTAAGATTGAGTCAAACCCAATCCTAATTTATTGGTTATCTTATTTGAATTAAGTCCAACTTAATTTCCATTTTAACTTCATCCAAAATCTTCTTAATGCGTGTGACCCATTAGGTCCCTTGACACGTTGGTAATAATCATGTCCCTAATATTGACCCTAAGGATGACTTGATCAACACCTTGTCTAAGTCAATTCTTTAACCAAATCAACTCTTTGATTAAGTCAAAGAATCCATGATTATAGATCATGAGCGGCCTCTAGCAAAGCATCATGACCACCCAAGTGTTAAGGGTTTGTTGATGTGGTCATCAATACCTGTCCATGAACGGTTACCGTACGATTCAATCCCTTCGTCACATATCCCAGATCAATCAATGGTATGGAATGTGTCAACCATATAATTGATCTTTGTTTACTTGATCTCAGAAAAATTGACTCATATGAATTAGAACTTCGAAACCATTTCGAATTCCAACTCAACCTTGCAAGGATTTAATAGTCAATTTAATCCATCAAGTGGCCGTGGGATATAACCCTTTCTATCAAGGAAGACGAATCCTGTCTTGATCAAACACCACCTTCATGTACTTCATATCATACCCAATCGGCACCATATTTGCCACCCGTGGCTAGAGCAACGTTTGCATGTCGTCAAAGCATGATATTCCATACATAAGGTGCAATGAAGATCTCAAGTCAAAGGATCACTCGCACCACCGTCATCAAAGATCAACCATTGACACTATATAGAATATCCATATGAGATCTCTGTGCGGGTCATCCAATGTATCGTTACAATAACGAACATCCACACACCATATCCAAGTATCTTTATACTTCAGCTTGTAAGATCAGCTGCACACCACAAGGGTGAAGATATGCAATGTGTGCTAGTCTCAACGGCGTTCGACAGTGTTCAATTTTGTCTACGCATCGACTAGGGAAGTTTAAAGAATATAACCATAATGTGCAATTTTGGATCTCACAATTTGTAATCTCTATTACAAATTCCATATGCACAGTTCGCATTCTTTTGGACTTTATCTCACAGAAAAAATATATCTAATATATATATGAAAAATACCTGGATAGATAAAGAAACCAATAAATTTGATTTGCATTCATAAAGAAATATGTACAAACTAGCATCTTATCCAATTGGATCTAGGGCACACACTAACAAAATAAACATATATGTTATTATAGGCTATTATTAAATCTCTAACATATTTTAGATGTCAAGACTTATCTTATACATGACAATCATAAAGGTGTATCATTTGGCAATCATGATCAATCATGCATAATATTGGATCAAGTAGAAGCATATGTTATGGATGAATCTAGCTGGACCCAGATGTCAAAACTTTATATATATATATATATATATATATATATATATATATATATATATATATATATATATATATATATATATATATATATATATATATAAAGATGTATCATTTGCGCAATAATGTGTTTCTTTTTTTAATGCATAGCTTACCCTATCTATCATAGTTTCTGAGTTTGGTCATTGTAAATGCAATGAGATAATTAAATGAATTAATTGTCAACGTAAAACCTGCAGCAAGATCATCAACAAAGGCCGGGAAAAATGTTATCATTTAAAGAGGAGTTTCTTGCATGTTCAATGCACAAGATTTTTTCCCCAGTTTTTTTTTAGATGGGTCATATGCCTGAAAGGAATAGGGCAACCAAGGAGGATAGATGTCCTACTTCTCATATTCTTTCCTCTATTTTCCCATAACTTTTTTCCTCCAAATCTTACACAAGATGCACAAGAAAAGAAAGGTTTCAGGGTTTGGAGGACAGCCACATCAAGCCAGCCTTCAATCCTTTCCCATTAAAGATAGGCAGAAACAAGGAGCGTCAAAATTTTAAAAACTGATGCAGGCATCACTCCAACACAGTATGCTGGAAGCACTATAATGGTTTGGATATACCTGCCAGGTAGAAACTGAGGTATATTTGCAGAACCTTTGGAACAACCAAGCCGCTTAGCCCCGCTGTCTTGCTCCTTCTCTGCCCACATAGCAGCCACCTCTTTCTCCATGGCATCCACTCCCCTTCTCATTTTCTTAGCCTCCACTTCCATTGCTTTGGTCAAAGCATCTACTTTCTTTGCTAGCATCTTCACGCAAATAAGAAAGAACCAATAAGTTAAGTGGCTTTTGAAAAGCACTTATGCATTGATCTTTCTCATGGCATGCTTTCCTCAAAGTGATTACCTCCTTTTGAAATGTCATACTAAAATTCTCTTTTGCAAAATTAAATCTAGGCCTAAGGTTGAAAGAAGCTAGCTAGTATCACTAACTAAGTATTGAGTTTATAAAGTAAATTTCGATTATCAGAAACTTTCTTAGAGTTAATCCATAGATCTACAACACTTTTGTTTGTGATGGCTAACTTAGCATTTCGGTATTAGCTTGTAAGGAACAATGGTATCTACTATCTTCGTTTATCACTTACTTTGGTCAATTTTCTATACATCCTTAAATTAAACACATGATCTGAGGTAGCTTTCACACTGCATGATATATATTTTTTATTTTTTTATTTTTTATTTTTTTTATTTTTTTAGCCATATCTTCGTACTGCTCACTTTTTGATGCGAACAACAACGCTTGCTTAGGCGAAGGTGTTGGAAATTGTGGTCTAAAAGACATAATTTTTCTATGATGATTGACATCAGATGATATATAATAAATGATTTGATATTTGCATCCTATATACTTGTTGTATGTAATTCTCCTGAAAGGTCTACGAATGTTAGAAATAATGATTTTGAGTGCTCGAGATGCTTCACACATGAATACAGAAGACACGAGATCATTTTATTACATTCGAAATATAATTGTCACAATTTTAATAAAGTTAGGCGCTTTATTATGAGAAATTGAAGTATACGTAATTTCCAATTGGGAAAATAGTTTGTCTTGACTATTTGAGAGGGATTCTCGAATTAGTATACTAGTACGCATATTGCGTATTGACGGACTTACATGAGAATAAATTTTAGAAATGTACTATCATGAAATTTAACTCATAGCTATGAGAGTACGATTGTTCTTAAGCTTGAGCAAGTCACTGAACTCAGACTTATAGCGTATATGCTTTGATTCACCAAATGAGAAAAATCCATAAATGATTGATACTCGGTGGGTTGGGCATATGCCACTAGGGTCTAAGAACATACTCGCAATATAGTCATTCATGTACTTTCTATGAGAAAGTAATAACACTCCCTTGAGAGGTTCAAATTAATCTATCTTAAAACTATGCATAGTGATCTTTATAGATCGAGTGTAGACATGATCAATCGACGGGTTGATTCATGACACTCAGTGGATGGATATGAGGGAACCTAGAGCTCAAGGTGTTAGATGGATATTGGACAAGTGATAGTACACAAATTACTTGATGCCAATATTCGAGTGTCGCATGAAGGAACCATTTGCGTATCGATTTCATAGGTCAGGGATGATTGTCTTATGTGACAATTTATTTTATCTCGATGTAAATGTCGCGCATATCCTGGAGTGCAGTTGTGATTTTCTGGTGGAAATAAATCACGACTAAGAATATTATCCCGAGTCATAGGGAATGGCAGTGTAAGGACAATATTCTTAGGAGCTAGGTTATGTTTGTCCCGCGAAGTCCAAGGTGTAGACCATAAAAGGAAACTCGCTCCTAAATTTTAAGAATTCATTTTTAAATTTTAGGTGATGCGATGAGCAAGTAATGCCGCCTAATATTGTGTTTATTTTTTTAAAAAAATTGGAGAAAAGTTTCTTAATGAAACTAAACTCTGTAACATGGATCCGTGACCAAAGTGGAGGCCATGGGTGGTTTGAGGACTTTAGGTTTAGGCTCTATGGGCCTTGTTTCCAATGAGCCTTTAGACCAGCGGGCCTATTGTAAGTTGGGCATGATGTTCTCAGATCAGGCGCAGAAGAGAACATGTTTTTTCATGAAGCGGTGTCTTCTTCGCGTATCTTTGGATGATGATGAGAAGCGTCTCTCCCGTAGGGACGCGACACTTTCTTCGATCAGAGTATCGCTTCCCATTTATAAATAGCGAGCACCATGATCAGAGAAAAAAAAAGAGAGAAAAATAATCTTTTTTTTATTTTTCATCCGCCTGTCTTTATCTATTTCTTAAGAACAGTAAAGACAGAGAGATCCATAAGAGAGAAACACAAAAGAATTCGGCTGATTTTTATTCACCAAAAAATCCTTGCTTATTTCCTTGGCCATACCCCTTGCTCATTCAGGGAGTTGAGGACTAAAGATTATCCCATTTATTCCTAAGAAGAAATCAGCGATCTCAGAGAGCTTCTCCACTCCTTTGAGGAGTCTCTGGTGCAGAACCTTCACGCAAAGGAGTTTTCACTTACGGACGTTTTCTTATTCACGAGGAAATCCAGCAGAAATCTTTAGCAAAAAGGTACACAATCATTTTCTCTAATCAAGTAATGATTGCCATGATTGTTCAGATTATTGGTATCGCTTCCGCATCAATCGGATTTAATATTTTAATCCACGCTTATCTTTTTTAGCAAAAAGAGTTTTGATCGGATTATTCTGATCACGAGGATCTCACTGGAACTCGCTTTATCCAAAGTTAAAGATAACTATAGCAAAAATTTAAAATTCTTAACTTATCCGATCATATCCATCCAACAAAAAATGGTATCAGAGCGTTGGTTTGGATAATAAGTAATCTATATGGATGCCTCCTCTCTTAAGGGAAGATGAAAAATATTAAAATAGGCCATAGATCTTTCTTCCATACGTTTTTTTTTTTCCTACTTCCTGGAACGTCCGGACTCGATGAAGAGGGACGTTTCGACTCCTAGCAAGTTCCTCCCTTCTTCCTGTAACGGAAGTGAGTTCCTCCCTTCTTCATGTAACGGAAGGAACACCTCCCTTCTTCCGTGGATTCCACCCAGTTCCGTCCATAAGACTTCTGGCTGGAACGACTGGAACGAAAGGAATATACGCATCCGTGCAAAGGAAGACGTAAAGGCTGGTTGAAGACTTTTCCTCCCAGACTTTGGTGGCGATTACAAGCATTTACTAAAGCAATGAGAAGACGATTGGCCTCCTTCTGTTTGGACCATTTAATGCCAGAAACGGAAGCAACGTTGGCCTTAATTCTTCCATTCGATGATTCCTTGTTTGGTCCGTCTGTTGCCAGTAACAAAGAAGGAACGAACAGAAAGAAGGATGCCTCCCTTCTTCCGTCCGAACACCACGTGAGAGAAAGAGCTATTTAGTTGGAAGAGAGTTTTGAATGAGGCATTTAAGAATGGAAATACATGGTAGTGGTGATTACAAGGAAGTAACACCAGCCCTCCTAAGCCCACATGAGACCAATATTATTAGGATATTTATTTTCCCTTGACCAAAGCATCCTGTTAATTAGAAAGGGATGGCCAAGATGATTATGGTTTCGGGATGCCTCTGCCATTTGGGCTAGCACAACAATTTATTATTATTATTATTATTTATTGCTTATGTGTATTGCATGCATGTTTTATTGGCATGGTATCACTCATTAGAATATTATGAGTTAAATGTAATTAAATGATTAAAGGACCCTAAATTGGCATGATTGAAGAGATAGGAAACCAAAGCACCTATGACAATTATAGGCGTTAATCAGAAAAATGATTACATAATTGGTTAAGTGATTAAAGGTATGTCCAAGGCCATTTGGACATAAGGTGAATCACAAATTATACAAAAACTTAATTAACAAATTATCAAGTGTGTGAGGGTAACATGTAACCCGCGGCTTCCCAAAAAGGTTGATTCACGCTATGATGCATGTGCTTACTCGTGTCACATGCGTGACCCCCATTAGGGATGGAGTACATACATCAGCTATAGTGGGAGAATTTTTAATCAAATATTTAATTCTTTATTGCATATGATATACTTACTCGTGTCACATGCGTGACCCCCATTAGGGATGGGGTATGCCATTAGTTTGCATAGTTCTAAGAATTAAATGAATAATCTAGGGTATCCTATTTGAACACTTACTTGTGTCACATGCGTGACCCCCATTAGGGATGGAGTTTTCAAACTTGTTAATCCCAGAAGATTAAACCTTGGTTAACACTTGACCTATAATGATAGGAGCCAAAAAAAAAAAAAAAAACCAAAGCAGTGATCATAACCAAGTAAGGTTGTTAGATCAGCACTTGGGGACTATGACCAGGTGGGACTTGGGTTGACTCATTTTTATGAAGGTCAATACACTGTTACATTGAGACTTTGTAGATTTTTTTGTATAAGTTTTTGCTACTTAGTAATCTTAATGTTAAAAGAATATTTATGGAGCATATATAACTGATGCATGTATGCCATTATTTATATTTCAGATGTCGTCATCATTTTCTCCACTTGCTTCTATACTTAATGATAATAAGTTAACCGGACCAAACTATTTGAATTGGAAGAGAAATTTGGACATAGTACTCACTTCTGCTGGGTATAAGTATGTCCTAAGAGATATCTGTCCTCAGTTGGGTCAAAACCCAACGGATAATGAAAAGCTTGAATTTGAAAAATGGAACAAGGCTGATGAGATGGCCAATGCTATATCTTGGCTTCCTTAAGCCCAGTGCTACAACAGCAACATCAAAACATGGAGACGGCTTATGATATGATTTTTAGTCTCCAAGAGATGTTCGCTCATTCGAGCAGGGCTGCACGGCAGAGTGCTATCAGGAAGCTGATCAATACTCGTATGGCTGAAGGTACCCCAGTCCGAGAGCATATGCTTAAAGTGATGGGCTACCTATATGAGGCCATCGATTTGGGTGCTGAGATCGATCAAGAGACTCAGATAGATATAGTGCTGGAAACCCTCTCAAGTTCATTTGATATGTTCAATTTGTTCATTGTTAAATTTACAAATTGAGTTGAGTTAACACTTGAATGTGTTAGAACTCAAGCAGCTATGATATTGGGCGGTTTAAAGATTTTGATAGTTCAGCTAAAAATATTACAGGACTATTTGGCTGATGATAAATCATCTTGATAATATAAAATTATCATATATATATTACCACTTTTGATAATTAGACGGGATAATCTGAATGATAATATTTAATTTTTGATAATCTAAGATTACTACAAATAATACAAATATGGTTTTTTTTTAAAAAACGTAGATATCTAAAATTACCAAAGTCTAATAACCTCATGTTATGCTCTTGACTTTATGTAAATATTTAATAATATTTAATTTAATTATATATTAATATCTACTTGATAATTTATAAACAATTTTATATATTGATATAATAATATATAAATTAAATTTAAAATTATTAATATTATTTACCTTCTTGTACATTAAATTATTATATTTAAATAATTCTATTATATATGTTAATATTATTTATGTTATAAATATTATTTTGTATTTAAATAATATAGTACACAATATATATATTTAAATAAATATATATATATACTATTTTTTAAATTATTTTATGAAGAGTTCTTGCTTTTTTATTAAAATATTTTATATTTGATGAAACAAAGATAACTTACTTTAAAAAAAATTATAACAAAATATAAATATAATTCAAGAATATGATAATATAATATGGGAATTTGAAATATCATTATTAAGGCAAACTAAACATAGTAATCTTATATTTCTAATAATCTAATTATAAAACTACTATGAATGTAATATTTTTGATAATATTGTATTACTATAAATCAAATGCCGCCCATATGATCCAATCATCAAATGAAGAGAAAATAAAATTAAAGACTCGAAAGTTAAAATTTTTATTTGACCGTCTCCTATTAGAACATACACGACACACTACAGCCAAAAGCCATCCGCCACCAAACTGAATCCATGGCCAGGTCAGGCTAAAAGCTCTGCACATTGTAGCCTTGTACCTAAATCAGCAGGTGCCATCGGATGCCATAATGTAGCAAACTCCCAATTAAAAATATTTAGGATAGTATTATAGAGAACAATTTCAGCCTACGCTCGGCCTGGTAGGACTGGACGTTAAATTATTCTAAAACCAGATTGCTCTTATATTTTTTTTCCCATGTTAGAGTTTTTATCATGAAAAAGTTCTAATGCATCGAGCGCGGTGCAAAAACACATATGTGCCGCGCTTGATGATTGGTTTGTTTGTGCATGCGCATGACTGCACGTGCAATGCAAAAAGAAAAAATATTCTCACCATATATGCATATGAATCAATCATCGTGTGCAGTGCACACGTTCTGCACCATGCGCGATACACAAAGAACGATCCTTTTATCACATGAAAAGCTTTTTGTGCATTGCGGCAATGCAGAATGCGCACACTATGTGCGATGATTGATCTCTTGTGCATGTAATCAAGTATGCCAAAAATATTTTTATTTATTTTTGCATCGCATGCGCATCTACGTGCATATGCAGTTAATCATCTCTCATGATGCAAGCGCTCCTGCATGACTTTTCCTTTATCACATATTAAGCCATTGGAACAACCAAACAGGCTCTCCACGCCAGCCTGCATTTAGCTTTGAAGACATGCAGCAAATTTAATCTAAACCCTTTCACTCCAAAGGGCCTCTCAGTTATCTCTTTTTTGAGACTGATGAAGCAGGGTATAGGGAGGGATATCCATCACCGGGGTCCTTTGTGGGCTTATATAGCGCATCAGATATGGTTATCCTGGAATTCGATTCTGTTCTCAACGAGATGGCTCCTTTCGACAGGGTTGTCAGGACGGCTGTTTTCCTTTATGCTAAGTATACTTTTCATCACGGTTTTCTTGATTCTGCGAACTCTAGCCACTAGGTCTCCCCTGCTGCTTCGGCAGCGAACCAGCGTACGATTTTCATTTCTTGGGAGCCCCTACTCTAGGGTTTGTTAAAATCAACTTTGATGGAAGTGTCCGTGGTAGATGTGCTGGATTGGCCGGCTTTTGTCATTCGTGGCGCGGATGGTATGTTGTTGGCAATGGGAGGGTTTGGTTTACTTGACTCCTCGGTGCCTCTTGCCGAGCTGTACCCGGCATGGACGGGTATCTCCTATGCCGTTCGGGTTCTGGGCCCCGTAGTCTATCATAGAAGGTGATTCTATTACTGTTATTCGCTGGATCCGACAGGAATCCAGCACCCACTTGCCTACTATCCCCTTATTATGCGGCATCCGTTTTATTCTTTTGGAAGCTTGTAACGTCCAGATTCGGCATGCCTACCATGAAGCCAATACTGTTGCTGATTAGATTGCTGCCAGGGTAGCCTCTTACTCTGATTTTTGGAGCTGAAAGCAGGGCGACCCTTGCCCTATTATCCTTTTTCAGTTATTGTACTATGATATATCGGGTCTGACTCAACTTAAAATGATGTAATCACCCATCTGTACCAAAAAAAAAAAAGGGCCTCTCAGTGCAACCTTAAATTGCTCCAGAATTAAGTGCCAAAAGCTCACCAATGGTTCAGATACGCCTTCTGCCAATTAAAAACCAGTTTGATTGATAGTTTTCATATGCCCACAAGTGCAACAGGTATGACAGAGGGAATAATATGACAGACTAGCATCCACTAAACTAAATAAGTTGAAGTGTCAAATTAGTTCTAATTTGTTATATCATCAGAAGTCAGTTGCGATTCATTGTTCAGCAATTAAATCCATCATCCAATGGAAAAAATTGAAGCACTCGTCAATCATGAAATTTATAAGAATTTAGAAATATCATGATAATATATAACAAAATTATTGTATTGACGCATCGTTTTGTACCTGTAATGCCCCTCCCAATAGTCCCACATTAGGAAATTAGGAATTGGTTGAGTGGTTTATAACCGGTTAAGCAAGAAGGACAAGGCACCAATTGGATCCCTTTTGGGTTGTGGTGGCCCAAGTTGGTGTGGACCTTGTCGTCTTGCTTTCTTGTAACGAAACGGGCCCGTGGGCCCGGGTCGTTACAATTATGGTATCAGAGCCTCGCACCAGTCGAAGTGCAGGAGCTAAGTGCCACACAGGACAAAGTGCTACATCCATGGGGGATGGGAGCCACCTCTTGAACCTGTGGGGGCCACCTCTAGAATCCTGCCTGCCTGGTGGTTGTGATCAATTGCCCCTGGCGATGAGGGCGTCGCCTTTGTAAGGGGGGTAGATTGTGATGCCCCTCCCAATAGTCCCACATTGAGAAATTAGGAATTGGTTGAGTGGTTTATAACCGGTTAAGCAAGAAGGACAAGGCACCAATTGGATCCCTTTTTGGCTGTGGTGGCCCAAGTTGGTGTGGACCTTGTCCGTCTTGCTTTCTTGTTACAGTACCACTTAAATCCAAACACGACTGCAGTATTCATTTTCCCAAAAAAATAAAAATAAAAAAATAAAAACGCTATACGAGTTCATGAAATCAATTTACGCTTGCTAGTAATGTAACAATATTTGCCAGCAGCTTGAGTTTTATCAGATCTACCAAAGGGCTAAAAATTAACATAACATTAACTTCTTCACAGATTTTAGAGAGTGTAGTACTACAATTCCGTACGCAATATCCACAAAATGTCAAGACACCTGCTCTATAGCCTAACCATTGTGCAAATTTGTCCAGCTAGCTAGCACCAACTCTTGAACAACGGAAATAAGTTTTTTTTATCCTCATTTGGTTGCTAACAATATGCGTGACGTTGATACAAACAGATATGATATCTTGAGGATACTTTAGAACAATATTGCAAAGATCACACCAGCAGTAACATCCCTGGTATGGGTTCTGATGTTGTTAGACATTTCATCAACAAAGAACCAAGCTGCAGTTTGAAGAGTACATCCCATATGCGTTCATCTAAGAATGCACACATGCCAACTGAATAAATATATGTATAAGGTTAAAAAATCAAAAATTAAAACATGAAAATAACATGAGATATATGTGCAGCAGGATAGAAGGGCATCGCATTGCATAAGACTCCTGTCATTATGATTAGCTCCAATATTTATCTCTACATGACAGGAATTACTCGGAGTTAGGGGTGGCAATCAAGTCAGGTCAAGTCAGATATGAGTTTGTTGTCTCGAATCCAACTTATTTATTAAAGAGGTAACCAAAACCTGATCTACAATCAAGGGGTCAAGCATTGTCACCTTTCCCCTGAGTCGGTGGTACCTGAAACTCTTTGCTATGTTTGGATCTTTGGAGGGGAAGGAAGGGAAGAGTAAAAAGAAGTAAAGGGATGGAAGGGGAAGGAAGGGAAAGGAAGGTTATTCTTCTTCTCTTGTTTGAAAAGAATTGAAGGGGAAGGAAAAGGAAGGATTGTTCTTCTTCTCTTATTTGGAAAGGATGGAAGGAAAAGAAAGGATAATATCAATTATGTTGTTTGGATAGAGAGGGAAGAAAAGAAGGAAATGGTTATGTGACAATTATATCCTTTCAGAATAAGAATGAACAGTGAGAATGAAAGAATAAAGAATATAAAATGAAGGGATATTTTAGTCTTTTAAGAAAGTATGACTTAAAACTTTTCTCCTTCCTTAGCTTACCCTTCGATTTGGGAGTTAACAAATTTACCCTTGTTGAGGGAGAAAGAGGGGAACTGGTTACTCCTATTCCCTTCCCCCTCTTTTTTTTACCCTCTTCCCAAACAAGATAACTTATGGCCTTTCCCTTTCTTTTCCTTTTTCTTCCCTCATTCACCCCAATCCAAACAGACCTTAGTAGCAACTTTAGCACAACCTATTTTATATGGGCATCTCACTCCTTTTTTTTCATGTTGATAAAGCATGTCTTCAAGACTTTATTTCCAACTGGACAAGAGAGCACCGAAATAGCACTTGAATTGCGGCAGAAAGGTAGTTGCTCATTAGGCAACCTTTATATTCTGAGCTAACAAAACAACTGAGCTACAGAGAGAGCAAATCTAACATATTACAATCGAGCATTAAAAAAATTGTATCAACCATCAAATTACCATCACACTCATGATGAGATATTATTTTCTTTCTTCATTGTTTTTTTTTTTTTGGTGACCGCTGAAACAAGACACAATATGCAATTTTCAAGTCGAAATGTGGATGGTTTAATTGCAAGAAAAACAAGGAGATGATGATAGAATTGCTACATTGGTTTGGGAATATGGAAATGAAGAAGAGAACATAATAATATGATGAAAAGCGAGAAGGGAGGGGTATGCTGAGAGAGATGGACCTATTAATACAAGGAAAAACTACCTCAACAATTGCATTGCTTAGATTCATAAACAAAAGAGATACTCCAAAATTTCACTAGGTCTGAAATGCATATATAAAGAGGATAGAAGAACTGCAACAATCTTCGAGACATAAATCAAAGGGCTTGAGGAGGAGAGAAGAGCTCGGAGATTATGGCCAAAGGCAGTGATGGCATGCTAAAAGGAGGGAGGCTGCAGCAGTAATGAAAATTTTGGAGACTGAGGTAGGCCAGCTATGAGTTATATTAGGGCAAGTATATAAATATTCTACCTAAATGGATGCCTGAATTGATTGATTGTATATAAATATTTTGAATAACAAGAAATGATGTCTGTCTCATTGCATATGATTTTATGATGATGGAAACCAAATTTGTTACATGAATAACTTTAACTAATTTGCATTATAATTAACTAATTTATCAACTGTTGCTTTTTCTGTAAATTTAAAAATTTTAAAGAAATCAGAGAAAATCTTGTGACCATATCCATGATCTGATCCAATCTAATACCCTCCATGTTTTACACTCAATCCTGTTCCCACAACAGTTGGTTCTGTAATTCTTTATGTGCTTGATTGGAGGACATGCACACTCCATCTAGCATATTTGGCATGCTACTTTCTCCTAAAAGTGGTAAGGACAGATTACCATTTCCTTTTTCTCTTCAATATGGCTAAAAATCACTAAACCCTGATAATTGATTCTCCAAGCCAATGATACTATGATTCATGCAGTCTAAATTACCATCATATTGCTATAGCTAGTTCTAGCCTCTCATTCCAATCCATGAGGACCACTTTCTTGAAAAGAAAATTCAGAGACTCATGATATTGTATTGTGGATGATCTAAAACCACTGTATGGTGGCTTGGGATCAAAGAACAAGTAAATCTGAGTTTTTGAGTTCAAAATCTAATTCTAACCATAAATTTTGATTTTTTTTTTTTAAAGTCAGCAAGGTAGGTTGAATCCACAACCTGCAGGGGAATTCCTAAATCAAATATCAAATGAGAGAACCTTCAATTGTCTTATGAAAATAGTATATGATTTTCTTTTTGGCAAAGGTTCCAAATTGCAGTCACCTCCCTATCTTTTAGACAATGGTAGACCTCCATTCACTTGACTAGGACCACCAGCCAAAGAAAGAGACCAATAGATTTTTTCCAATAAGAAAGAGAACTTATAATAAGATAACTTAAAAGAAAATAGGGACTCACAAGCAAAAGAAGAAAACAGGATGGAGGGGACAATAGGCAAGAGATTTTGCCTCAAGTGGCACTTCAAAATGCCACCCCTAGCTATTCACGTTTAACGTTGCAGGCCCCCACTTATGATGATTTGCCATAGAAGGGCCAATATTAGTCAAGTTGTGGTCTGCACAACAAAAACTTGATACGAAAGATAAAGACCATTATGGCCTCTAATCTGATCCCTCCATCATCTTAACATCTACACCTCCTAAAACTCCTAAAATCAACTCTGAATCCCTACCAGCCAAAGAACAACACAAATAGATTTCAAGTCTAAATCTATGAAACCGATACTTTCCACTTGCAGAAATCAGCAACATTCTCCTCGGCTATGTTAATGTCCCCCAGCCATTTCATCAACATAGAAAATTAAAACGCAATGGCAGCAATGATCAATCATACATAATATGGGATCAAGAATAAACATATATGTTATTATAGGCTATTATTAAATCTCTAACATTTTTTAGATGTCAAAACTTATCTTATACATGACAATCATAAAGGTGTATCATTTGGCAATCATGATCAATCATGCATAATATGGATCAAGTAGAAGCATATGTTATGGATGAATCTAACTGGACCCAGATGTCAAAACTTTATATATATATACATATATGACAATTATAAAGGTGTATCATTTGCGCAATAATGTGTGTGTGTTTTTTTTTTAATGCATAGCTTACCCTATCTATCATAGTTTCTGAGTTTGGTCATTGTAAATGCAATGAGATAATTAAATGAATAAATTGTCATCGTAAAACCTGCAGCAAGATCATCAACAAAGGCCGGGAAAATGTTATCATTTAAAGAGGAGTTTCTTGCATGTTCAATGCACAAGATTTTTTCCCCAGTTTTTTTTTAGATGGGTCATATGCCTGAAAGGAATAGGGCAACCAAGGAGGATAGATGTCCTACTTCTCATTTTCTTTCCTCTATTTTCCCATAACTTTTTTCCTCCAAATCTTACACAGGATGCACAAGAAAGAAAGGTTTCAGGGTTTGGAGGACAGCCACATCAAGCCAGCCTCCGATCCTTTCCCATTAAAGATAGGCAGGAACAAGGAGCGTCAAAATTTTAAAAACTGATGCAGGCATCACTCCAACACAGTATGCTGGAAGCACTATAATGGTTTGGATATACCTGCCAGGTAGCAACTGAGGTATATTTGCAGAACCTTTGGAACAACCAAGCCGCTTAGCCTCGCTGTCTTGCTCCTTCTCTGCCCACATAGCAGCCACCTCTTTCTCCATGGCATCCACTCCCCTTCTCATTTTCTTAGCCTCCACTTCCATTGCTTTGGTCAAAGCATCTACTTTCTTTGCTAGCATCTTCACACAAATAAGAAAGAACCAAGAAGTTAAGTGGCTTTTGAAAAGCACTTATGCATTGATCTTTCTCATGGCATGCTTTCCTCAAAGTGATTACCTCCTTTTGAAATGTCATACTAAAATTCTCTTTTGCAAAATTAAATCTAGGCTTAAGGTTGAAAGAAGCTAGCCAGTATCACTAACTAAGTATTGAGTTTCTAAAGTAAATTTCGGCTATCAGAAAATTTCTTAGAGTTCATCCATAGATTTATAGCACTTTTGTTTATGATGGCTAACTTAGCATTTCGGTACTAGCTTGTAAGGAACAATGGTATCTACTATCTTCGCTTATCACTTACTTTGGTCAATTTTTTATACATCCTTAAATTAAACACATGATCTGAGGTAGCTTTCACACTGTCTGATATTTTTTTTTATTTTTTATTTTTATTTTTTTAGCCATATCTTCGTACTGCCCACTTTTTGATGCGAATAACAATGCTTACTTAGGCGAAGGTACCCGATTACTCGATGAAAAATCAATGTTTAGACTTGCTTTTTTTTTATTTCTATATATATATATATATATTATTTATCAGGCATGTATCTCTTTTCTTAAATTCAACTTTCTCTCATTAGGGTGTATATCAATTACTAATTTTTAGTAATAATTAAATTTTTAATTGATCTTACAACTAATACCTAGTTTACCTCATCAGTGTGCATGTGCAATGAAAGTACTAATAGCCTTTTAAAGACCTAAGTAGGCCGTTAAAAGTCTGACAGCTAGTCTACTCTTTGGCTCGCTACAATAATTAACCAATACTTTCTAACTCTATTATCTTTTCTTATTTTATTTGCTTAAGAATTTCTTTTATTGCACATGATTTATAAATTTTTTTATTTTTAAAAATTGCCAATGTATTTTTAAAATATTTTTGAAAAAAAAGTTTTCTTTACCGCTAACTTAATTCTCATTATCCTCAATGGAGTAAGGAAGAATAAAATAAGAAGAAATACCATCTAGATGAGATATGCCTTGTGTAATGTTAGAAGTGACCGTGCAAAGTAGTTTCTTATTTCTAAAAATAAGAATCACTAAAATAAAGGTCAGAACATAAAAATTTTGGGTTGCCTCCCAAAAAGCACTAAGTTTAACGTCTTTAGCCAGACGTCATGGCTCACTCTGATTATCGTTATCAAAGAGTTTGATGATCTCTTTCCTTACTACTTTCTTCATGGTTGATTTAAGTTTTCTTTGGGGGTCTCTTATAGGCTTGATTTTTTTTTTCTCAAGTGAATACTATGTTGAACGATCAAGGGGCCAATTCCTTTTATGTTAGCCACGGTCCATCCTGATGCTTCTTTATTCTCTTTTAGGATACTCAATAGTTTTCTTCTTGTGAGGAGTCTAGGTCAGCTGAAATAATCACAGGCAAGGTTTTGATGGACCTAGGTATGTATAGTTGAGATGCTTGGGAAGTGATTTTAGTTCTAATTTGGATGCTTTCTCTATTGATGGTTTGGGTAATGGTTCAGGTACTTTCTCTAGTGGTTCAATTGAAAGTTTTCATTTTAATTTCTCATCAATTAAAGCAACCTCATTAATTTGCTCTCTATCTTGGTTTATGCAAATTTCTAGATCGATGCTCTTCGTCACTAAGGTCAATTGATCATAATCAGTATCTTGAACATAATTTGAGTCGCTCATTTGATGTGTATTAGTAAGAATAAAAATATTAAGATCAATTGACATATTTCCAAAGAAAAGTTTCATTAATCCATTTCAGCAATTAATTAGGGCATTAGCTATGGCAAAAATGGTCTACCTAAAATCACCGGAATGTGGCTCTTTGGTTTTGTCACCAGTTCAGTTTCTAAAATTACAAAGTCCACCAGATAAATAAAGTCACCAACTTTGATCAATACATCCTCTACTATTCCTTTGGGTACTTTCAAAGAGTGATCTGTTAGTTGTAGGATCATTTTCATAGGCTTTAGTTCTTCCAATCCTAGTTGCTCATATACAGAGTATGGCAATATATTACCACTTGCCCCTAAGTCTAATAGAGCCCTATTTATGAGGATGTTCCCCATAATGCATGAAATAGTGGGTGAACCTAGATATTTATATTTCACTGGCATATGGTTAGATAGGTAAGAGCTCATACTGGCTGCTAGAAAGGCTCTTTTGGGCACATTGGTTGTCTTCTTTTTGGTACATAGTTCTTAAGAAATTTGGCATAGGCTGAGACCTATTGAATCATGTCCAGTAAGTGATGTTCACTTTAATTGCTTAAAGACCTTCAAAATCTTATCGATTGGGCTGAATTTTGACTGGACTTAAGTCTATTTAGGAATGGTGCTACAATCCTAATTTTTGGTTTATCTCTTTCTGACATGGGCTCAGCTGGTGGGTTGGGCATTACATTAGACTCTGATGCCTTAGGTGTTTCAGGCTGACCTAGCTCAATAAGTTGTTCAAGTGGTGGGACTTCTAATTCTTCTTCTTCATATGTACCCACTTGGTTATCTATTTATTTCCTAGATCTTAATGTATGAATGATACTTAGTTGGTTAATCTGGGCTCCTTGTTTTGATCTTTGGATGTTTAGGTTCTTAGGGTTAGCTTCGGACTGACTCGGTAGCTTACCCCATTCTCTTTCATTGAATACTGTAGCTAGTTGATCTATATGAGTTTCTAGTTTTGTAATGGATTGTGTGTATGAGTGAAGCAGTTGAGTATTTATTTCTAGCCCTTTCAATGCTTGTAACACCTTCTCTTCAAAAGTAGGATCAGGATTACTTGGTGGAGGTTATGGGATGCTTGGGTATTGTGAAAATGACATGCTTCTAAAATTGGTTTCCTAATAATTGGGCCTACTTGATGATAAATTGGTTACATATTGAGGTTTCTAAAAAAATTTAGGTAATTTCACCAACTAAAATTATAAGTATTCGAATATGGATCATTTTTGGTCTAGAAGCCATTCGGGTTTGGGCTTGGTAGGCTTGCTCTTGAACAAGCTCAAAAAATTGGTATGCGGCTAGACATTCACCTATAGAATGGATCGGACACAAACAAATTATACAAACCTCATGTAATTGAGTAGATGGGGAAGAGGTATTTCTAACTTGTAGAATTCGGTCAAGTTTTTAGGATAGTTCATCAATTTTGATATAGATGTCTATAAACTGACCTATGTTGTATATTTAACCTCTCTTAGGTTCTGTGGGAGGATCTCTACAGGCAGCAGATATGTAGTGCAAGAAATTTTCACTTAGGGCTTTAAAAAGCTACCATGCCTCATGTTTATTTTTTAGCATAAATGTTCCTCCACATAAGGCATCCACCATTTATCAGTGCCTTTCTAACAATCCATCATAAAAATATTAAACTAACTATCATTTAGGTATTGCATGGTGTGGATATTTTTTAGTTAATTCTTTTAATCTTTCTCACGTTTCATGAAACATTTCTTTCTCTAACTGAAAAAAATTGGTTATGGCTTTTCTAATTTGATTCGTTTTTTCTATAGAAAAGTATTTCTTAAAAAATTCCCTCAGAAGTTGGTCCCAAGTTAAAATTATAACAGTGTCTAGTGAATTTAACCAATACTTGCTCTATCTTTTAGGGAGAAAGGGAATAACTTAAGCCTAAGTGCCTCATCGAAGAAATTTTGAATCTTGACAGTTGAGCAAATTTCTAAGAATTCATCTAAATGTTTGTAGGGATCTTCATTTGTAAATCTATGAAAAGCTGGTAACATTTGAATTATATTGGAGTTAATTTCATATTGGACAGCCTCTACTAGAGGTACTTATATGCATGGTGAATATGTATATTGTAAAGGGGTGAAGTACTCCTTCAGTTGATGTGGTGGATTGTTTTCTTGATTAAGATCCATAATGCGTGCTCTGTTTTCTTTACAAGTTCTCTCTATTTTAGGATTTAAGAGTATGAGGTTAGGTTGTAACAATTGGCGACCAAGCATACACCCTACCAATATACTCTAAAGCAAATAGTAATTCAATTCTCTTTTTTTTAACTAATATAATAGAAGAGAAAGAAGAAGATTCTAAAGAAAATATCCTAAAAGATTCCTAGAACTAAGAGCAATGAAGAATAATTTAGTTAGGGTTTACTAATTATTAGCAATGAAGTTAACAAAGATTAGACTCTCTACTTTAGGCTTAACCTAGATCTAGATAGCTCCTAACTTTCAAGACCGCCTTAGAGCCCTCCAAGTCAAAAATTAGCTGATCAACTAGCTAGTTAAGGGTAAGGTCAGTGAGGGTCCTCCGTTGCTTACTAGGTAAGCGAACAGAATTAATTAAATAACTACTTTCATTCCCTTTTCTAGACACTAGTTAATTAGTCAATCCTGACCCGGTCCAACTCTTTCATATGCATGTCCTATTGAGTTTGAGTTTCTTAGGGGTTGACGTCTAGTTAATTTTATAGTTAAAGATTTGGGTTAATGCAAAATGAAGGATGCAGTTTGTGGGCCAAGGAAGGGTGATGAAATCCTCACCTTATCTTGATTAGGGGTTTGTGCCCTTAAAGTATTTTATGAAAATGCAATACAATTCAAACAAGGTGTCTAAACAAGTTAGAAAGTTTTTAAAGTTTATTATTTGTTTCTTTAAATTAATTATGTTTTATGGAAAGTGCCTTAGGATTTTCTTTTAGATTCTTTAAGGTAAGTTAATTAAAAGGAAAAGTTAATTAGGTTAAAAGTGGATTTATGATAAGAAGGAAAGTAATTTTTTAATGTTAAAAAGAAAATAAGAAAATCTAATAATTAAGGTAACTACAAATAATAATAAGCGAAAGAGAGCAATAACTATTCAACAAAAAAAGGATTTTTTTTACTCTTTTCTTTTATATAGAAGCACGAATAATAATGAAATAATAATAATAATAATAATAATAATAATAATAATAATAATAAGAGAAAATTTATGATTAGTTTTTTTGTTTTTTTTCATGAATTAATCGTGCCTGAATCTCCGGCAACGATGCCAAAATTTGATCACTATAGTTGGCGATCAAAAATAAAACCTACTCACTGCTATAGCTAGTGATGAATTGGGATCATATCCTTAGGGATCAAGGGCAATTATTTCATGAAAAAAATTATCTGTAGAGAATTATATTAAGAATAGCGATTATTAAAAGATAACAACTAATTAATTAATAAAATTAAAATAGCAGGAGAAGCAACCCAAAATCTGAATCAATCATGCAAACATATTTTATCTTCTTTTTTTGTTGCACTAGCAATAATTTTTATAAATTCAAGGTTAGAATAATTTATCTACGTACAGTATCAGAAGATCACAACACGTTCTCTTAGAGTATAAACTATTTAATTATTTACAAAGTTAGAGGTCTAAACTACCATATTATGATATGTCTTTTTTAGGCACATACCGTATTCTGAGATCACGGTACATCGATAGAGGGTATAGGCCATGTATGCCAAATCAAAACTTCGATCAGAAAAATAACTTAAAGATATATGAAAAAAGAGCATATTTTTATTGCATAAAAATCAAGAACAAAAAGAAAGATAGAACCTGGTTATAGGCTTCATCATCATCCCAAGTTGAAAGAATCTAGCCGTGCATTGCTACTGGCAACATCCCTTCCATAAATTTTCTCTCCAATACCTAAATACAATGATCTAAATAAAAAAATAAAAAGAACTTAGAGAAAACTCTTCCTTTTTGGATTATTGCCTGAGGTCCTCCTTTTATAGAGCTTGTCTAGGGCTTCCTCCTAGTCAAAGTTGGAGTCAATTAGACTCAAGATCATTCAGATATCGTGAGAAGACTCCTTAGCCATCTGTTTCACATCACTTGCCTTAGTTTGCATCGAGAATCATGCAAAATCATTTCTTTTTTCCTTTTAGGGCAAACAAAGTCCTGATTTGAGTGTCATTTACATCATCAGACTCCAAAAATCAAGCTCTTTCCATCTATAGGCTCATTTTCTGTAAATATTCATAAAAAGTATCAATTCTTAATAAATTTAAAGTAATTAATATTTATTTTAATGATTAAATTGGGATAATAAATAAACTTATCATTGGACCAGGATTGCTTTTCTCCACTTTGGCCATTGGTGGAAGAGAGGAGGATCGCCGCAGCCGCTTGAGCCAATGGTGGTTGCGATGGGAGTAAGTGGGACATGGTCATCGACCAAAGGAAGAAGACGACCACGTCTTCTCCTTCTTTTATTTGATGGGCCGACAGAATGAAATGGGCCGGTTGAGTAGAATGGGTTGGGTGGGCTAATGGGCTGGATTAGTAGTTGGCCTGGCAATATTCAATTAAATTTGAATCAATGAAACAGATGGTGAGATAGGTTAATATATTGAGAAATGCCTTGTATACCGTGCGCAGTGCATAATCACATGCACCGGGTGAGTGATTTGTTCATGCACGAAACCAAAAAAAATTAATTTTTTATGGAGCGGGGCCCATCATGCGCTAGGTTCCTCGTGCACGGATGAATCACTGCGCGCGGTGTACAAAGCATGACTCTAATATCTTTGAACTAAAGCCCTGTTTCTAGCCAAAATCAAGTGCTGAAATTGAATTTTAATATTAATCAAAATGCTAGTTATGTTTAATTAAAATTGGATTAGATGGATTAATGATGGTTAACCTAGTTAAATTCTAGCTAAGTTTAGTGATCTAATTAAATTAAGGTAAGCAAAGGTTAGTAAGAAGCATTTTCATAATTATATTCAAATGGATGAAAATTAGTAATATTAGAAAATAAATAAATCTTGGATAAATATAATTAAGCAAAGGATAGTAATCATTTAGATAGAAACGTAAAGTGCTAATTTGTAATATATGCATTAGAAGGGTAAAATTGTAATTTTTTAATTATAAATTTTAATGAGTTAATTAATTATTTATGTTTAATTCTAGGTGATTAGTGACTGATGGATGTAAAGATTTTTCCTCTGCATTAAATTTGGTAGATATTCAAAGGGTTTGTGGACTTTTGGGTTAGAATTTTTCAATTTTGAGTTTAAAAAGGTTGTGCTTGCAATAAATGTGAGGATATTTTTAATAAGTGTAGATATACTTTTTCTTACTAATTGAACTAAGATCAATTTTAGAACTCATTTTGTGTGTTATAGAGAATAAAGTTCTTTCACTATGATGGCCAAGATCTCGCTGGTGTTGGGCTACCGGTTTCGCCCAACTGATGCTGAGCTTGTGTGTTACTACTTGAAGAAAAAAATAACTGGACAGCATATTGAGTTTGATGTTATTACTAAAATTGATCTGTACAAATTTGCTCCTTGGGATCTTCCAGGTAACCTCTTCTTCTCTTAGTAAGTTGTTTGATATTGTTTCTTCATTTTCTCTCAAAATCATTATTTATTTTAATAATAATCCTATCATTTGTATTTCAATCATTCATTTTGTAACTTCTATTTGTAATCATCGATGCAAAGTGTGAACTTTGTTACTAGAGATGTTTATAATCATACACATACCTCCTTTAATTGTTTTGAAACTTGAACAATTTTTCCTTTGATTTTTATGAGATGCCATCAAGATAATGATGTTTTTCTGATAATCCATTTAGATTCTTTTATGAAAATAATTGCTGATCATTTGAGGGACCCTTTCTCAAAATTTTTGATAAATATTCCATGCAATTTTTTGCAAAATTTATTTTCCCACCTTTTTGATTCCTTTGTTTCTCATTGGGTTTCCTCTTTTTTGTGTTTATGCAAACAAATCTCGCTTGCAAAGCAAAGATCTATAGTGGTACTTCTTTTGCCCTCAAGAGAGAAAGTATCGTAATGGGTCCAGGAGAAATCGTACTACTGATATTGGTTGCTAGAAGACCATTGGAAAAGATAAGCCTATCATCTATAAGTCTCATACCATGGGGACCAAAAAGATTATAGTCTTTCATGTAGGAAATTGACTACAAGGCAAGAGGACTAATTGGGCGATGTATGAGTACAGGCTAGAGGAAAAGGAATTGGATGGGGCTGGACACATGCAAGCAAGGCTTTTTTGCTGTACATATATGAAAAACTTGCCCATTTTATTTCAGAAAAAAAATCTTCAATGTTTTACTGTTTGGGAATTTTGAGAGCCCTCCCTTGTTCTTGATTTTGTTGTCATGATTGATGCTAAGTATGAAAATTATTATTTGCATATTTTAATATGAAAAGATTGCTTCAGATGGGCCTGTGCTACGATGCTGCTGCTGTTTTAGCCTTAAGTTTTATGTCACTCGCTTTTCACATGTCTAATTAGTAATTAAAAAGGTTTCTGCAGCACCAACTAATGTTGTTCTCTCATTGTCTTAGGTTACATAGTTATGTGTAGGGAGATATGACCTTGTATGGTATGCAATTAGTGCTTGTTATGTTCGACTGCGTGTATTTTTATAGGATCATTTGATTATTTCATGTAGCTAATGGCATTATCCTTTAGATAAATTTTAATGTCTTCATAATTGAAGAACAGGGTTGATCTTCATTCCTTAAATGATCTTACACCTCCAAGTACTCAAAACTTCATGGATATACATTTTGAAGCTCAGATAGCATTTTTTTCTTCAGTTCTAGAAACCATATTTTATTGTGAATTCATGTTTGAACGTTTGCATAGGTATGAAATAACAAAACCCAACTATATAGGGAATGAAGAAGAAAAAAGAGGAAAGAAAGAAAGGAAATAAGTAGAAGAAGAAAAAAGAAAAAAGAAAGAAGGAAAGAACAAAAATGAAGAAGAAGAAAAGAGAAGAAAGAAAGGAAAAAAAAGAAGAAGAAGAAGAGAGAGAGACTATATAAAAGATAAAGAAAAACTAAAAGAAAAACTAAAGGGGAAAGATAAGGCTGTTGGGATGCTCCATTGGGATGGCCACTGAGACAGTGTCGAGCAAAAGAAAATCCTTTTCCATAGAGAAACTTAGAACTGTTCTCATTCCATTAGATTTAAAACCTCGATTATGTTCATGGCTTTCTTGTGATAATGAAATAGAATGCATGCTGCTGGGTTGTGCATTCAATTTTTGCCTGCTATTTAATCCTCTCCTAGATGATCTGTTGTTTGATTGTTTTTTCCTTTCTTCATTATCAACCACTTTTGTCTAGAGTGGGGGATTTAAAACATTAACAGGTTTCTTGTGATTGTGTGCTGTAGGAGGGGTTTGCTATATTTGATTAGCTGTTATGAACATCAAGAATCCTTGTTAAGGCAAAGCATTATTTGCTAATCCAGTTAAGGAATATATTTAACCTTTTGTCAGTGCTGTACTTAAGCACTTCCAAAATATGGTTATTTGACGTGGCTTTGCTGTATGCACTAATTCAAAGGAGCATGATCAACTCTCACACCAACTCTACGTGACTAATTGGTAAGTGCATCATGGTAGACTATCTTATCATCACATGGATAAGAACCAAGGAAGCAGCACTCCCTATAATAAATTGGTAACTTTTTATTTGTAAATCATGATTCCCTATGTTTTGGATTGCTTGTTCAATATTGTATCATACTTGTGTCAAATTATGTATAATATACACCTCCCATGTGGATGCTACAATGTAGATGCACAATTGATAAATGCTAAGCTTCTGTGCCCCATCCAAGACTAGCTCGGTAAGATTAAAAAAAAACTTGTAATAGCTTAGAAATTTGTCTACAATATTTATAATATTAGACAGTAAAAAAAGCTAGACATTTGCTTGCACATTCTAATTCCTGATTGAACTATTGTCTCTGGTTTTACTATTTGCATCTTTCTTCTTGCATATTACTGTGAATAACTATATGGTTAAAATCTGTGAATAATTATATACTATATGTTATATTTTTTATTAAAAAATTGAATGGCGCAAGATTTCTTTGTTGATAACATATGAAGATTTTGAATATGCAAATAAAAATAGTGCACATAATCCCATCTTGGGCAATACTATGCTTTTTTTTTTTTTTGTAAAGCCCCAGCCTCCTTTATTAGACTTCCTCCTGTGCTTAGATAAGGACATGTTTGGATTGGGTAATATTACTCTCAATGTAAAAGCCTAGCGGACTCCAATATGAACATTCATTTCCTGTCGGTCATGATCATCAATTATGCTGGAATTGAGACATGGTTCCCTGATGTGATAGAAAGTAAGCTGAGCTGGAATTGTACATAGGACACAACATACAGTAGGCCTATTGTAGCTTATTTTTTTTGTTCTGGTGTTATAGAAATCATTGACTTAAGACAATATGAACTGATGTAAGATTGGGGTTATTGATCTCATTGTAACATCAAGCTCCATTTTAAGGAAGATAATCATTAGGAAATAATATTATTTTTGCTTCCTCTCCTTTTGATCATCTACCACAAGTTTTGATCACAAAAAACAAAACATATTTTGCATGGTCATGAGGCTATCTTTTACATGGGCTTGTAAGAGCACGAAAACACTTACTGAAAGAGTTATCGATTGTGTAGATTGAATGATAATACAGGTTATGTAGTAACTTTTGAGCTAACATTGAATCATAGAAAGATATTGTTTGGTTTATGTGGAGAATGCATCTGTTTTTAATGCCTACTAATTGCACAAGTAGCAGCTTAGATTCAAACCCAAGATATCTCAGGGTTATCTCTTTCAAGAGAGTTGTGTATGGTAGACTTCATGGCTACTCTTACAATCCAAAGGCTGATTGTCATTCTCAACTTGGTTTTATTGGTTCTAGTATATATTAAGTTTGTCCTGCAGTGGCTTTGGCTATGAAGGTAATAAGGCATTCTATGCTAAAGAGTATGTTTTGTAAAATAAGAACTGATTGTATTAGAAGAGGAATAGGAATTTAAATAATGGAGGTTATGTGATGAAAAGTTGATTGATTTAGTTTGAATAAAAGTGTATTGAAGATTTGATGGGACTGAATAAAGGGCAGCAAGACATCCTAGAGGGGTTAAATAAGTTTTGTGAGTGGATTTTTGTTGAGGCTCGACTTGGCGTAGTGAAACTAATTTTCTCTTTCTTCCTTTTGTGCCTTTTTATTTCTTCTCATATTCTAAGATTCCATGAGTCTACCATACCATATTCTAGATGCGTTTATCATAAGCTGAGATTATCTTCTTGATCTATCATTGCAAGATGCATATGTCGTCTGCAAGATCTTCAAAAAAGTTGCCCAGGTCCTAAAATTGACAAATCGTATGATACCTCATTCAACGAAAGGATTGGGAAGATAGCGCAATTAAGGACAATGGCTCGGATTCTAAAGTTGGCGAACCGTATGGTGCCCCATTCGACGAAGAAGACCGAGAAAAAGATGGCGCAATTGTTGGCAATGGCTTAGGTCCTAAAATTGATGAACCGTATGGTGCCTCATTTGACATAGAGCGCTGGGAAGATGGTGCAATTCTTGGTAATGCCTTTTCATTACCTTTTGTGTCTCCTCCCAACCCATCGAATGATCAGCTTGTTTTGTTGGACCCGCTTGTCGAAAATCTCAGTTTCCGCTTGTCGAAAATCGCAGTTCCTCGTATTTCGATAACTTGGATCCACTTATCGAAAATCCGGGTTATTTCAATAACTTGGACCCACTTATCGAAAATCCGAGTTATTTCAATTATTTGGACCCACTTTTTGAAAATCCTAGTTCTTTGTATTTAAATAATTTGAGCCTGCTTGTCAAAAATTTGAGTTATTTCAAAACTTGAATCAACTTGACGAAATTCCCAGTTCCTTGCATTCCGATAACTTGGATCCACTTGTCGAAAGTCCTAGTTCTTTGTATTTTAATAATTTAAATCCATTTGTCAAAAATCTGAGTTATTTCAATAACCTGGACCCACTTGATAAAAGTTCAGTTCCTTGGATTCCAATAACTTGAATCCACTGGTCAAAAATTCCAGTTCTTTGTATTTCAATTATTTAGATCCATTTATCGAAAATCTGAGTTATTTAAATAACTTGGACTCACTTGCAGAAAATCCAATTCCGATAGCTTGGATCCACTTATCGATAATGTCAGTTCCCTATGTTTCAATAATATGCATGCTGAGACCATTTCCATTGGCTGTGGTAGCGTCACTCTTGGTCCTGTGAATGATCCTCTTCCAGGGGAAACTGGCATGATTAATGATCATGATCAATCAACAATGCTTTTAAAGGTACTGTTTTACATTTCCTTGTATATATTTCCATCTACTGTCAATGGAAGATTTTGAAAGATTAGCGCTCCAATTGGGTGCTTCTGATTTTGTGGTGGATGATGATAAACATCTCCCTCTCTTTTTTTATTTTTGATGTAAAGATTAGTGCCCATTCATCATTTTTCTCAAATGATGAGGTACATGCTTATCAATTATTATGAACTTCGAATCGGTCAAGTATATGAAAGAAGAGCATAATGGATTAGAATTTGGAAAGAAGTGTTCTTTTCTTTACTTTTTTTTTTTTATTTTAGTTATTGATGATCACAATTTTACTGCCCGATAAATTTCTATAATTTATCTTTTACTAATCTCTATTTTGCCTTGGCAGCAATTTAATGGCATGCCATCAACATCTACCTTAACTTGAAGGAATAGTGACGCTTTGGGGGATATATAGGCTTGAGTTCACCATTATTGTTGATGAAGAGCAAGCGGCAAGCATTTTTCATATCACAGAATTATTATGCTAATCATGAATTATTTTGAGGTAATTGCTCTTTACATGTACAAACATCGAAGGATTGATACCCTGATCTCATAACAAGAATGCAACATAGATATCATAGGAGCGCCCTTCACACTCACTCGATGCCTCAGCAATGGATCAAGTTGTTTGCAACCTAGAAAGAGTTCAGTTTTAAATTTGGCTCAGGCTAGACACGCTTGGTTAACAAACGAATGAAGCTCATTTAAACTTGATTCAATTTAATGCAAAATAATTGTATATACAATATCCCAATTTTTTTCCCTAAACAGCAGAAAGTATTGTAGAGAAACCACTATGAAGCTACTAGCAAACTTCATATTGAGGTGACCCCAGAAATATGAAGCTGACAACAAAAAGACAGGTTCACATCAAACTACCAGCAAAAGCTTTTCAATCATTATACAACAAGATTTTTGAAAGCATCCACAACAAATAGCCAGTAGCATTCCAAACATCTCAACTGTTTCAAATAACTCTGAATTGCTAATTTTACCATAAAAATTATACATGCCAACCACTTTATTCGTTGCAATGGCAAAATGTCAATTATGTTGTCCTTCCCAAAATCATGGAAGGAACTCTCATTATTCCTAGACCACACTACAGACCATTCAAAACAAAAAGGAAAAATGGCAGTGCAAGTATGCCACCAGACCATCTTTTACTCCCAGAACTACCTAATTAAGACTGCTTCAAATCATCATTGCTTGGATCCATTTAGAACCTCCCCACGACCAAGTATCTTAGGGAATCATGTAAACACCAGCCAGTCAACCAACGAATATATACACCAAATTGTGCAGCAGAAGCTCTGAAAAGAATATTCACAACCTTAAACAGGAGGATTGGGTTTGCCCAATTGATCACAACCCTCAGCTTGGCAACCAAAATGTTCTTAGGTTCAAGTCTAGCGTAGTGCATCCACAGATATTTGGATTGGGTTATTAAAGTATGCATGGGTCTCCTCCCTTTCTCAAAAAATAAATCAAAAATAAAATGACAATTAAATTAGATGGATCTGCCCATATAACCTCTTTCCAACTAATATATCCAAAACACAGAGGCTCGCTTTATCCAAGGATAATAATCTCATCCAAAATACAGATTCTTTCAAATCCAAGACCTCGTCATCCTCAGATCACACCAAAGTTAAGATTGTAGGAGCTCTTTCTTTTATAAAAAACACAGGTATGCAATAAATTAAGTGGTATCCACCAGCACTTAAAACTAATCATCCTAAGATATTAACCCTCATCTTGATGGTACTAAATTTTTGCACTATTCACCCTTCTACTAGCATCCATTCAAAGAATTTTAAGACTAAATGCCACCCAGCATGCAGAAATCATTTATGCTATCAGCATGAATATACTGCCGAACAAAATAACCTCACAAATTCAAATGTTCCTAAATGCCCAACACATAAAGAGAGTTTAAGTGCCACCCTACAACCACAAAAGCCTTGACTTTTTAATGCATGTAAGCGGTAATGCCAACCATCTCATCATGAGCAAAATATCAGCACACTAAAATAATTGATAGAAATTAAGAGAATTTTCAAAGGTAGAAAATGCGATTGCATAAAAAATACTTTAATAGATAGTCTAAGTCAAAAGGGAAAATTCTAAAGGTGGCTAATGCTATAGAAAGTTTCTCCCCCTAAGCTTAATCTACCACCTGTGGTGCTCCAAACTACATCCCAAACTGACCAACTTTCAATCTCCAACCTTGCTTCTTTGGTGTGACACCACCCGAGCAAACAAGATCATTTTGGATTATAGGAGAATCTGCACATAAACTTCAATGCATGGACTGGAACCAAACCAATTTTGTTAACTAGGAATTACATAAAGTAGGAATTATATGAATAGCAATCGCATTATCAATCCCTGCTATCAACACAATTAACATACATAGATACACAAGGAAGGCACTTATAAGAAAAAGAAAACTTACAATTTGAAGTGGCACAAAACCTCTTTTTCTCTACAAACTAGGGTTCGCTAATCGATATACTGGTACATGCCACCCCATATGGGTGTGCCATACCATATTGGTACCGGTGCATAGAGCTTACCAAGTCTTGGTATGCCGAATTGATCCCCCATATAAAGCATACTAATATGGTATATGTACAGAATTTGGTACTGAGATTGCGAACCTTGATATAAACACAATTTAGTCACATGGTCATATAAAGTTGCAAGAGAACAATTTGTATGGTAATCATATCTGAGCAAAAGTGTTCAAGAATTCAAGTTTTTGATTAGTCCTAAATCAATCAGAAGCATAGATACATGTCAGTTAAAAGATACATCAAATATTAACGAAATTCTATAGTTAATTAACTCATAATGCTCTTCTTGTAAAAGTTACAAATTCAAAATGATGGTGTTGATCGAGAGGTTGAAGATTTCATTTTCCATTTAATAATCCAACAAGGAATTCAAATGGAGAGAGAGGTAAATATTTTTGCAGTTTAATATGCTTACATAACAATTACAAAAAGAACCATCATAAAGAACAACTTAAAAATCATTTTATCACAGTTTCACCACATTTTAGAGCAATGTCACTTACAGAAACGAGGAAACAAGTATAAAGGAAATGGAAAGGAAAAGAAGGTACATCTTTTGATAAGGTAAACAGATCATGATTTAACAGAAAATATAGCATAAAGATAACTCAACTGCATAATGGAGACAAAATAGTTAGTTATTCTTTCATTCTACTACCTTGCATTCCATGGAAAAGTTCATATCCTCACCTGATAGAAACTAGCAATGGTTTCCCTTTTAAAATGAAGAAAATGGCATTAATGAGAAAAGAAAATCTCTAGTTTGCGTTGGTCAACTTGATCTGTCTCATAACTGTACTTGAAATCCATAATCAAATTCCTAGATTCCAATATTATCTTGGGATCCCTTGTCTATACCAGCAAAAATATAATGGCAAGGTTGCCCCAAACCAGATTTTGGCAACTCTATCCAATAAAAATCTCTTGACCAGATTATGTAGATTGTACTGCCATGTAGATAGGTATTGGATAACACATATAATATAGATTTTACAGGTCAAAATTTATTGATCTGCTTAATGCTCCCTGACACTTTTCTCAGATATAGATCAGAAAAACATGGTGTACTGAATGTTGTCATTCAACAGTATGTCAATATTAATATCTAAACATTTTGCACTAACAATATCAGTTCAAAGTAGAATAAGGGGGCAAAACAACACCACAAAGGAGAGAAAATACGTGTTGGGAAGAAAAACAGATAACACAATACATAAGAAGAAATGTAAGCAAATGCTAATGATTCCACATCCTTTAGCACCATTCATGGGAAAATCTTTTCCCTCTGTCTTCCTTTCTTAACAGGGAGCTGAAGTTCATGAAACAACAAAAGGCTAAGAGTAGGAGACCAAAGTCCTTATATGTCATGTATCAAAAACAGAAACAAATGCATGAGAAGAAATATAAGCAAATGCTAATGATTCCAGCATCTTTTAGTACCATTCATGGGAAATCTTTTCCCTCTTTCTTCCTTTCTTAAGAGGGAGCTGAAGTTCATGAAACAACAAATAGGCTAAGAGTAGGAGACCAAAGTCCTTATGTCATGTATCAAAACAAAAGAAAAACCTGAAGATAATGTATCCAGCAATACAACTGTTAAGCCTATTCTTTGAGAAAGCATAATAAATCAACACAATTTAGATTTAGATTTCACTTGTTTGATTGGTTCAAAGCATGAATCTCATTACATAAATCCAGGTAGCAGTAACTAACAGAATTCATCCCATGAACTAAAAAACCACAATTCCATACAAAAAGTTTGGAATATGAGATCATGGAAGCATGACAGTGCTAGCATTTACGATTCCAAAACCCCAACCGAACACGAATATCATATTGAATGGTCAAACTATCAAAATAAAGAGTGGCAATTCTGCAAATGACGTATCATAACAAAATCCAGGACATATATACCAGTAATTGTCAAATTTGATTAAATCTAATAGTCTCAACCAAACAAATAAGATCCCATTCATCAAGCCGACATTACCCATGACCATCAAAAAATTTGACAACAAGATCCTCACATTTCAATGAATCTCGAGAACTCTAACGTTTGATATCCCTGAGTTACTAATTTCTCAGATAAGAAGTAGTAGCAGTAAACTAGAAGCAAACAAGAAAAGCCAGTATATCTAAAAACAAACGAGTGAATCACCGGCCCTGCATCATGTTGGCGGGGTTGAGACCGAGCAGCATGTTGTTCCCGCCCGGGAGGTAGACGACATTATGCGACTTGGAGAGAGTACGGCGATCTCCCTCGCAGCCTCGATCCTCCTGAGCTCGAGGATCCCGGTGCCGACAGCAGCAGTGGCATCAGAAATGAGCTTGGCGGCCTCGCTCTCCCCCTCGGCACGGATGACCGCAGCCCGGCGCTCCTGCTCGGCGCGCGCCACGAGAAACTTGGACCGCTCGGCCTCCTGCTGGGCGACCTGCTTCTTCTCGACGGCCTGGGAGAACTCAGCGCCGTAGGAAAGGTGGGTGATGGCGACATCGTCGAGACGATGTTGAAGTCGCGGGCGCGGCGGACGAGGGCGTCGCGGACGAGGGCGGAGACGTGGGGCCGCTCGGTGAGGAGCTGGTCGGCGTTGAACTGGGCGACGACGGCCTTGAGGACCTCGTTGCCGATGGAGGGGAGGACTTTCTCGTCGTACTCGGTTCCGAGGGAGGTGAAGATGGTGGGGAGGCGGGTGACGTCTGGGCGGGAGAGGAGGCGGAGGCTGAGGTTGACCATCTGGAGGTCCTTGGTGCCGGAGTTGGAGGTGAAGGTGTGGGGGCGAGTGCGGATGTCGAAGATGTAGGGCTTCTGGAGCCAGGGGACCCGGAAGTGGGTGCCCTCGCCCACGGTCTCATCGAGGACGCCGCGGAACCGGTCGAATAGGACGGCGCGCTGCCCGCCGTCCACCGTGTAGAGGGAGGCGTTCAGGAGGCTCGCGCCGACACCCAGGCCGATCGCCGCTCGGGCCGCGTTCGTCAGGAACGAGACCGCCGCCTGCCCGCCGCCGCCCGCCATTTCGATCGACGGAGAAGGAGAAGCGCTGCTGCTTCTGGTGGTGACGTTGCTTTTTGGGGCGCTGGGTGACTAAAACCCTAATAAGCCGCCAATTTCTGTGGGGATTTTACTGGCCTGGGGAGGAAGCAAGGAACGGGTGTGGTGCCGTTCGAGGTGTTCTTACCGTAGCCATCGACACGGTACTTTCTCATTCATGATCACCGTGATTGTCTGCAACTTAACTCATCGGACCCTTTTCCCAGCTATATGGATGGACTAAGGTTAGTTTAGTAGATTCGTACTCAAAGCAGCGATTGGCAAAAAAAAAATTTTTTTTAAAAAATAAAAAATATAAATTTTTAAAAAATAATTTATTTTTTTTTATTTTTTTTAATTTTTATTTAATAAAAATTAATATTTTATTTTATTTTAATGCAATTAATGCAGTATTATTTCAATTGGTGTTTGAATGATATTGAAATAAACAAGTATTCATTAGGATTAGATAAAGAATTTTTTAAAAATTTCAAACATACCTCTTGACCCAATAAGTGTTTAAATAGTTTATAAATTTAAATTTTAATATAATTACTAAAATAAATTATTTTTTATTAAAAAATAAAATATGAATTAAGGCTCCGAGCCCAGCAAATACATCAACATCTTCATGCATTAAAAAAAACATTTAATTTTTTTTACCATATATAAAACTTAAATAATTATTAAATTAAAGTAATTTATAATTAGTATTCAGCTAGGTTTAGTGTTTTTTGGAGCAGATACTTAAATTCTGATGATGAAATTTAAAGCGAAGTTTATGTAAGATGATCTTTGATTTTTTAAGTTTGATTAGCCAGTTAGTTGGTGAAGGAAAGTCAAAATATTTATGAACATGCCATTATTAACATAACTCCCGATTTAAATATGTTGGCCCAGATGACAACCCAAGAGGAGGGTTGAATTGGGTTCTAAAAATTTTTTAACCTTTTTAAAACTATTGCTTTGAAATAATTAAGTGCAGAATAGATTTCAATCACAATAAAGAGATAGAGAGAGAGATAATTAAAGCACGGCAAACACAATGATTTTATAGTGGTTCGGTGTATCCAACACCTACGTCCACTCCCAAGTTCACTTGGGTCCACACTATAATCAACTAGATTACAGCCGAGTTGTTTTACAAGATCACAACTCAAAACTTGTTGTTTTCCGGGATCACAACGAACCCAGCTGGTTTTTCGGGCTCACCAGCACAAAACCCTAAACTCAAGCTAATCTAGCTTGACCCGAGGTATACTACCTCCACTAGTTCAATCCCCCTGATTGAACTAGCAAAAACAAGAAAGAATAATGTTTATAATACAAAGCTCCTCAAATGAGCAAATATTCAAAGTAAATAAAGTTTAGAAAAGCCTGTTTGAAGTAGATTGGATTTGAGCTTTTCTTCTTTTCCCTCTTCTCTTTGGAGATGTTGAATCAGGCCTCAGCTTTGATTCTTCACAGATGTTGCAGATGAGAAGTTGAAAAATCACAAAAATAGAGCTTTTGAAATCCTCCGATTTTTCAGTTGAACGCCTTGGATTTCTCTTTGAGCTTTTTGGAGTGGAAGGATTTGAACTTTGGATACTTTTCTCTTGATTTCAGGCTCAAGACTTCTCGGATTTTTGATTTGTATTCTCCGATTTTTTTCCGTTATTTTTCAAACGGCTTTCTCCCCCTTTTTATAGATTTCCTTTAATCCATTTTTGGTGAGAAAACTAGCCGTTGGAATGTACCTGAAAGTTTTTCCAAACAAAATATATCCGTTAGAAGTTAGGTAAAAGAAAATATTACCGTTAGAGCTGATCTGGCATTTTAAAAATTTTCCAGATAGGTTGGAGTCGGCTCCAACTTTTCAGGTGTCGGCTCCAAGTCGTTATCCAAAAATAGAAAGTTCTGAGTTCGTCGAGGAGTCGGCTCCGAAAAAAGTGTCGGCTCGCCATGGTCAGGTGTCGGCTCCAAAAGACTGTAAGTGTCGGCTCCAAGGTAGTCAAAAATCAACGTTCTGTCCCCGCATCGGAGTCGGCTCCAGACACTGTAAGTGTCGACTCCGAAACTCTGGGTGTCTCCGAAACTCTGGTGTCGGCTCCGGACCGTATCAAAAATCAGAAAGAATTTGATTGGCCATGGGGTCGGCTCCAGGTTTCTAGGTGTCGACTCCAGGTTCTGAAACTTTGAAACTTATTTGGCAATTGATTCAAAACACGTTTCTTAATGCCTTTTGATTGATCAAATATTTTTAAGCCCTGAAACACTTGTTAAATCATTAGTAATCAAATAAATATACTCAATTCCTTTATTAATCATCAAAATCAATAATTGGGTCAACAATCTCCCCCTTTTTGATGATTATAAAAACATTGAGTATATGCATAGGATTCTTAAATCAAAATTTTCAAATATTGATCCTCACAGGTAAGCTCCCCCTGAATAAGGTAGCTCCCCCTATGAAGTTCAATTTAACAATTGTTCTTCCTTTTGCTTTACATGTTTGATACTTAGAATTTAGTTATATCAATTTCACTTAAGCTTATTTAAATTAATGCATATCCAAAACTTGATATCAATCAATTACCAATCAATGCTTAACTAATAATCAATGCATATACGACATAACTTTCTCCCCTTTTTTGTAATCAACAAAAAGATAAGAGAAGTTAAGTAAATGATAAAATTGATAGATCAAAAGATAATTTCATTTCATTAAAAAGTCAAGTATTACAAAATGAAACTGAACTTTGTCAACATCAAACTATAATCAAACAACAATTTTACATTAAATTTCAAAATAAACTTTTACATCATTACATGAAAATCAAATTGGTTCTAATAATCCTTTGCAAATGATCTAAAATCTTTCCCATTCCATCACTTGAGTCTACAAATTCTTTCAATCTTCAACAAAAGAGCAAGCAGTCATGATTTTATCTTGAAGCTCGGCATTGCATCTTGAGTAGGTTTCAGAATCTCCACAATATCTTTAAGTTCTTCAAATATGTTCTTTAGATCATTTAAGGATTCCGCAGATGAACCAAGAGTTGATTCAATTTTGCTAATGCGATCATCCAAGAATAAAGAGTTCTTTAAGATTCATAAATGATTATCAAACTCAGTCTTCAATTCATCTTTCTGAGCAGCAAGTAAACTTTAAGTTGCTCCAATTGAAGGTCTGAAAATCCACTGATGAAGTAGATGGCTGATCAGAAACTGAGCAGGGCAGGAGCAGGACAGGAGGGGACTGCTAGGCTGTGGAGAGGGAACCCTCACAGATGGACCAGCCTCAAAAGGTGCAGAAGGTCTAGGCTCAGGGGCTCTCTCATCCAAATTGCCTTTCCTTTCCCATTGCCCATTACCTTTACAAATCCCATCCGATGCAAGGTGGCCAAACTGTAGTAATCAGTGTGCCTAGGTTCTTGGAAGGTTCATTATCCAAATCACAACTCCTTGGCTCCTGAAAACCATAGTTAGAACCATGCCATAGGGTAGGGACGATCTCCTTTTCCTCCAGCCTCGGCCATATAAAAATCATCATTGCAGCTAGGTTTATAGGCTGACCAGTCAAACACTATCCATCACAACAATGTCTCGCTCGGAGACATACTCAAATCGACCGTTTTGGAAATAAAATCTACTGCAAATGTTATGAAGCAATCTAATTCCAAGGGCAATTGGTTAGCCCTAATTCTTCAAATTCTGTAACTTCTCCCTAACATCCTTGATAAGGCGCTGACCTCTCACTGTGAATCGCTGCTAATCCAGTGATGGGAATGCTTAGGATTTCCTAATTTTTGAAATGTGAGATGAATCCTTTTCCTCTACAGAACTCACTATTCCACCATCACCTCTCGATAAATTGAAATAAAATTCTTTACAAGGGCTGGATAAGTAGGAACATCAAGAGACATTTATCCCAGCCTAGCTCTTTAATTTGATTCCCAATAGAAAACCCTCGGATTCAAAGAATTCAAAATCACTTTCCTACCCATTGTGATCACTCTCCCGCTAGGGTATCTACCTGAGGAGAAGAAGGTTGGATTGTCCGAAGGGTTGAAGAATCCTCGCTTGGAGACGGCTCGCGGACGGGTCGCCTCGCCGCTTTCCGTCACGGGCGCTCCAATCACCGATCCTCTCCTCTTAGGTGCCATTGATCTTAGGGAAGGTTGATTTGAGTGGAATTTGAGATGGGGAGGTTTTGAGAGTTTGGGAAGAGTTTGGTTGGATTTGAAAAAGAAAAATGACGAGGTGTCGACTCTGCCCTAATAAATCATTTGGGACCCCAGGTGTCGACTCCCGCAAAGTCGGGTGTCGACTCCAAATCGCTAACACAGTCAGCGCTCGAACTGGAGTCGGCTCCACTTATACGGGTGTCGGCTCCAAGGTCAGGGACCAGAGCGACACAGACAAGGTGTCGACTCCTCAAACTGAGGTGTCGACTCCACTGACAGTTTCAGAGAAAAATAATGAGATTCAAACATCTGAAACTTGTCAAAATAGGTTCAATAAAATTTTGAAAAAATCTTTGGAATATGAGGAATCAAATTGCTCAGATGACTAGATAATTTGTCCTTAAAATTATGAAAGGAATATCAAGAAATTAATAGAAATCTAGATAGTCATTCCTTAGAGTTTCAAAATCATTCCAAAGGGTCACAAATCCCTAATTCACCTCTAAGATAACAAAATCTCTCTTCACTCAAAGGTTTTGTAAATATATCAGCTAATTGTTCTTCAGTATTAACATAATCAAGACAAATTTCATTATTAGCTACATGTTCTCTTATAAAGTGATATCTAATTTCAATGTGTTTTGTTCTTGAATGTTGAATTGGATTTTTAGTTAAATTTATTGCACTTGTGTTATCACATCTAATAGGAGTTTTATCAAGTGTTATGCCATAATCTTCAAGTTGTCTCTTAATCCAAAGGATTTGAGCACAGCAACTTCCAGCTGCAACATATTCTGCTTCAGCAGTAGATAATGCAACCGAATTTTGCTTTTTGCTAAACCAAGAGATTAAGTTACTTCCTAAAAATTGACATGCACCACTTGTGCTTTTTCTATCTAATTTACATCCAGCATAGTCAGAATCAGAATATGCAATCAAGTTTAATGTTGAGTCTCTAGAATACCATAAACCTACATTTTTAGTTCCACTTAAATATCTTAAGATTCTTTTTACAGCAATTAAGTGAGATTCTTTAGGTTCAGATTGAAATCTAGCACATAGACAAACAGCAAACATGATATCTGGTCTACTAGCTGTTAAGTAAAGAAGAGATCCGATCATACCTCTATAATATTTTTGATCTACTTTCTTACCATCTTCATCTTTGTCCAATTTGCATGAAGGACTCATAGGTGTTCCAAGTGGTTTGATTGACTCCATTCCAAACTTCTTGAGAAGTTCTTTTGTGTATTTTGCTTGATTGATGAAAATCCCTCTTTGCTTTGCTTGATTTGAAGTCCTAGGAAGAAGTTGAGTTCTCCCATCATGCTCATTTCAATTCACCCTGCATTAACTTAGCAAATTCTTGACACAAAAGATTGTTAGTAGCACCGAATACAATATCATCAACATATATTTGTACTACTAATAAATCCTTGTCTTTTCTTTTCAAAAATAGTTTTATCAACATTTCCTCTTATAAAATCATTTTCAATCAGAAATTTACTTAATCTTTCATACCAAGCTCTAGGTGCTTGTTTTAAACCATATAGTGCTTTGTGCAATTTAAAAACATGATTTGGAAATTCATGATCTTCAAAACCAGGTGGTTGTTCAACAAAAACTTCCTCATTTATAAATCCATTTAAAAATGCACTTTTAACATCCATTTGAAATAAATTGATATGCATATGACATGCAAATGCAAGTAATAATCTAATTGCTTCTAATCTAGCTACAGGTGCAAAAGTTTCATCAAAATCAATTCCTTCTTCTTGATTATATCCTTTTGCAACTAATCTAGCTTTGTTTCTAATTACTATGCCATTTTCATCTAATTTATTTCTAAATACCCATTTTGATCCTATAACAGAATGATCTTTAGGTCTATCTACAAGGTCCAACATTATTCTAGTAAATTGATTTAATTCTTCTTGCATAGCTAACATCCAATTATTATCTTTTTCAGCTTCTTCAATAGTTTTAGGTTCAATTTGAGATACAAATGCAAGATGATTATTGATGTTTCTCATTGATGATCTAGTTCTTACTCCTTGAGATGGATCACCTATAATTAATTCTTTTGGATGACCATAGGCATATCTCCAATCTCTAGGAAGATCTACATCATTATGATTTGCATCAACAACATCAACACTAGGAGAATCATTATCTTTAGCTTCTTGTTCATGATCTGAAGATACATCTATATTTAATTTTTCAATGTCTCTTTCTAGAATGTTTGTATCTTCCTCATCATCAATCTTTTCTGAACTTGATGCTAAAGATTCATCAAAAATTACATGAATAGATTCTTCTACAATTAAGTTTCTCTTGTTAAACACTCTATAGGCTTTACTAGATGTTGAATATCCTAAGAAAATGCCTTCATCAGATTTTGCATCAAATTTTCCTAGATTATCTTTACCATTATTATGAATGAAACATTTACAACCAAATGCATGAAAGTAACTTATGTTTGGTTTTCTATTATTCCATAGTTCATAAGGAGTTTTCTTAATGATTGGCCTAATTAAAGCTCTATTAAGAATGTAACATGCCGTGTTTATAGCTTCCGCCCAAAAGTATTTTGGTAGGTTGCTTTCACATAGCATGGTACGGGCCATGTCTTCTAAGTTCTATTTTTTCTTTCACTACTCCATTTTGTTGTGGTGTTCTAGGTGCTGAAAAATTATGATGAATGCCATTTTCTATGCAAAAGTTTTCAAATAAATGATTTTCAAATTCAGTGCCATGATCACTTCTAAGAGACACTATGGTGTTGTTTTTCTCATTTGTGACCTTCTTGAAGAATTTCAAAAATAATGGAAAGGTCTCATCCTTATGAGCTAAAAACAATACCCAAGTGTATCTAGAATAATCATCTACAATCACAAGACCATATTTCTTTCCTCCTAGACTTGTGGTTCTAGTAGGTCCAAAAAGATCCATGTGAAGTAGTTCAAGTGGCCTAGAAGTGGAAACAATATTTTTAGTTTTGAAAGAGTTTCTAGTTTGTTTTCCAAATTGACATGCATCACAAATTTTGTTATTTTCAAAATCTAGTTGTGGAAGTCCTTTTACTAAATCCATTCTAATTAATTTTGAAATTAGGTGTGTGCTTGCATGACCTAATCTACGATGCCATAACCAACCAATCTCATTCATATTAGCATTATTAGCAACTAAGCAATGATTACTAGTAGACAAATTGTCTAAATCAATCAAGTATACATTGCCATTTCTATTTCCAATAAAACAATGCTATTATCAATGGGATTAGAAACAGTGCAGATAGAAGCTTCAAATGATACTTTAAAACCTTTATCACATAATTGGCTAATACTAATTAAATTATGTTTTAAACCATTACATATAAGACATTTTCAATATATGTGGAGGGAGTTATTTGAATTTTACCAAACCCCATGATTTGGCCTTTGCCATTGTCACCAAATGTAACAACTCCTCCTCTTTTGCTTTCAAGGGTGATGAATTGATCCTTGTCACCCGTCATGTGTCTTGAGCAGCCACTATCGAGATACCACTTTCGCTTTGATCTTTTGGCCGCAAGACACTCCTGCAAAAATAATCAAGTCTTATATTTAGGTACCCAAGCCTTCTTGGGTCCTTCATGGTTAGTAGCATAAAAGATTGTTCCTTTGGGAACCCATATTTTCTTTCCTTTACTACTTAAATTCTGTTTCTTGCAACATTCATAGGATTTATGGCCTTTCTTGTTACAATAATGACATGTAACATCATCATTTTGTTCTTTCTAAAAAAGTTTTTGACAAATTTTGTTTTATGTTAGGTCTATATCCTAATCCAGCCTTATCAAATATAGCTCTTTGATTACTCAATAATAAATTAAGTTTTTCAGAACTATAAGTAAATTTATCAACTATTTTATATTTATCAACTTCCTTCTTTAATTTATCATTTTCATTGGAAATTGATTCTTTTCTTTTGTCAAATTTCATTTTCAGATTTCAGCATTTAATTCATTAGTAAGATTATCTTTTTCTTTAATGAGAATTGAATTATCATTTTTCAAAAACTTGTATTTCTTTTTCAAAACTTTAAAATCATCAACTAGTTCATTAAAAGCTTCAAACAATTCATCAAATGCAAAATCATCACAAGGGTTTTCAGAACTTACCTCATTGTCGTCGTTTGCCATAAAGCAAATGTTTGCAACTTCTTTTGTTCTTCCTCTGAAGAGGATTCATCGCTGTCACTCCAGGTTGCAACATAGGCTTTCTTCTTCTTCTTGTAGGCTTTCTTCAGTTGAGGACAATCATATCTAAAGTGCCCCGGTTTCTTACACTCATAGCAAATCAAGGGGTCTTTCTCTTTGTCCTTGTCCTTTCCTTTCTTTTTCTTTTTCTCCTTCCATCTTAATTCCAGATTTCTTCTTGTGGAAGGGTCTCTTTCTTCTCATGAATTTTTTGAATTTCTAGCTAGAAGAGCTGTCTCATCATCATCTTCATCATTATCACTGCAGCTCTCCTCACTTTCTGCAGCCTTAAGAGCTATAGTCTTCTTCTTTTTAACTTCTTCCTCTATGTGCTGCTTCATGGTTAACTCATGGGTCATTAGGATCCAAGTAGCTCCTCCAAGGGTAAAGTTTGAGGTCCTTGGCTTCTTGGATTGCTGTCACCTTTGCTTCCCAAGTCTTGGAAGTGACCTAAGAATTTTGCGAACAAGTTCAGAATTAGTATAGGTCTTACCAAGACTTTTCAAACCATTTACAATATCAGTGAATCTAGTATACATGCATGCTATAGTTTCAGTTTGTTCCATGCTAAATAATTCATATTTATGAACAAGAATATTTATCTTAGATTCTTTAACTTGATTTGTACCCTCATGGGTAACCTCTAATCTATCCCAAATCTCTTTTGCGGAATTACATGTAGAGATTCGATTAAATTCATTAGCATCTAATGAACAATATAAAACATTCATGGCCTTAGCATTGAGCTGAGCCATTTTCCTATCATTATCATTCCAATCCCTTTCGGGCTTAGGAACAATAGAACCATCAATGTGTGTGGGTGTGCTAGGTCCATTAATTATAACACTCCACAATTCATAATCTGAAGCTTGAATGAATATCCTCATTCTTGCTTTCCAATATGAATAGTTGGAACCATTAAATAAAGGGAGGTCTATTTGTAGAATGACCTTCAGCAAATGAAGATCCAACTTGAGCTGCCATTTGGATCTTTAGCTCTTGATCGTTGATCAAATTCAATGAGCACTTGCTCTGATACCAATTGTTGGCCCAGATGGCAACCCAAGAGGGGGGGTGAATTGGGTTCTTTAAAAATTTTAACCTTTTAAAACTATTGCTTTGAAATGAATTAAGTGCAAATAACAATCACAAGAGATAGAGAGAGAGATAATAAAGCACGGCAAACACAAAGATTTTATAGTGGTTCGGTGTATCCAACACCTACGTCCACTCCCAAGATCCACTTGGGTCCACACTATAATCTTGATTACAGCCGAGTTGTTTTACAAGATCACAACTCAAAACTTGTTGTTTTCCCGGGATCACAACGAACCCAGCCGGTTTTTCCGGGCTCACCAGCACAAAACCCAAACTCAAGCTAATCTAGCTTGACCCGAGGTATACTACCTCCACTAGTTCAATCCCCTTGATTGAACTAGCAAAACAAGAAAGAATAATGTTTAATACAAACAGCTCCTCAAATGAGCAAATATTCAAATAAATAAACAAGTTTAGAAAAGCCTGTTTGAAGTAGATTGGATTTGAGCTTTTCTTCTTTTCCTCTTCTCTTTGGAGATGTTGAATCAGGCCTCAGCTTTGATTCTTCACAATGTTGCAGATGAGAAGTTGAAAAATCAAAAACAGAGCTTTTGAAAATCCTCCGATTTTTGATTGAACGCCTTGGATTTCTCTTTGAGCTTTTTGGAGTGGAAGGATTTGAATTTGATCTTTCTCTTTGATTTCAGGCTCAAGACTTCTCGGATTTTTGATTTGTATTTCTCTTTTTTTCGTTATTTTTCAAACGGTTTCTCCCCCTTTTTATAGATTTCTTTAATCCATTTTTGGTGAGAAAACTAGCCGTTGGAATGTACCTGTTTTTCCAAACAAAATATCCGTTAGAAGTTAGGTAAAAAGAAAATATTACCGTTAGAGCTGATCTGGCATTTTAAAATTTCCTGACAGGTTGGAGTCGGCTCCAACTTTTCAGGTGTCGGCTCCAAGTCGTTATCCAAAAATAGAAAGTTCTGAGTTCGTCGAGGAGTCGGCTCCGAAAAAGTTAAGTGTCGGCTCGCCATCGTCAGGTGTCGGCTCCAAAAGACTGTAAGTGTCGGCTCCAAGGTAGTCAAAAATCAACGTTCTGTCCCCGCATCGGAGTCGGCTCCAGACACTGTAAGTGTCGACTCCGAAACTCTGGGTGTCGGCTCCGGACCGTATCAAAAATCAGAAAATATTTGATTGGCCATGGGGTCGGCTCCAGACTTTCTAGGTGTCGACTCCAGGCTCTGAAACTTTGAAACTTATTTGTAATTGATTCAAAACACGTTTCTTAATGCCTTTTGATTGATCAAATATTTTTAAGCCCTGAAACACTTGTTAAATCATTAGTAACACAATAAATATACTCAATTCCTTTATTAATCATCAAAATCAATAATTGGGTCAACAAAATTCCGCCTTCTTTCGTTTATTAACATCAATATATTTAATTAATAAGAAAGGACTCTGCCTCCTTCCTTTTTTCCTATTTATTATGATGTTCCATTCCCAAAAACTCCTTTTTTTAAATCCTCTTCTCCCCCCTCTCTTTCGGTGTTCGATCTTTCTTCGATCCCATCCTACACTCGGGGGGCCCAAGGCTGGAGATCGCCTCGGTCCTTCGTCTAGGGTTTTTGTATGAACTTTTCACACTCCATCTTGGTGTTTCTTAGGTTTCGATTGCAATTATCACTTTTCGAAGCTCGATGAAGAGGTCCAAGAGTATGAAAGCCCTTGGCGGCCGGCGGTGGAGGTTCTCCCATGCTATTCTTGGCGTCCTTCTCTGCCTTGGTGGTGTCGACATGGAGGCGGAGGTCCCGGATGACGGCATTGGCCCTCTCCGCCACTACAACTTCATCGTGAGAGAGAAGCCAGAACTCCTCATCAGAGAGGAACAGCGACATGATCCCTAGGCTACGAAAATCATTGTGAGGAGGAGAGGGAATGAATGATCTCCGATGGTCGGGTCTCGTGATTCCTCTTTTTTTTTTTTTTCATTGATGCCCATCGAATAAGGTAAAGCGCGAATATGCATATTCCATAGGTCCCCTAGGAATAGGAAAACGAGAACACGAGGACTGAGGGGAATACGAATTCCTATGGGGCCCATTTGCTTTTTTACATATGTTTGGAGGAATAAGGTGAATAAGGCCCTATTCCAGATGGGAATAGGGCATCCAAACATAGCCTAAAAGATATGTCAAGATTTTATACTGGTTATTAGTTACTTAATGTAATTCTTCTTATTTATTCAAACTTAGGACCAGATCTTAGCAGAGTCGATCACCATGCTGAATTAAAATACAAAATAAAGTGAATTATTTTTTATTTTAAAAATTTCAAAACTTAGGAAAAAATCAGCCACTTCATATTCATCCAACGATCATAATAATAAAATTTTAATTTTAAATTAATTAAAATCAGCTATCTAAATGCATAACATAGTTTTATATTTTTTTTAAAAAATTCATCATGAAATATTATAAAAAATCATTTTGTGATAAATTTTATGCTAATGTGGAGCTATGTTATGATAAAACTTTTCTTTCTTACAAGGTTGGGAGGGGCCTCTTTGTCACAAGGTTGGATGGTAAATATGATAGCGCTTTTTAAATTAATTTTCCTTCCATCAAAGATCCAAATATAAATTTTATTACAAATTCATATAATCTCTACTTTTACATAAATACATCAATATCATTTAAAAAAATATAGTAAAATTGAAATATAGCAAGCAACCGTACCCTTATCTTTCTAAATATATGTAATGTTTTTACATACATACTAACTTATCCTTTTATATTTTATGTGAATCCATTATAAGGTGTGTGAATTAAGCCAAACATTTTATTGATTTGAAGAATTATATTAATTGAAGTACAAAATAGATCAGTGTAATTAAAAAAGGCATAACTATATAATTTAGATAAAATCTTTCATTGTCGCAAGTAGGCTCTAGATAGAGCTTTGAGGTGAAATTCAACACTTTTAAGACTTAATTATGAACCTTAATTTTGAAAGCCATAACTCTCATATCCAATATTGATTTTTAATATGACAAGCATTAAAACAAAACTATTGATGAGTATTATTAGGTTGTATTTGGTGCATCACAGGCAATCCTAAATGGTAATATGGATTGCTATAAGATAAATTATCACTTGATAGATTACCAGTAATGTGTTGGGATATGTGCCCATAAACAAATAATATTTATTATTTTGCTGAATATTAAGAATTTTTTCAATATTATACTTGCATGCATGTTATGATGCTTTATAAATATCAAAAATCCTGGATTATTTAAATGTGACTTTAAATATTGTATATAAGTGTTATATACAGAGGATAATATTTAAAGTTGAATAATCTAAACTTGTTCATAATTATAAATTAAAGTTGCAATAGGGATCTTTAATTTAAAATTACTAGTGGTTCATTACATTCTGAATGAAACGATCTTGTCCAGATTGTTGATAATGAGATTATCGAAATGAAAGCGTTTTATATAATTTAATTATATAGGACTGGAACATGATTAATTATGAATCTCTAATAAATTCGTTGTTTAATAGAGAATTCAAAATTAATCAATGATGGTCATATGTGAATCGATCTTAATTCTAAGTAATTAATAGACTCTATTTATTGTATTATATTTTTTGACTTACCAGGTAATGACACAGAAACATAGTGTCAAATTCTTGGTATATTGAAAATATAATAACATAAGTAGCTGGGAATATTAATATACAAGATGAAATCCATTTCTTCGTAAAGAAGTTAGATGGACGGTTCCCATAAGTGTTGATTCGGGACTTGAATAATAAGATTGCTCAATTTATAATTGGATCATAAATATATTATTCATTATTCAATGGTACTTATGGATAAGATGTGATTAGAGAGGTTAACGAAAAATGCTTAGCTTTAATCATGAACCGTTTATGGAGGATTGATTTATATGCAGTGACTATATCAATGGACAATTCAAATCCTTTTGAATATAATTAATTTTATAATTTTAAGAGTGCAGTTCCAAATTTTAGTGAAGTAATTTGGAATTAATAATTTTGATATTTTAATTAAGGTGTTAATTGAATGTCAAAATTATTGGAGCTTAGAATTATAATGTCCATAGTTCCTCCATTAAATTATGTGAACTTTATGATATGTTGGATTGAGTTATTAATTTGGAATTGAGAATTCTAAATTATTTTTCATATAGAATTTAATTGGATTAATTTCTATTATACGGTGTTCTAGGGAACACATCGTAGCATATTCCATGAGAAAAGTCTATATGGAAATTATTTAGTTGTTGAGAAATAAATATGGGATGGTGAGAAAGCCTTTCTCTCTCCATAACCTCCCATGATAAATATATCTAACCAATAATTGGGTGTTGGATTGATATACGTTAAAGTTTAATTAATTAATTAATTAATGAAAGAGGTTGATAGTTGTTATTCTATGTGAATATAAGATTCACGAGAGACAAAGAAGAACATCGATAACAATGATCAACCACAGAGAGTTCCTCCTTCAACTTCACTTTATCTCATGAGTTGAGAATACAAAGTGAATTAAAATTCAATTATGCAATCTCAACCCAAATCAAAAGGAATGCCCACTCGTTCGTGTTCATCATAATTGGAGAACGTTTGGAAAGATCCGTGGTGATCAAAGGATTTGGTGATTCTAAGGTAGTGTTCGTGAAGAACAAAAGGTCAATTTCTTAATCTCTTTATTATTCTTGTTATTAAATTAATACGGGTATAGATCTTGCTAACTCAAATTTTAAGATATGTGATTTGATTCGTATCTTGTTTCCGCTAAGATAAGTGATTTGATCCTTATCACACTTTCGCAAACATCTCAGAATCGTTATGAGATAACTATCATAATGTTGATTACTGTGTTTGGTATACACAAATGCTACAATAATATTGATTATTGTGTTTGGTATAACAAACAGATTACCAATCATATAATATCAAAATTTTAAAATACTCCTAAATTAAATTTATTTAAAATTTATATATTATTATATATTTGATTTAAAAAAATATTATAAATGATAATGTTTTAAAAAATATATATTTATAAATGATAATAGAAGCGATCGGTGAGGATGCCAAAGGCCATTGATCGAAAGAAGTTTCGCGGCGTATGGAGATGGCAACTTGGCAAAAGAGGGTATGGCTCGAGACCTTCGATATAGAGGTTCCAATGAGATTGGTAGAGGAGGCGAGTAGAGAGCGATCAAAGAAAGCAGAGGCAATTTTGTTAAAAAAAAATCGATAGAGTGCCATTCAAAACATGTACCAAACATAGAGTGTCATTCAAAACATGTACCAAACATAGTTATAAATCTGGATAGATTATCAGCTACCAAATGCAACCTTGGGGTGAGGCAAAGCTTATAAGATTCTTCTTGTACAATAGTTATGGGTGATGGGGCTGATAGAGCCATACCCAACCAACGGTGGGAATCACACTTCCAGATAGACCCCTCATTTGATGGAGGTGATAAGGCACGCCCAATGAACAACGGTGATCACCCTTCCAAAGCAACTCCAGTCGGCCACCCGGCTAGGGTATCGACCCAGCCACCCAGGATCTCCATCGGCCACCCAGGTAGGACTCCGACCCGACCACTCGAGTAGCACCTCGAGTCAGCCATTCGGATAGGATCCTTCATGGGGCCCACTTGTATGACCCCACTGCTCATAGCTACCTGTACGCTCCGCAGAGACGTAGGAGATAAATCCAATGGATTCCATACTTTAGGCCCGATAAATTCTGCCAACCTAGCGATGGCTGCCTAGGTCTAACAAGACCTGCCAACCCGGCGATGGCAGCCCAGGTCTGATAAATCATGCCAACCTTGATATGCCATGCAAGAAACAAATCATGCCAATCTTGATATGCCACACAAGGAGCAAATCCAGCCAATTCGGTTACGGGCTGCACCTTGACGGCCCATTACACGGTGACCTTCATGAACTTCAATAAAATGGATAAGAGGGACCCTCAACTAGGTATGATGCCCACACATACGCTCACACATAGCATCTCTCTCTAAGACTCTCGAGCTTTCCTTCAAGCTTATGGCTGTTACCCAGAGTACTAACTTGAGCATCGAAGGGTCTCTGTCCTAATCACTAGCCCCAAAGACTTTTTGTAGGCTTTCGACCGAGAGAAGCCCACCAAAGGATCCTTGGCTCACCAGAGAAGGTGATTTGATGCTCCTCGATGATCAAGGAGGGTGACTTGGCAATAACAGATTGACACGTTAGGTATCAACAAATGCAGAACTAACCTGACCAGGTACCTGCTTAGTCTCATTCACCTAAACTGATCATACAACCTTTAGACAAGCACAAATACATATAAATTGGCTTATACAAGTGATCAATAAGTAAAAGGTGCAAAGAATCGCATGGTGCAAAGTTAGCATTTGAACCACATTATCCCGTGCACAAGTTATTTGAACATATCATGATTGTTGACCCACTTATTAATTTTGATGATTAACAAAAGCCATGAGTATATTCCTTGTGTTACTAATGTAATTGACATATGTTTCAGAAATTTAGAAAGGTAAATTATTCAAATATATAGAAAATCAGTTTGAATCAGTTTTAATGGAATATATCAAAGTTCAGAACTTAGAGTCGACACCCACAGTCATTAGAGCTAACTCCAAAGCGTATCAGAATAGTTTAAAACTTTCGGTATGGTTTAGAGTCGACACCTGAAAAGTTAGAGCCAACTCTAACCTGAGATACAGAGAACTATTTTCTATGTCAGATTTTAGAGCCGAACCTAGACATTTAGAGCCAACTCTAACCTGAGAACAGAGATTGCATTTTTGGGACATTGTTAGAGCCGACACTTGGAGATTAGAGCCGACTCCAGATCGCGATGTGTCGATACCACAATTTCTCGGAGCCGACTCCTTGACAAACTTTTTGTTACTATTTTTGGAAACCTGACTTAGAGCCGACACTTGCAAAGTTGGAGCCGACTCCAACCTATCAGAGTCGATTTTTAAATCTGTCAGAGTCGATTCCAATGGTCATATTTCTTCACCTACCCTCCAACGAATCTATTTCTTTGCATGAGAAACTAATCCAAGTATATTTCAACGGCTATTTTTCACCAAATCATGGATTAAGAAGAATTATAAAATAGGGCTTCATCCATTCAAAAAATAGAGAACGAGAGAAAAGAGGAAAAATGAAAAGAAAAAGAGAGAAATCAAGAAATCCCAAAGAAGAAATTCTTTGAGTCAAAGAATTGAGAGATAGAAGAAAAATCTAAAAGCCTTCCAAGATCAAATGAAGGATTTTCAACGTTTTGAAGAAGAAGAGCAAGAACCCTAAATTTTTAACCTTCTCGTTATCGAGCCTTGTTTAAGAATCAGAGTTCAAATCTTGATAGCCCATTCAGAAGAGAAGAGGAAAAGAAGAAAAGAAAAAAAGCTCAACTTCACATTGCTTCAAAACAGGCTTTTCTATTCTCATTTATTCATATTGTTTATTTACTCATTGAAGAGCTTTTAATTTGCTGTAAACATATATTTGAATTGCTTGTTTTCTAATTCAATCAGGGGGATTGAATTAGTTGAGGTAGTTGACCTCGGGGTAAGCTAAGATTAGCTTATGTTAAGTTTTGTGCTGGTGAACCTGTGAAAACCAGCTGGGTTCGTTGTGACCCCGCTGTAAAGCAACAAGTTTGAGTTGTGATCTTGTAAAATAACTCAGCTATAATCTGGGTATTATAGTGTGGACCAAGTTGCTTGGAAGTGGACGTAGGTGTGGCTAACACCAAACCACTATAAACCTCTTGTGTTTGTCATGCTTATTACTCTCTCTCTCTCATTTATATTGTGTTCATCATTTATTGCATCACTTCACTTGTGCACATTAATCTTGTGTAATTGGTTTTAAGTGTAAATTTTTTTTAAAAGAACCCAATTCACCCCCCCTCTCTTGGGTTGCCATCTGGGCCAACAATTGGTATCAAAGCTTGTGCTCATTTTGGCTTGATCTAACAATCAAGAGCTAAAGATCCAAATGGCAGCTCAAGCTGGATCATCTTTTTCTGAAGGTCAATCCACAAATCGACCACCTTTGTTTAGTGGCATAAACTATTCATATTGGAAAGCAAGAATAAGGATTTTCATTCAAGCTTTAGACTATGAATTATGGAGTGTCATTATCAATGGTCCTAGCACTCCCACACACATAGTAGATGGATCCATTGTTCCTAATCCCGAAAGGGATTAGAATGAAAATGATAGGAAAATGGCTCAGCTCAATGCTAAGGCCATGAATGTCCTATACTGTTCTTTGGATGCAAATGAATGTAATAGAATATCCACTTGCATCTCAGCCAAAGAAATATGGGATAGGTTGGAAGTTATCATGAGGGTACCAACCAAGTTAAGGAATCAAAAATTAACATTTTGGTGCACAAATATGAACTTTTCAGCATGGATCAAAATGAATCAATTACATGCATGTATACTAGATTTACTGATATAGTAAATGGATTAAAGAGTCTTGGTAAGACTTATACTAACTCTGAATTAGTGCAAAAAATTCTTAGGTCTCTTCCAAGAACATGGGAAGCCAAAGTGATAGCAATCCAAGAAGCCAAAGATTTGAATGTTCTACCTTTAGAGGAGCTACTTGGATCCCTTATAACTCATGAGCTTACAATAAAGCAACATCAAGAGGAAGATGTGAAAAAGAAAAGAACAATTGTACTCAAAGCTGCAGAAGATGAAAAGACCGGCAGCAAAGAAGATGAGACTGCTCTCCTTGCAAAGAAATTTAAAAATTTATGTAAAAAAGAAGACCCTTCCATGAGAGAAAATCTGGTATTAAAATGAAAGGAGAAAGAGAAAAAGAAAAGGATAAGGACAAGGAAAATGATCCCTTGATATGTTATGAATGCAAGAAACCGGAATATTTTAGATCTGAATGCCTCACTTAAGAAGGGATACAAAAAGAAAAAGAAAGCTTATGTTGCAACTTAAGCGATAGCGAGGAATCTTTATCCGAAGATGATCAAAAAGAGGTTGCCAACATATGCTTCATGGAAAATGGCGAAAATAAGGTAAATTTTGAAACCACCAATGATGATTTTACTTTTGATGAATTATATGATGCTTTTAATGAATTAGTTAGTGATTTCAAGATTTTAAGAACCAAAAACAAAACTTTGAAAACTGAAAACTTAGATCTTCTCAAAAGGAAAGATGAACTTGTTCTTAAAATTAAAAATTTAAAATCTGAAAAGGAAGAAACACTAAAGGAAAAAGAATCAATTTCCAATGAAAATCTAATTTGAAGAAAGAAATTGATAAGTATAAGAATATTGTTGATAAATTTACAAATAGCTCAGAAAAACTTAATCTACTTTTGAATAAAAAGAGTTATTTTTGATAAAGCTAATTTAGGATATAGACCACATATGAAACAAAAATATGTCAACAATTTCTTCATAAAGAAACCAATCAAAAATGATATTTCATGTTATCATTGTAACAAAAGGGACATAAATCTTATGAATGTAATTACAAAATGTCTCATAAGAATTTAAGTCATAAAGGTAAAAAGATATGGGTTCTAAAAGGAACGTGTTTATTGCTACTAACCATGAAGGACCCAAGAAGGCTTGGGTACCTAAACAAAAGATTTGATTGCCTTGCAGGAGTGTCTTGCGGCTAAAGGATCAAAAAGAAAATGGTATCTTGATAGTGGCTGCTCAAGACACATGACAAGGAGCAATTCATCACCCTTGAAGCAAAAAGAGGAGGAGTTGTAACTTTTGAAGATAATGGCAAAGGCCAAATCATAGGCTTTGGTAAAATTCAAATCACTCCATCCACTTTTATTGAAAATGTTTTATATGTAGATGGATTAAAGCATAATTTAATTAGCATTAGCCAACTGTGTGATAAAGGTTTCAAAGTTTCCTTTGAAGCTTCTATCTGCACTGTATCAAATCCCATTGACAATAGTTATATTTATTGAAATAGAAATGGCAATGTATACTTAATTGATTTGGATAATTTTCTACTAGTAATCATTGCTTAATTGCTGATAATGCTAAGGTAAATGAGATTGGATGGCTATGACATCGTAGACTAGGTCATGCAAGCAAACTTAATTTTAAAATTACTTAGAATGGATTTAGTTAAAGGACTTCCAAAACTAGATTTTGAAAATAATAGAATTTGCGATGCATGTCAATTTGGAAAGCAAACTAGGAGTTCTTTCAAATCTAAAAATATTGTTTCCACTACTAGGCCACTCGAACTACTTCATATGGACCTTTTTGGACCTAGTAGAACCACTAGTCTAGGAGAAAAAAAATATGGTCTTGTGATAGTAGATGATTATTCTAGATTCACTTGGGTATTATTTTTAGCTCACAAAGATGAGACTTTTCCTATATTTCTAAAATTCTTCAAGAAAGTCACAAATGAGAAAAATAATACCATAGTGTCTCTTAGAAGTGATCATGAAATGAATTTAAAAATTATTTATTTAAAATTTTTTGCATTGAAAATGACATTCATCATAACTTCTCTGCACCTAGAACACTCAACAAAATGGAGTTGTAGAAAGAAAAAATAGAACTCTAGAAGACATGGCCATACCATGCTATGTGAAAGCCAACTCTCAAAGTATTTCTCGGTGGAAGCTATAAACACAGCATGTTACATCCTAAATAGAGCCTTAATTAGACCAATCCTTAAGAAAACTTCTATAAATTATGGCATAATAGGAACCCAATATTAGTTACTTTCATGCATTTGGTTGTCGATGTTTCATTCATAATAATGGTAAAGATAATCTTGAAAGTTTGATGCAAAATCTGATGAAGGTATCTTCTTAGGATATTCCACTTCTAGCAAAGCTTATAGAGTATTTAATAAGAAGTATTTAATTATAGAAGAGTCAATTCATGTAGTTTTGATGAATCTTTAGCATCAAGTTCTGAAAAGATAGATGATGAGGAAGATACAAATTTGCTTGAAAGAGAGATTGAAAAATTGAATGTAGATGTATCTTTAGATCATGAACAAGAAGCTAAGGATAATGACTCACCTAAGGATGATGGTATTGATACTACTCGTAATGATGTAGATCTACCTAGAGATTGAAGATATGGTCATCCAAAGGATTTAATCATAGGTGATCCATCTCAAGGTGTAAGAACTAGATTATCAATGAGAAATATCAATAATCATCTTGCATTTGTGTCTCACATAGGACCTAAAACTATCGAGGAAGCCGAAAAAGATAATTGGATGTTAGCTATGCAAGAGGAATTAAATCAATTTACTAGGAATAATGTATGGATCCTAGTTGATAGACCCAAAGGTCATTCTGTTATACGATCAAAATAGGTGTTTAGAAATAAACTAGATGAAAATGATTATAATTAAAAATAAAGCTAGATTAGTTGCAAAAGGATATATCAGGAGGAAGAAATTGATTTTGATGAAACTTTTGCACCTGTTGCTAGATTAGAGGTAATTAGGTTGTTACTCGCATTTGTATATCATATGAACATTAACTTATTTCAAATGGATGTTAAAAGTATATTTTTAAATGGTTTTATAAATAAGAAAGTTTTTGTTGAACAACCACCTATTTTGAAGATCATGAATTTTTAAATCATGTTTTTTAAACTACACAAAGCACTTTATGGTTTAAAACAAGCACCTAGAGCTTGGTATGATAGGCTAAGCAAATTTCTAATTGAAAACAATTTTTCTAGAGAAATGTTGATAAAACTCTGTTTTTGAAAAGAAAAGATAAAGACTTATTGATAGTACAAATCTATGTAGATGATATAGTATTCGGTGCTACTAATAATCTTCTCTGTCAAGAATTTGCAAAGTTAATGCAGGATGAATTTGAGATGAGCATGATGAGAGAACTTAACTTCTTCTTGGACTTCAAATCAAATAAGAAAGAGAGGGGATTTTCATTAACCAAACAAAGTACACTAAAGAAATTCTTAAGAAGTTTGGTATGGAATCAGTTAAACCTCTTGGAACACCTATGAGTCCTTCATGCAAACTGAATAAAGACGAAGATGGTAAGCAAATTGATCAAAAATATTATAGAGGTACGATTGGTTCTCTACTTTACTTAATAGCAAGTAGACCTGATATTATGTTTCTTGTATGCTTATGTACTAGATATCAGCTGAACCTAAAGAATCTCATTTAATTGCTGTAAAAAGAATTCTCAGATATTTAAATAGAACTAAAAATGTAGGATTATGGTATTCTAGAGACTCATCATTAAATTTGATTGCATATTCTGATTCTGATTTTGCTGGTTATAAATTAGATAGAAAAAGTACAAGTGGTGCATGCTAATTTTTAGGTAGTAAGTCAATCTTTTGGTTTAGCAAAAAGTAAAATTCAGTAACATTATCAACTGCTGAAGTTGAATATGTTACAGCTAAAAGTTGCTGTGCTCAAATTCTTTGGATTAAGCAACAACTTGAAGATTATGGTATAACGCTTGATAAAACTCTAATTAGATATGATAACACTAGTGCAATAAATTTAACTAAAATCCTATACAATACTTAAGAACTAAACACATTGAAATAAGATATCATTTTATTAGAGAACATGTAGCTAATAATATGTTTGTCTTGATTATGTATGTACTGATGAACAATTAGCTGACATATTATAAAACCCTTAAGCGAAGAGAGATTTTGTTATCTTACAGGAGAATTAGGAGTCTATGATCCATCGGAATGATTTTAAATCTCCTAGGAATTACTATCTAGAATTTAAACATTTTCTTGAAAACATTTATGTAATTCTAAAAAAAACTTATCTAGATATTTGAACTCCTTGATTCACCACATTTTAAGGAAGATTTATCCAATATTTAATGATTATTTTGATAAGTTTCAGATTCTTTGAAATTCTCATTTTTCACTGAAACTGTCTTGGAGCCGACACCATTAATTTTGGAGTTGACTATAGTTTGTGTTGCTCTCTATCTGTGACTTTGGAGTTGACACCTGCCTTTGTGGAGCTGACTCTATTTCGGGCGCTGACTGTGTTAGCGACTTGGAGTCGACACCTCGCTTTGCGGAAGCCGACACCTTGTGGTCCCAGGTTGACTTTATTAGGGCAGAGTTGACACCTCTTCGTTTCAAATCAACTCCAATCTCTTCCAAAACCTTCTCACTCTTCCTAAAACTAATAATCCCTCTAATTCATCATTTTCTAGCATCAAATGGCACCTAAACACTGCAGAACAACCTTTGGAGCAACTGTGATGATAGGAAGACGAACAACGAGGCGTCCGGTGAGACAACCATTGCCTAGCTCATCCTCAACCTCGTCATTCTCTACTCAGAGCACTATTCCCTGTCCATCCTCTCCCCAAATAGATCTCCTAGCCGGGAAGGTTATCACAATGGATAGAAAAGTTGACCTTAGCTTTTTTGAAGTGGAAGGTTTCATTCTAGGAAGACAACTTAAAGAGACGGGTTGGGAAAATGTATGTTCCTTGGATGTTCCAACTTACCCTGCTCTTGTAAAGGACTTTTATCATAATTTGACAAGAGGTGATGGAGGAATAGTCAGTCATGTTAGAGGAACAAGAATTCATTTGACTTCAAAGATTTTAGGAAATTTGTTAGAGATACCAGTTATTGGTTTGATTGCTAATTCTCACAGTGAGAGGGGTGAAGCATTGTCTAGAATTCTTGGTAGAGATGTGGCTGAATTTGAGGAAGTTAGGGCAAATCAATTACCCTTAGAACTGAGGCTTTTACACAATATGCTGTAGAATTTTATTCCCTAAGACTAAAAGGTTTGAGTATGTATCCGAGAGGGCATAGTTGTAATGGACTGTGTTGTTACCGGTCAGCCTATAAACCTACCTGGTATGATGATTGGATACATGGCAGAGGCATGTTGTAAGAAAAGATCTACATTACCTTATGGAATGATTTGACAATGGCATTTCAAAGTCAAGGAGTGAATATATTGGACAATGAGCCTATGAAAAGTCTTAGACATACAGATTACTACAATAGTGCAACTTTACACCGTATGGGCATTGTAAAAGTTAATGGCCATTGGGAGAGAAAAGGGCATATGGATGATAGAGCAGCTGAGGTTGAGACTGCAGCTCTTGGTCCCTCAGTGGCAGGACCGTTAGTGAGGCACTCTTCACCAGGTCCCAGCAGGTCAACACTCCAGCAACACCAGCTCAAGCCCTCACATCCTTTACTCATGTACCTTCTGGATTTTTTGATAAACAGTTGGAGCAGCTTAAAGAATTATTTGTGAATCATGAAATCAAGATGAAGAATGAAGTTGAAAATTAACTTATGGGAATCAAGCAGCTTTTCTACTCTTTGAAAGATAAAGTTAGTGTGATTGAGTCATCACTGAGCTCATCTTCAGTTGCCTTGAAGACTAATTTAAAGTTGATATTTGATAAAATCAAGGATATAGCAGGTGACTCTGACACTTATTCTAAATGCAATGCTGAACTTCAGGAGAAAGTTACAATTGCAGCTGCTTTGGTTGAGAAAATGTTAAATGATTTCATGAAGATTCAAGAGAAAGGGATGGGACAGATATTAGAAGAACTCAAAAGGATTTTGAGATGATCTATTTCCAAGCCTTGCCAATTCAATCTTGTCAATTCCAAGCTTTCTTTAGTTTTAGTTTGTAACTAGGATTAATGATGTATTTTGATATTTTGATGAAATGTCAATGATGTAGTTTGTAATGACTTAATGAATATTTTGATGTAATGACTTTGTACTTAATGAATGCAATATGAAGTTAATCTTGTTACTTAAATTTTGAACTTTGAGTTACTCAATTCTTGTGTTTGTATTTTGATGTAGTGATATATTTTGATGTTGATTTAAGCTAGATGCACCCTCATCTTAACCTTTTTGTTGATAACAAAAAAGGGGGAGAAATAGTGTTTATGTATATGCATAGGGCAATTAAAGAGTATATGTACTTATATATGCATGGAGCTATATGGAATTAATGTTAAATGAAATTAAAATATGCATGGAGAAAAAGAATGTATATGCATAGAATTTAAATGAACTTTGTTTGCACATACATAGTGGGAGCTACCTCATTCAGGAGGAGCTTAACTATGAGAACTTATTTATTTTGATAATTTCGTTGATTGATTATGCATATACTCAATGTTTTTGTCATCATCAAAAAGGGGGAGATTGTTGACCCACTTATTGATTTTGATGATTAACAAAAGCCATGAGTATATTCTTGTGTTACTAATGTAATTGATATATATTTCAGAATTTAGAAAGGTAAATTATTCAAATGTTATATAGAAAATCAGTTTGAATCAGTTTTTAATGGAATATATCAAAGTTCAGAACTTTGAGTCGACACCCATAGTCATTAGAGCTGACTCCAGAGCATATCAGAATAGTTTAAAACTTTCGGCACGTTTAGAGTCGACACCTGAAAAGTTAGAGCCGACTCTAATATGAGATATAGAGAACTATTTTCTGCATCAGATTTTAGAGCCGACACCTGGACATTTAGAACCGACTCTAACCTGAGAACAGAGATTGCATTTTCGGGATATTATTAGAGCCGACACTCTCAGAGATTAGAGCCGACTCCAATCACGATGTGTCGACACCACAATTTCTCGGAGCTGACTCCCCGATGAACTTTTTGTTACTATTTTTGGAAACCCGACTTAGAGCCGACACCTGAAAAGTTGGAGCCAACTCCAACATGTCAGAGTCGATTTTCAAATCTGTTAGAGTCGATTCCAACGGTCATATTTCTTCACCTACCCTCCAACGGATCTATTTTTTTGTATGAGGAACTAATCCAAGTACATTTCAACGGCTATTTTTCACCAAATTATGGATTAAGAAGAATTATAAAATGGGGCTTCGTCCGTTCAAAAAATAGCGAACGAGAGAAAAGAGGAAAAATGAAAAGAAAAAGAGAGAAATCAAGAAATCCCAAAGAAGAAATTATCTGAGTCAAAGAATTAAGAGATAGAAGAGAAATCCAAAAGCCTTCCAAGATCAAATCCGAAGGATTTCCAACGTTTTGAAGAAGAAGAGCAAGAGCCCTAAATTTTTAACCTTCTCTTCACCGAGCCTTGTTCAAGAATCAGAGTTCAAATCTTGATAGCCCATTCAGAAGAGAAGAGAATAAGAAGAAAAAAAGAAAAGCTCAACTTCACATTGCTTCAAAATAGGCTTTTCTATTCTCATTTATTCATATTATTTATTTATTCATTTGAGGAGCTTTTAATTTGCTGTAAACGTATATTTGAATTGCTTGTTTTCTAATTCAATTAGGAGGATTGAATTAGTTGAGGTAGTTGACCTCGGGGTAAGCTAAGATTAGCTTACGTTAGGTTTTGTGCTGGTGAACCTGTGAAAACCAGCTGGGTTCGTTGTGACCACGATGTAAAACAACAAGTTCGAGTTGTGATCTTGCAAAACAACTCAGCTATAATCTGGATGATTATAGTGTGGACTCAAGAGTTGCTTGGGAGTGGACGTAGGTGTTGCTAACACCGAACCACTATAAACCTCTTGTGTTTGTCGTGCTTATTGCTCTCTCTCTCTCATTTATATTGTGTTCATCATTTATTGCATCACTTCACTTGTGCACATTAATCTTGTATAATTGGTTTTAAGTATAATTTTTTTTAAAAGAACCCAACTCACCCCCCTCTTGGGTTGCCATCTAGGCCAACAATGATGGATCAACAGTGAACCAGTTCAGTTGTGTTCAAAACTTTGGCAAAAAGTCATTGCAACAAACTAGATTAGGGATGCTTCATTACAAGGAATATGGGGCAGCATAAACCACCATATTTCATTGTACTATTTTGGATTAAAGTGTGTGAGTGATCCACATTTGTAGTAGAAAAGAAGATACACTCAATTAAGAAACACATTTTACTAAATCTTTAAAAGCATTATTCTCATCGTCATCAAGATTTTTTTCCATCACTCCATGGAAGCTAGGAGCTAGAATCGAAATAAAACATTAATGGAGTAGGGATGTTCAATTTCAAGGAGGCACAAGAAAAAAGGTCATGTAGCAATGTAGTTCAACTAGACCAACTAGTGATGATCGCTTCAATAGTTAAGTCCATAAAATATCTTCAATGTATAACTGTGTTGTACACAAATGAATAGAAGGGGCAATCACTATAATTTGAGCTGAGATGGTTGTAGAATGGCTTTGTTAGGTACAATAATCTAAGCAGCTTGCTAGAAGTCAGAATGTAATGGTGGTGCCAAATATAAGAAGATGGAAACAAAGTTAGAAGTTATGTTTTTCATGAAAGAATATGAAATCAAGACAGTGAAGTTATATTACAATTCAAATGGAATAATTCAGCATAACCCACAAGCTTGTTCCCAGCCACTTTCGTCTAAGAGTCATTCCTATGACAAATGAAATTTGTTGTCACCTTTCCAGTTTTTTGAGCACAATTTCCATAAAGTTTAAACCTCACAATTGGATTCCCAACCTTTTCATGTGTAAGTTCTCAAATTTTAATTGAACATGCCATGAGACTCTCAATCTATCCTTAGTAAGCATTATTAATACTTTATGATTACACAAAGAACTAATGAGTATCAATACAAAGAAAATTCAAAAAAAGATAAAAGGCCCAATTTTCAATGAAATATGATGTTTGAATTCTAGAGAGCATCATAGGGGACTTTGAGCAATTGTTTCATGAGCCTAAAACTGCTATAAGCGAGTGTTCTGCCCCTCATTAACCCCAAAATTTGATCCTAAATGCATGATTTTATCCCTATTTTACCACCTTTCTACAAACAAACTTCAAGCCATAACCAAGATAGTACCTACTAATACAACAGCTATTTAGCCTTACAAAAAAAAAAATTCCAACAAACTCTGACATGGACTACATCACAAGTAGCTTCGTAACAGTGTTTGCGGAGCGGAGGGAAGTCTTCTCGGCCTCCAAGGCATCGATCTCCTGCTGCTGCTCGAACGAGCGGAATCCTAGCATCGTGAAAGTGCCTAAAAGGAGGAGGTGGATCATGTTCTCCTTCTTCCCCGGCCAGCACTCTCAGCACGGCCTCCATCTTTCCTTCCTCTCCTCTCACTCTTCCCCTCGATGCCACCGCAGCACTCCGAATGCCTTGCGGTCCAAAGCCTCTCCCAATTGTATCATTCGTCATAAATGATTGCAGAAATGGGTTTGGACCCAGCCAGCATTTAATCTGACCCGCTCATCTTAACTTGCGCACATAACTTCTCAGCCACGCTTTGTAATCCGAATGTGGCGATTTGCATTGATGATTTGACCCTTCTAAAATCAATTCTTTTAGTGTCATCCTTTGAGATGGATGATACCATGAATAAAAAAGTCTGAATTCATAACGAGATGAAGGAGAGAGAGAGAGAGAGAGAGAGAGAGACTGCTGTCATTCCAACACAAATTTAGATGAATGCGATTCAAGTTTGATTAAATTAATATTTAATTTATCTAAAATATTAATATTGCATTATTCAAAATTACATTAAAATAAATAACTATTCATGGTATTTCATAAATATTATTTATTTGTTAATAAATAAATATTATGTGCACAATATATTATTAATTAATATAATTAATATTGTAAATTATATATGACTTAAATATTATTGATATTATTATTATATAGATATTATTAAATTAAGATATTTATGTAATTAAATTATTTTATTTATATATTTTTATAACCACTTTTATTAAAATTATTTTTTAGTTAATAAATTATTTATAATAAAAAATTATAAACTTAACTAAAGGCATTTATAATATTTATCAACATTTTATTTTACTATTAAATAAATATTTTTAATTAAATATAAGTAAATATAAATATTTATTAAATATATCATTAATGATTAATGATATAATAATTAATTTTTTAGTAAATATGTGTACAAATAAATACATGAATAATATTAATATGTATAATATAATAATATATTTAAATATTTAAATAACATATTAATATTTAAAAAATATTAGAATATTTAATAAATATTGAAAATGATAGGAATTATTAAAAATAATTATTAACTATTTATTACATAAATATTCAATATTGATATAAAAATATAAAATATTTATGTAAATAGAAAAAATATCTACGAAAAAAAATTACAATCCTCAAATAAAATTTGATTTTTAGAAACAATTATCCAAACAAGAAAATTGTAATATTTTAAAATATTAAAATACTATATTTTAAAATTCTATAAATATTTGAAATATCTTGTCGAAAGGCTCTCTATTTTTAAACTGGGTGATATGGTAGTGATTCAAGCATACAAGGCAAATACAAATGATAAAATGACATGCTACATGGCAAATACAAGCATACCGGTCTTCACAGAAATTCCTCTCCCATTCTTTGTTTGCTTCTTCATCAACTATTATATTAAAAAAATGATAATTGCTATAATAACATCATAATAGGAAATAATGGAAAAATAACTATGTTATTATCAAATTACCTTCTATTGAATTCTTTTAAGAAAAATTGATATAAACATTTCAATTCTGAAATAATTTTTAAAAGTGAAAAAATAAGAATTAATACTCAAATACTCGTTACTGGTATTGATGTCATAACAAAATATTGATGTCATAACTTTGGAATTGGCATAATATCCAGTTTTTTTTTTTTAAAGCTTTTTTGGTAAAAAATAGTTTTAGTGATCATATATTTGCAGTGGTGTAGCCACTAGACACCGATGGATCCGGTTGCTCAAACTCTTGAAGGGTGGTCATAATTTTTTTTTTAACGTGTTGGGTATCATTCAAAGGAAATATGCAAGCAAATACTGAATTTATCTCAGAGAGAGGAAGGTTATAGCAATAACAAATTAATTTGGGAGTTAGTCTAGCCTTTGCTACCACCCAAAAAGAATGAACATTTACTTATAAATGGCTAGTGGTGGTACAAAACAAAACTCAATTCACTAGCTAAAGCAACAAATAACAACATGGTTGGCCTGAGTCCAGCCTTCCTTGGTCCTCTGTTTCAGAACTCAAGCCCGACTCCATCTCCAAAGTCCAATCTAATTTTGAATTAGGCCTAAATTAAAATGATAATTAACTCACCGAGCCAAGCCAAAAGTCTTGTATCAAGCTAGACAAATCAAGCCAAGTCATTAAGCTAGTTTTACTAGAGTTTAATAAATAAATTATTGTTAACTATTCTATCGACTTAGAAGGAGATGGATTGCAAGAGATGACCAAATACCAAAATATTTTGGATATGCTTATAGTTGTTCAAGCAAATAAAACTTTTGATTATTCAGTCCCGAGGCCACTTGAAATCAAACTCCTAAACCCTTGGAGAGGATAAGAGGTGGTATCATTCAAACTAAGTTTCATTTGTTTAAAAAGAAAGAAAGAAAAAAAAATCTATCATCCTTTGTATACCCCCAAAAAATAAACTATATAAAAGCATAGATAATGAAGAAAATCAAAACAACACTCGAATAAGTAAACGGATCTCTTTGCAATAAAATTTCACTTTTATTTACTTGCACTTTTATTTTTCTTCATGATGATATAACACTTTTATTCACTTATAAGTACATTTCCTAGCAAACAATATTCAACTTCTAATGCAAGACAACCCGATTCAACCGTGAGCCATTCTTAATACCATAATGCTCCAAAGTCTGATGGTCTTCCAACTCAAGCTCTCCAAATTTGAGAATGTGTCGATCCTTTGGTATTCCCAGCTCGTGGTGCAACACTTCCTTGATATAGTTAATGGTAGTAGAACCCTTCACCCTTATCTTCGCTACCTCTGCGGTCCGTAAACTAATAAAAATGGTGAACTGATTTGCTTCCATAGCTCGTTTGACACCTCCCTGCAAACTTTTTTTAGCATTTTTCTCATTGTTAGACTGTTTTCACAGCATCATTCATCTACAAAACGGTGATATTGAATATAGAATATATGGTGCATTAGGGAATTTGTTTTCTTGTTAATATTTGTGAATTTAAATTTAAAGACAAATTTTAATGGGAGATTTGGCCTAACATTTTAAAATAGTCAAGAATAAAGTTTGGAAACACAAAGCCAATTTAAAACAGAGCAATATGGTATTCACTATAGATATACATACATACATACATACATATATACATATATTTATATATATTTATACACTAGTAAAAAATATATAAAAGAAACTTTATCAAAGAGAAAAAAAGCACTGGAAAAGAAAAATCTATATTCAGATGAATAAGCTGTGAAGGAATATGTGACTGAAAATAGAAAAGAAAAATAATTTTTAATAAAATTTCTATAATATAGTGATATTTAAAAATATTATTTTTTTTTAAAAAATTGCACATGTTCTCTATATGGCATGCTTGGTTATCTGGAAAAAGATTTAAAAAATTAGAGTTTTTGGGAGAAAAAAATCAAAATTTCAAATTATTTAGATTGTAAGAAGACTATAAAAAAAGAAAATTTGATTTTTGAATGTTATTGATTTTATCTTTTGGGAAAATATTTTAATTTTCCTTTTCGTTTTCCACATGTTTCCAAACAATATAGAACTTAGAATAATGACGGAGTGATATCTTGGGGATCTTCAAGGATTGACAATAATATATTGTGACCAAACTCAATACTCGATGATAGAGCAATGATAGGTAAGCAGAATAAAGAGTTCATTTTTTTTAATCATTTGGATTAATGACACATCCTTCACTTGGAGGATGCTGGATTAAAAATGCTCATTGTTTACCTCTTCTCAAGTTGATGGCGATGATGACACCAATGGAAGACGATGAGAAACGAGTTGCCATTCCCTTTTAAAAAGAACACCAATGGCAAACTTGAATAAATAGAATCCCATGCCTTAAGGGGATGCCATTGAAAGAGATCTTCTTTCCTTTTTATAAATGACGAGATCTTCTTTCCTTTTTATAAATGACTTAGAATAGGCAATGCTAGAGTGAGTGAACAGTCTAGATACTTTATTTCGAAGAGGGGAGCAGATAATTCGGCTTTCATGAATATATATATATATATATATATATGATCAACTGGAGTCCTTCACATCCATTGGACATAGTCAGATTTGGGCCTCGTTAAAACAGATTCGGGTAAAAAGAAGGGACCAAAAGAAATTAATTAATTAATCCTACAACCCATACCAAACTTTGTTTTTTTAAAGAAAATATATCCACTTAATGACATGAGTTGATTTCAACTTTTAAGTTGACCCATTTTTATCACATATTTAGAAATCATCAGCCGGAAGCTGTTTGTCGTACAATTCCTTCATTGCTATTGAGCTAAACCATCCTAATCTCATTTTATAACAACACAAACAGTTATGTTATGCTTCATGCCCATCTGCTAACTTAATTAATTTTATTAGCGAATCAAAAGTCTCAAAAATACTTAAGTTATAAGCACATAATAGTTTTTTGTTATAGTTTCTAATAGAGTATCTTTCCTTAAGATAGCTCCTTTTTTTTAACAAAAAAGAAAGGAAAATGATACATCTAATATTGCTTTGAAATTAAAATGTGATTATTATGATTTTCTAAATATACCTTTTTAAATAATAAACACATTTTCAATCTTTAAAGACTTTATAAGTCCTATCCAAATCAGTTTAAGAATATTATGAGATATTTAAGGGGTTTAAATTAATTTATTATGATATATCACAAGAAACATTGCATGTTGTATTAAAAAAATCAATGATTATGACGATTAATGATGATACTGATGGGGCCAATAAGCCCCATAGGCAATGGTAATCTCATCAGGGTTGGACCCAGTCGACTCTCGGGTTGGCCTTGGCCACTAGTGTCAGCCTCGGTCTCTGGTCGGCCACTGGAGTCGGCCTCGGCCTCTTGAGTCGGCCACTGGCATCGGCCTCGGCCATTGGCATCGGCCACTGGAGTCAACCTCGGCCTTTGGAGTCAGCCATTGGGTTGCCTGGGCACGAATGGCCAGCGCGGGCATGTGCGGCAATGCGCTAGCGCCCACGAGCGCGTGCACGGACCATCGCGTGGCTCCAGGTGTGCGCACAGCCACACACGGACGCGAGCAGGCAAGCGCACGGGCCGACACTGTGTGCCAGACATGCGCGGGTCGAATGTCGCAGATGGGCATGTGCAAGGGTTGCGCATGTGGCTATGTTGGTGGCTTGGCTAGCCTAGCGTGCAGCCAGCTTGGCTAGGTCAATGGTCTGGCCAACCTGGCGCGTGGCCAGCCTGGCTAGATCGGCAGCCTAGCCAGCCTGTCATGCGGACGTAGGGCGAATGTGGTGATAAATTGGCGAATGCGTCTGGGATGCGGAGCAGGTGTGGCCGTGCAAGCGCATATTGAGTTGCGGAGCAGATTTTTTGGGCCAAAATCCTATCCTAACGGTTGAGACAGCTCAAACGCGGTTTGAGGTAGTGGCTTAGGTCGGTTGGGGAGTCTTTATAAAGAAGGGTGGACCCAAGGCCAAGGCATTCGATTCAAGGAATCAAGCCATCCGAGAGGTGTTCGGGTGAGACCAGCCAACTGCTAGGGAGTGCGTAGTGAGGTTGGTGGGCGGCCTGATCAGCGAAGATCGAGGTGCGCGTGCGGGTCTAGGCCAGACGAGCTTGGACATGTGCAGAGTTCGGCCGGCGTGCATAGGGACGTGCGAGCGAAGGGTGCAGCAGAGCATCAGCACCGATACTTTGTGTTGAGTGAGGTTGGGGTGAGCACTTTGAGTGATCTTTGTAAGGAGCAGAGAGGAGTGTCTTGGGCCTTTAGGCAACCTCATTGTATTCAAATTACTTAGTGAAAAGTTCTTTGGTTGGAAAGGCTTTGCTTCCTGTATATCTTGTGTATTGGGGACTTGGCTTGGGGATTTTATTTTATTATTGTAGGGTCTAGGCTGGTTAGAGAGGGACCTTCTAACGCCATCACCGGTAGATGCAAGGACTTGGTGCACAAAGGAGCACTTGCGAGAAACAAATCCTGCCAACCCTGACATGCCATGCGAGGAACAAATCCTGCCAGTCCTGATATGCCACATGAGGAGCAAATCCTGTCAATTCGGTTACACTGCGGGCTGTGCCTTGACAGCCCATTACACGGTGACCATGAACTTCCATAAAATGAATAAGAGGGACCCTCAACTATGTATGATGCCCACACATACGCTCACACAGAGCATCTCTCTCTAAGACTCTTAAGCTTTCCTTCAAGCTTACGGCTGTTACCCAGAGTACTAACTTGAGAATCGAAGGGTCTCTACTAGAATCTCTAGCCCTAAAGACTTTTTGTAGACTTTCGACCAAGAGAAGCCCACCAAAGGTGTAAGGTTACCAATGCAGGCAAATAGCCTATGCAGGCATATCTATTATTTATTTATTTATTATTATTTATAAAGCAGTGGAAATAATGATAAATTGATCAAATCGATTTATCTATCTATCTACATCAGGAACTATGTGCAAATGATATCAAAAAGTTAAAAAGCAAAACATAAACCATTTTATGTTAATAATATGATCATTATCAAATAACAGTAAGGTACTTTACCTTTGTAAACTACTGGATGGTTGAAGAGAAGAGCTCCTTAAGCCATACACGTGTATGGCCTCTATACGTAGTTCACACTAGGGCTCTTTCCTGATCAAATCCTTCGGAGTGCTAGCTCCTTAGGATCCACGAAGGCTGCTCTCCTTCTTATCCTTTTGGATAGCAAGACGATCTTGTAGCTGAAGGAGAACTAGTAGAGGTAGAAGAGGAATCCTTTTCAAACTACTCTCTACACACCTAAAACCTTAATCCTCACAATATCCCACACAAGGTAGAAAATAATTTTCTAAAGTAGAAAACCTCCAAAAAAAAAAAACTTCTATGTCATTACCATCTACAATAACCCTTATAAAGGCTAGCATGAAGGGAGGAGGTTTGGAAGGTAGAAGGATTTATGAAGAGTGGGAGAGGTTTGGAAGGTGGAGGGACTTGGGGAGAGGTTTTATGTTTTAGAAGGTGGAAGGACTTGAGGAGAGGGTTAAGGTGAAAAACTTATTTAGCTTTAAGTGTTCCAATTAGTTTTAGGTTTAAATTTTGAATTCCAACCATAATAGGATTAAATCTAAATTCTAAATTCTGACTTAAAAAGGAATTCTAAATTTAAACTCAAGACTAATTTTAGCAAAAATTTGAATTTGAATTTGAAATTCAATTTGAATGCAATAAAAGAAAAGAAAGAGTGCATGATTAAGTCCAATCCAATTGGACCTCAAACCAAAACATATTTGGCTTGACTCAATCATCGATCAGCCTTTAGATTAGAAAAACACCTATGGTGTGTGACTCCATAGGTTCGAACACTAAGTCTATAGTACCAAAACATTTCTAGCACTAATCGAAGTCGCCATCTAGCAATGACACCCGACATTTGGATAGGTCAAAGATTACAAAGCAATAATCTAAATCCTCTGGCATATGGCTACCATATAATTCATCCCTTTGACTTCATAATGCTCAGAATGATTTAGGGTTTAACTACCAACCCTTAATCAGCACATCCATAATATGCCTTAGCCTTACAAGTTTTGTGACTCCTCACAAGAATTATCCTGGCCAAGGTTTTGCTAATTTGAGGCATAGTGAGACATTTACTCCAAACTATTTGGTGGGGTCAATCCCATCTTAATCCACCATTGCTCCATAAGTACTTGACTGTACCCAGATACCTTCCGTCACTAGGTTAGAAATCTAGGTAGTCCTGCACTAAAGCACAGTGAGTTGCTTGTAAGCTACCATAGTGATCTCAGGTTCGAGGGATACTTATATCCATATCCCTTCGCAAGAAACTCTTGGCAGAAGGGTCGCAGGTGGGTCACATTTAATGAAATATCATATATTTCATAGTATGCCATACCCGTGTCTCCACACTCCTTGATCAAGAGGACAACATACATCAACCTATACTTGATAGGTTGTCATCCTATAACAATGTATTCTTTGGTTGCAAACAGTTTTAAGAACTACTCGATATATCCTCTGTATATCGAATGCAAGGTAGTTCTAAGGACTCCATCACAAGAGCTTTTTACAGAAAAATGTAAATGTGATGAACAATCAAAAATTACTTTTATTTATAATAAAGTTCATATTCAATTGCAATGAGCATAACCATCTACAGCCTAGACGATTGGCTTTGGGACACATTTTTCCAACAACTCCCACTTGGACTAAAGCCAATCAGAATAGAATCTAATTCCCATTTTTCATTTACAATCATTGAACTCTTGAATTCCAATGGTTATAATGAATGAGTCAGCTAGGTTCTCCTTTCCATCAATCTTATGAAGGTTGATGTTAACTTGCTCCACAATTTCTTGCACAAGGTGATAACGATACAGATATGTTTGGTGCGTTGATGGGACTTTGGCTCTTTGACTTACGTAATGGCTCCGGTGTTGTCACAGTACACCAAAATAGGACCATTTAAAGAAGGTGTCACTCCTAGTTCTCCTAGAAACTTTTGCAACCATATGCTTTCTTTGCTGCATCCGATGCCGCAATATATTCTGCCCTGCATACTGAGTCCGCCAGAACTTTTTCAGCAAATCGCTCCTCCATTTAGGGTAAAGATAAACCCTGACACACTCTTACTATTAGTATTATCCCTATCTAACTGAAAACTTAAGTCAGTATACCTCACAAGTTTTAAGTCAGATTCTTCATAAATTAGCCATTGGTCCTCAGTATTTCAAAATACTTAAGAATAGTCTTCACTACTTTTCAATGAGCTTCACCTGGGTCAGATTGGTATCTGCTCACTACCCCTAGTGAGTATGCCATGTCTGGTCTAGTACATGTCATGGAGTATATGATAAAACCCACTGTCGAAGCATATGGAATCCTACTCATACATTCTCTTTCCTCAGGAGTTCTCGCACAATCATTTTTGGAGAGAGAAATTTCATGACCTATTGGAAGATAGTCTTTCTTAGAATTCTTCATGCTAAAATGTTTTAGCACAGTGTCTATGTACGTAGATTGGGATAATCCCAAAAGCCTCCTAGATCTATCTCTATAGATTTTTATACCAAGTATATAAGAGGCTTCACCCAAGTCCTTCATAGAGAATTGAGATAATAACCAGACCTTTATTCCTGTAGTGCTGGGATGTCATTCCCGATTAAGAAAATGTCATCTACATACAACAAAAGGAATACAACCACACAACCATTAGCCCATTATAAATACAAGGTTCATCTCTGTTTCTAATAAAACCATACGTCTTAATACATTTATTGATATGCATGTTCCAGCTTCGAGATGCCTGCTTCAGTCCATAGATGGATCTCCAAAGCTTGCATACTTTTGACTCATCTATGGATATGAACCCTTCAGGTTATATCATATACACCTCCTCTTCCAGCTCACCATTAAGGAAAGCTGTTCGGACATCCATTTGCCAGATTTCATAATCAAAGTGTGCTGCTAAAGCAAGAATAATCCAAATAGATTTAAGCATTGCCACAGAGAAAATGTCTCGTCATAGTCTAAACCATAACGTTGACGATACCCCTTAGCAACAAGACGGGCTTTATAGGTCTCTACTTGCCCATCAACACCTTTTTTCCTTTTGAAAATCTATTTACATCCAGTGGGTTTTATCCCCTTAGTTAGATCAACCAATATCCATACATTGTTGATTTTCATGAATTCCATTTCGGATTTCATGGCTTCTAGCCATTTCTTAGAATCAGACCTCTATATTGCATCCATATAGATGATCAGATCCTCATTATTCTCATCAAGTTCAATAGGATCACCGTCTCGGATCAAGAAACTATAGTATCTGTCCGGTTGACGCAGTATCCTACCGGATATCCTTAATGATTTCTGTATGGGCTCTGGGTTTGATCTAGTCAAAACCATTTCTGTGTCATCTATTAAGTGTGTCAGTTTTTCTACCTGTTGAACTTCATTAAGTTCAACCTTAGTGGCTCCAGTTCCTTCACTAAGGAACTCTTTTCTAAAAAGATAGCCCTAAGACTAACGAACAACTTTTGTTCTTCATGTAAGTAAAAGTAATACCTTTTAGACTCTTTTGGATACCCTACAAATAGGTACCGATCAGACCTAGGTCCAAGCTTATCTGTTTTCAAATGTTTAACAAAAGTCGGGCAGCCCTAGACCCGAAGGTGTGAGAGTATCGGCTTATGCCCAGTCCATATCTCATGTGATGTTTTGTTAACAGACTTACTTGGAACTCTATTTAAAAGGTAACATGCTGACTCTAGAGCATAACCCCAAAAGAAGATTGGCAGAGAAGCAAAGCCCATCATGGATCAAACCATGTCTAACAGGGTTCGATTCCACCTTTCAGACACTCCATATAACTGATGTGTCCCTAGAGGTGCCCTTTGAGAGAGAATCATTCTCCTCAAGATATCCTCAAGATATAATAGAAACTCACTAGAAAGATATTCACCACCTCGATCTGATCGAAGGGTTCTGATAAACTTTTCAATTTGTTTTTCTACTTCATTATGATATCGTTTGAACATTTCAAATGATTCAGACTTATGTCTCATCAAGAATATATAACCATACCTTGAAAGATCATCTATAAACATAATGAAATAATTATACCCATCCCTGGCACTAACATTCATAGGTCGCATACATCGGTATATACCAAACTTAGAATTTTATTGGCCTGTTCACCTTTTCCACTAAAAGATGATTTGGTCATTTTACCTAGAAGACAAGATTCACAGGTTGGTAATGATTCAAAATCATTAACCTCAAGTAGACCTTCTTGTCTGAACCTGGTTATCCTATTCTTGTTAATATGACCTAACGGCAGTGCCAAAGGTAAGCATTACTGATATCGTTTATCCTAGGGTGTTTGCTAGATGTATACATTACATTAATAGGTCATGATAGTACATATATGCCATTACTCATATATCCATTCATCACAACAGAACCATTCATAATGATTTTGCAAATGTCATTCTTTATTGATAGTTCATAGTTCATAACCAGACATGGCCAATTGGCCTACATAAATGATATTTAAAATGAAAGATGAACAATAATGACATTCATTTAGAATGATTGTACAAGACTCGAAAATAAGTTTGATGATTCCCAACACTAGGACTGGAACTTGGCTTTCATTTCCCACGTTCAAAAATCTGTCACCATCCTTGAATCTTCTACTAATTTGAAGTTTCTGCAGAGAATTGCATATGTGAATTAGGCTTTCGGTATCCAATACCCAATTAATAGTATCATAGATGAAGATATTACAAGGCGTTATCATATAAATACCTTGTTCAGCATTTCCCTGCTGTTTCCTCTTCTTGGACCTGTTCGGGTCAAGGGATGCAATATAAAGAGGACAATTCCTCTTTCAATGACCTTGCTTCTTGCAAAAGAAACACTCCGCCTTACTCTGATCAGCTTTAACCTTTTTAGCCTGACTGATCCCAGCATTTTGCACCTTTTTTCTTTTTTTTTCTTGCTTAAAGGGACGACGACCTCCCAAAGAACCTCCCACTAAATTCACCATCCCTTTATTGAGCTGGTGATCTTTCTCATAAGTCTGCAATAAACCATGTAGACTATGGTAGTTTACTGCAGGTTTATTCATTCTATAATGATCGCATCTTTCCCAAGTTGTTTATGCAAGGGACAACGAGTTTGCCCAAGCGCTCAAGCATGTCGACCATGTACAATACATGATCAGTGACCGAGGCTCCATCATGCATCTGTGCATTGTAGAATTTTCTCTCAATGTCGTCTGTCCCAAAGAATTTCTTCAACTTTTGAAGAATTTTCTCTGGCTGGGCTTCCTCAAATTTGTGACTGAACTCGTTGTTCATCGCTGCTAGCATTACGCATTGGACAGTGGTCCGATCAGAGAGCCACTTCCGATAAGTATCCTTGATCGAACCCCAAGCATTAGGAGCAAGGACTTTAGGTGCTAGATCCGTTATCACATAAAGGATCCTAGGATAATCCTGAGCCTTCGATACCAGCTATCAAAGTTGGGACCCATAAGTTTTTCATTATCAAGCAACGAACGGAGCAACAAGTTAGTAGACATTATCTGAAAGAAAAATCAAAAACCTATTATTGTATATGAATTATTATCCTAAAGACATGGACTTTAGTCTAAAGGCCCTCCCACTATTTTATTCAGACTGGCTGCCTCTACTCCAATCCAAGAAATTACTTTTAGCCCCTTAGTGGGTACTAGAATCAAATAGACAATACATGAGCCCGACTTTGGCAGGCTCACCCATGCACATCTAAAGGTATGTTCTTTAACCGATTACTTCTCCAAGTAACTTCTAGTAATTAATTTTTCCTCAGGATACATTTCAATTGGCCTTTGGGCCTCCTATTGAAGGTCCTGGTTAGATTCAACCATTAACATGACAAAATTCAATGCTTCTAACCAACAAATAGTCAAGCTCGACTTTGGCTAGCTCACCTGACCACCGTTAAGAGAGTCACATTGAGCCATCATATTAGTATTGGTAATTCTAATAGCTTGATGAACATTCGACCTTTAGGTCTGCCAATGATCACCGAACTATTGGACCCATTACCATCCAATTAAAGGGAGGCTAAGACTTAGTTATCCTCATAACTTCATCTTTTTAAGGACTAATAATTTAGAGGGTTTCACTTTAATGCGTGACATATAAAAGAGAACACATGGACCATAATCAAGAATTCTCCCACTAACTTGTAGAATGGTTTTTGAATAATTGGTCCCTGGGTACCTAAATCAGTCATACTGATTCACCATAGGTGACATGGGCTAGCTCGAATCAATGAGTTACCCAATCAATTCTGATCAATCACATTTTTTATGTAAGTGAGATCATGGGATGGGTTCATCAGATTTGATTAGATTAGCCTAAAAACTTGGGCTCACCACTGAACCACAAATTAGTTCCATTTAGATTTATAGACTGATCAATCTAACTAATTAGAGGGATCTAAAGATAATATAACCTAACTCAACTTTTGATTAGATTTAAGTTCTCTTTTTAGTCTAATTAATCTAAACTTAGATCTAACCCAATTAAGGATTTAACTCAAGTAAACCCATGACCCTTAAAGCTTATGCAGATGACTTAAGATCTTTAAATCACATTTCTAGATTTCTTCATCATTTAAGATAATTTAATTTCTCAATTAAATTCAATAAACTCTTAAATTGAAACAATTTCAATTTAACATGTAAAATAAATTTTATAAAAATTAAAACAGTTTATAATCATACCATCCAAAAATAAGATTAAACCAATTTTAATCTACAATCTCTTCACTTTTCTTCTTCATGGGTCATGACACAAGTGGCACCCCTACACGCCATAGGAGACCCCATTGAATGGGAAGAGAGGGTCTTTAAGCCCTACTTCTCTCCTATGATCAGACGGCCTGGTGAATCCATCCAATCCAAGTACTTTAGTGAGAAGAAAACTCAATATATCATATTAACATGCAACTATTATCATGTTACAAGAACCATGCTCTGATACCACTGTAAGGTTACCAATGCAAGCAAATAGCCTATGCAGGCAGATCTATTTATTATTATTTTTATTATTATTATTTTATAAAATAATGAAAATAATGATAAATCGATCAAATCGATTTATCTATTTACCTACATCAGGAACTAACAGGATTATAGTGCATGTAAATGATATCAAAAATTTAGAAAGCAAAACAAAAAACCATTTTATATTAATGATTTGATCATTATCAAATAACAGTAAGGTACTTTACCTTTGTAAACTACTAGATGGATGAAGAGAAGAGTGTATGATTAAGTCCAATCCAATTGGACCCAAACCAAAACATATTTGGATTGACTCAATCATTGATCAGCCTTTAGATCATAAAGAAAACCCCTATGGTGTGTGACCCCATAGGTTCGAACATTAAGCCGATAGTACAAGAACATTTCTAGCACTAATCGAAGTCGCCATCTAGTAATGACACCCGACGTCCGGATAGGTCGAAGATTATAAAGCAATAATCTAAATCCTCTGGCATATGGTTACCATATAATTCATCCCTTTGAACTCATAATGCTTAGGATACTTAGGGTTTAACTGCCAACCCTTAATTAGCACATGCATAATATGCCTCAACCTTACAAGTTCTGTGACACCTCACAAGAATTACCCTGGCCAAGGTTTTGCTAAGTTGAGACATAGTGAGACATTTACTTCAAACTATTTGGAGGGGTCAATCCCATCTTGATCCACCACTGCTCCACAAGTACCTGACTTTACCTAGATATCTTTCATCACTAGATTAGAAGTCTAGGTAGTCCCGCACTAAAGCACACTGAGTTGCTTGTAAGCTACTATAGTGATCTCAGGTTCGAAGGATACTTATATCCATATCCCTTCGTGAGCAACCCTTCGCAGAAGAGAGCTCCGCAGGTTGGTCATGTTTAATGAAATGTCATACATTTTAAAGTATGCCATACCAGTGTCTCCACACTCCTTGGTCAAGAGGACAACCAACCTATATAATATACATCAACCTATACTTGATACGTTGTCGTTCTATAACAATGTATCCTTTGTTGCAAACAGTTTTAAGAACTACTGGATATATCCTCTCTATATCGAATATAAGGTAGTTCTAAGGACTCCATCACACAAGAGCTTTTTACATAAAAATATAAATATGATGAACTACCAAAAATTACTTTTATTTATTATAAAGTTTATATATAATTACAATGAGCATAACCATCTACAGCCTAGACGATTGGCTTTGGGACACATTTCCAACAAAAGGATCCATGGCTCACTGGAGAAGGCGATCAGACGCTCCTCCATAATCAAGGAGGGTGACTTAACAACAACAGATTGGCACGTTAGGTAGGGGGCAGAGCAAATCAGTAACACTAAGCTACAGATTTCATGGAGCATCCACTCCACATCTATCAGACATTGCCATTCGAGTGTGATAAACATCTGAGGTCCATCAAGACAAATAAACCCAAACTATACTTAACACCAAGCCATGTTAAGCTCAAGTATCAGCCAATGCAGAACTAACCTGACCAGGTACCTGCTTAGTCTCATTCACCTAAACTGATCATACAACCTTTAGACAAGCACAAATATAGATAAACTGGCTTATACAAGTGATCAATAAGTAAAAGGTGCAAAGGACCGCATGGTGCAAAGTTAGCATTTGAACCACATTATCCCCTGCACAAGTTATTTGAACATATCATGATGGATCAACAGTGAACAGTTCAGTTGTGTTCAAAACTTTGGCAAAAAGTCATTGCAACAATTAGGGATGTTTCATTACAAGGAATATGGGGCAGCATAAACCACCATATTTCATTGTACTATTTTGGATTAAAGTGTGTGAGTTATCCACATTTGTAGTAGAAAAGAAGATACACTCAATTAAGAAGCCCATTTTACTAAATCTTTAAAATCATTATTCTCATCGTCATCAAGATTTTTTTCCATCACTCTATGGAAGCTAGGAGCTAGAGTCGAAATAAAACATTAATGGAGTAGGGATGTTCAATTTCAAGGAGGCACAAGAAAAAAGGTCATGTAGCAATGTAGTTCAACTAGACCAACTAGTGATGAACGTTTCAATAGTTAAGCCCATAAAATATCTTCAATGTATAACTGTGCTGTACACAAAATGAATAGAAGGGGCAATCACAATAATTTTAGTTGAGATGGTTGTAGAATGGCTTTGTTAGGTACAATAATCTAAGCAGCTTGCTAGAAGCCAGAAGTCATAATGTAATGGTCGTGCCAAATATAAGAAGATGGAAACAAAGAAGCTATATTTTCATGAAAGAATATGAAATCAAGACAGTGAAGTTATATTACAATTCAAATGGAATAATTCAGCATAACCCACAAGTCTGTTCCTAGCCACTTTCTTTTAAGAGGGCGTTTGGTAGAAGATAATCTATCCAGATTATCGGTAATTTAAAAGGGATCCACCAGATAACTGTGTTTGGTACATATTTTGAATGGAAATCTATCCTGAAGTGGTAATCCGGATTACCTCATGAGAGATAATCCAGATTATCTCAGGGAAAGGTGGCTATCCACATTACCGGATATGTTGTAATCTAATAATTTTTTCTTTTAACAAAATTGCCCCTACCTTTTTTGTAAAAATAAAATTATTTCTTTCTCCAAACAAAATTATTTCATTCTTTTTCTCTCTTTTCTCATGTCTCACCGTCGTTATCTCTTTTCTTATATCTTCAAACAAAAATAAACCGCAGTATTATTGTCCATAGAAAAGAAAAATATCGAATAGAAAAAAATTAAAATAAAAATAAAAAAAAAAATATAGTTATAAGAAAAGTCTAATTGAAAAAATTAAAAATTTTAATTACTATTTTTTATATTTATAAAAAAATAAATTAAAATTAATAAAAAGTAAAAAAAAATAAATAAATTAAATTAATTAAATTAATTAAGAATTAAATTAAATTAAATTAATTAAATTAATTAATTTTTAATTTTTAATTAAATTGTTAATTTTTAATTAATTTTTAATTAATTTTTTGATTAATTTTAATTTTAGAAATTATTAAAAATTTAAAAAATTAAGTTAATCAAAAATTAAATTATTAAAATTAATTATTAAAAAATTAAAAAATTAAATTAAAAAATGATTGCATAATTGGGTTTGGACCCAGCCAGCATTTGATTTGACCCGCTCATCTTAACTTGCTCACATAACTTCTCAGCCACGCTTTGTAATCCGAATGTGATGATTTGCATTGATGATTTGACCCTTCTAGAATCAATCCTTTTAGTGTCATCCTTTGAGATGGATGATACCATGAATAAATAGAAGTCCGAATTCATAACGAGATGAAGGAAAGAGAGAGAGAGAGACTGCTATCATTCCAACACAAATTTAGATGAATGCGATTCAAGTTTGATTAAATTAATATTTAATTTATTTAAAATATTAATATTTCATTATTCAAAATTACATTAAAATGAATAACTATTCATGGTATTTCATAAATATTATTTATTTGTTAATAAATAAATATTATGTACACAATATATTATTTATTAATATAATTAATATTATATTATATGACTTAAATCTATTATTGATATAATTAGTTATTATATAATATTATTAAATTAAGATATTTATGAAATTAAATTGATATTTTATTTATATATTTTTATAACCACTTTTATTAAAATTGTTTTTTAGTTAATAAATTATTTATAATAAAAAATATAAACTTAACTAAATGCATTTATAACATTTCTCAACATTTTATTTACTATTAAATAAATATTTTTAATTAAATATAAGTAAATATAAATATTTATTAAATATATCATTAATGATTAATGATATATAATTAATAATTTTTAGTAAATATGTGCACAAATAAATATTAATATTACATGAATAATATTAATATGTATAATATTAATAAATATTTTTAATTTTTAAATTACATATTAATATTTAAAAATAAATATTAGAATATTTAATAATATAAAAAATAATAGGAATTATTAAAAATAATTATTAACTATTTATTACACAAATATTCAATATTCATATTAAAATATTAAAATATTTATGTAAATATAAAAATATCTACAAAAAAATTACAATCCTCAAATAAAATTTGATTTTTAGAAACAATTATCCAAACAAGAAAATTGTAATATTTAAAATATTAAAATACTATATTTTAAATTCTATAAATATTTGAAATAACTTGTCGAAAGGCTCTCTATTTTTAAACTAGGTGATATGGCGTGATTCAAGCATACAAGGAAAATACAAATGACAAAATGACATGCTACATGGGAATCGGACTTGGATGAACCTAACCAGTCTTCACAGAAATTCCTCTCCCATTCTTTATTTGCTTGTTCATCAACTATTATATTAAAAAAAAGATAATTGCTATAATAATATCATAATAGGAAATAATGGAAAAATAACTATGTTATTATCAAATTACCTTCTATTGAATTCTTTTAAGAAAAATTGATATAAACATTTCAATTCTGAAATAATTTTTAAAAGTAAAAAATAAGAATTAATACTCAAATACTCGTTACTGGTATTGATGTCATAACAAAATCACTTTGGAATTGAATATCCAGTTTGATTTTTTTTTTTAAAAAAGCTTTTTTGGGTAAAAAATAGTTTTAGCGATTGTAGATTTGCAGTGCTGTGGCCACTAGACACCGATGGATCCAGTTGCTCAAACTCTTGAAGGTCGGTCATATGTTTTTTTTAACGTGTTGGATACCATTCAAAGGAAATATGCAAGCAAATTCCGATTTTATCTTAGAAAGCGAACGGTTATAGCAATAACAAATAAACTTGGGAAGTAGTCTAGCCTTTGTTACCACCCAAAAAGAATGAACATTTACTTATAAATGGCTAGTGGTGGTACAAAACAAAACTCAATTCACTAGCTAAAGCAACAAATAACAACATGGTTTTATTAGGCCAGAGTCTAGCCTTCCTTGGTCCTCTGTTTTGGAGCTCAAGCCTGACTCCATCTCCAAAGTCCAATCTAATTTTGAATTAGGCCTAAAGTGATAATTAACTCACCGAGCCAAGCCAAAAGTCTTGTATCAAGCTAGACAAATCAAGCCAAGTCATTAAGCTAGTTTTACTCGAGTTTAATAAATAAATTATTATTAACTATTCCATCAACTTAGAAGGAGATGGATTGCAAGAGATGACCAAATACCAAAATATTTTGGATATGCTTACAGTTGTTCAAGCAAATAAAACTTTTGATTATTCAGTCCCGAGGCCACTTGAAATCAAACTCCAAAACCCTTGGAGAGGATAAGAGGTGGTATCATTCAAACTATGTTTCATTTGTTTAAAAAGAAAGAAAGAAAGAAAAAAAATCTATCATCCTTCATATACCCCCCAAAAAATAAACTATATAAAAGCAAAGATAATGAAGAAAAACAAAACAGTACTCGAATAAATCAATGGATCTCTTTGCAATAAAATTGAACTTTTATTTTCTTACACTTTTATTTTTTTTCATGATGATAAAACACTTTTATTCACTTATAAGTGCATTTCCTAGAGAACAATATTCAACTTCTAATGCAAGACAACCCGATTCAACCGTGAGCCATTCTTAATACCATAATGCTCCAAAGTCTAATGGTCTTCCAACTCATGCTCTCCAAATTTGAGAATGTGTTCCTTTAGTATTCCTAGCTCATGGTGCAACACTTCCTTGATATAGTTAATGGTAGTAGAACCCTTCACCCTTATCTTCGCTACCTCTGCGGTCCGTAAACTAATAAAAATGGGGAACTAATTTGCTTCCATAGCTCGTTTGACACCTCCCTGCAAACTCTTTTTAGCATTGTTCTCGTTGTTAGACTTTGTTTTCACAGCATCATTCATCCACAAAATGGTGATATTGAATATAGAATAGATGGTGCATTAGGGCATTTGTTTTCTGTTAATATTTGTGAATTTAAATTTAAAGACAATTTTTAATGGGAGATTTGGGCTAACATTTTAAAATAGTCAAGAATAAAGTTTGGAAACACAAAGCCAATTTAAAACAGAGCAATATGGTATTCACTATAGATATACATACATACAATACATACATACATATATATATATATACACTAGTAAAAAATATATAAAAGAAACTTTATCAAAGAGAAAAAAGCACTAGAAAAGAAAAATATGTTCAGATGAATAAGCTATGAAGGAATATGTGACTGAAAAATAGAAAAGAAAAATATTTTTTAAAAAAATTTCTATAATATAGTGATATTTGAAAATATTTTTTTTAAAAAAAATTGCACATGATCTCTATATGGCATGCTTGGTTATCTTGGAAAAAGCTTTAGAAAATCAGAGTTTTTGGGAGAAAAAAAATCAAAATTTCAAATTATTTAGATTGTAAGAAGACTATAAAAAAAAGAAAAATTGATTTTTGAATGTTATTGATTTTATCTTTTTGGGAAAATATTTTTATTTTCCTTTTTATTTTCCACATGTTTCCAAACAATAAAGAACTTAGAAAAATGACGGAGTGACATCCTGGGGATCTTCGAGGCTTGACAATAATATATTATGACCAGACTCAATACCAGATGATAGAGCAATGATAGGTAAGCAGAATAAAGAGTTCATTTTTTTTAATCATTTGGATTAATGACACAGCCTTCACTTGGAGGACGCTGGATTAAAAATGCTTATTGTTTACCTCTTCTCAAGTTGATGGCGATGATGACACCAGTGGAAGACTATGAGAAACGAGTTGCCTTTCCTTTTTAAAAGAACACCAATGGCAAACTTGAATAAATAGAATCCCATGCCTTAATGGGGATGCCATTGAAAGAGATCTTCTTTCCTTTTTATAAATGATGCGATCTTCTTTCCTTTTTATAAATGACTTAGAATAGGCAATGCTAGTGTGAGTGAACAACGTAAATACTTGATTTCAAAGGAGCAGATAATTCGGCTGTCATGAATATATATATATATATATATATATATATATATATATATATATATATATATATATATATATATATATATATATATATATGATCAACTGGACTCCTCCACATCCACGGGACATAGTCAGATTTGGGCTTCGTTATAATGAAAATTAGCGACGTCATTGCGTCGCTAAATTGCACCACATTGCAACGCCTCCACGACAACAAGAAATTGCGACGTAATTAGCGACGCATTCGACTCAATAAACCATAAAAAAAAATTAAAATTTTAATTTAGCGATGCAAGAATGTGTCGCAATATTTTTAAATTTAATTTTTATAAAATATAATTTTAAAATAAAAATATTGTGATGCAAAACAGTGCGTCGCAATGTTTTAAAAAAAATTAATTATGTTAAATAGCGATGCAATAGTGACACAATAAACCAAAAAATTAAAAAATAATTTTTAATATAGCGAGCAGGTATTGTGTCGCAATTATTTGAAATAAAATTAATTTTTATAAAATATAATTATGAAATAAAAATATTGCGACGCATTCTAGTGCGTCGCAATTTTTTTTTTAAAATAATTATATTAAATAGCGATGCAATAAAATAGAAAATTAATAAAAATAATTTTTTATTTAGCGACGCAAGTAATGCGTTGCAATATTTTTTAAAATAATTTTTTAAAAAAATTAAAAATAAATATGAAATAAAAATATTGCGACGATTTCGGTGCATCGCAATATTTTTTCAAAATTTAATTATGTTAAATAGCGACACATTAGTGACGTAATAAATCAAAAATTAAATAAATTAATTTTTAATTTAGCGACGCAAAAATGCATTGCAGAGTTTAAAAAAAAAAATAAATTTTATAAATATAATTAAAAGATAAAAAATTAAAAATAAAACATTGCGATCGCAACGGTGCGAGATCGGTCGTCGCCGACCGCGATCGATCATGGCTTGGATTGATCGCAACCGTCGGATCGTCGCCGATCGGATCGATCGCAACGGTGCGAGATCGGTTGTCGCCGACCGCGATCGATCATGGCTTGGATCGATGCAACCGTTGGATCGTCGCCGATCGAATTGATCGCAATGGTGCGAGATCAATCGTCGCCGATCGGGATCGGTCATGGCTTGGATCGATTGCAACCATCGGATCGTCGCCGATCGGATCGATCGCAACCATGCAAGATCGATCATCGCCGATCAGATCGATCGCAACCATCGGATCGTCGCGATCGGATCGATCGCAACGGTGCGAGATTGGTCGTCGCCAACCACGATCGATCATGGCTTGGATCGATCGCGAAGGTGCGAGATCGGTCATCGCCAACCGTGATCGATCATGGCTTGGATCGATCCCAACCATCGGATCATCGCCATCAGATTGATCGCAATGGTGCGAGATTGGTCATTGCCGATCGGGATCGATCATGGCTTAGATCGATCGCAACGGTGCGAGATCGATCATCGCCGAACAGGATCGATCATGGCTTGGATCTATCGCAACCGTCGGATCATCGCCGATCGGATCGATCGCAACGGTGCGAGATCGGTCGTCGCCGATCGGGATTGATCATGGCTTGGATCGATCGCAACGGTGCGAAATCGATCGATCGCCGACCAGGATCGATCATGGCTTGGATCGATCGCAACCATCGGATTGTCTCTGATCGGATCGATCGTAGCGGTGCGAGATCGGTCATCACCGACCGCGATCGATCATGGCTGGATCGATCGCGAAGGTGCGAGATCGGTCATCACCAACCACGATCGATCATGGCTTGGATCGATCCCAACCGTCGATCGTTACCGATCGGATCGATCGCAATGGTGCGAGATCGGTCGTCACCGATCGTATCGATCATGGCTTGGATCGATCACAACGGTGCAAGATCGATCGTCACCGACCAGGATCGATCATGGCTTGATTGGATCGATCGCAACCATCGGATCGATCGCAACTGTCGGTCGTCGCCGACCGGGATCGATCATGGCTTGTGTTGGCCCAGATGGCAACCCAAGAGGGGGGGGGGTGAATTGGTTCTTTAAAAATTAAGCCTTTTAAAGTAATTTAAACTATTGATGAGAGGATGTAAACAATAATTCAAGTTAAAGCACAATAGCAAGAGAGAGAGATAAATAAGCGACAAACACAGAAATTTATAGTGGTTCGGTGTATCCAACACCTACGTCCACTCCCAAGCTCCACTTGGGTCCACACTATAATCACCTCGATTACAGTCGAGTTGTTTTACAAGCTTACAACCCAAACTTGTTGTTTTCTCGGATCACAACGAACCCAGCCGGTTTTACACGGGCTTACCAGCATAAAACCCAACACACAAGCTAACCTTAGCTTGTGAAGAGGTGTACACCTCCACTAATTCAACCCTCTGATTGAATTAGTAAACCACAAGATAAAATGTAAGTTAATACAAAACAGCTCCTTTAGAGCAGATATTTCAAATAAAAGCAAGGTTTAGAAGAGCCTGTTTAGATTTGATTTGAGTGCAGGCTTTTTTTCTTTTCTTCTCTTCCTCAACTCCTTTGAAGTGTGGAATCGGGCCTCAGCTCAGATTCTTCACAGATTGAATGTTAGAGTTGATTTGAGCTTTTTCTTCCTTTCTTTGAATGTTGAAAATCTCTTGATTTGCTCTTGAATGGCTCTTGGATTTTCTTCTAAACTTTTCTTGGATTGATGAATCTTGAGCACAGATGAAGTCTCCTTTGATTTCATACTTTTCTTTCACTCTATTTTGAATCTCGGATTTTTAAATGACGCTATGTTTTTCTTCTTTTTCTAAAGATTTTTCTTTTTCTCTCTTGATTTGTATATCTCTCTTACTTGATTTGAAAACGGTCTCTCTATTTATAGACTCTGCGAAAATATAGTCGTTAGACACAAAGAAATCTAGCCGTTATTGAAAAATCTTACCGTTGACGCTGAGTTGGCCTTCAGAAAAATTACGCCCAGATTTGTTGGAGTCGGCTCCAGCTTTAGGCGAGTCGGCTCGAAGACGCGATACCAAAAATAGAAATATTCAGAAAGTTAAAGGGTCGACTAAACAAAAATAAGGTGTCGACTCCTGACAGTCGGGGGTCGACTCATGAAAAGCAAGGGGTCGACTCGAGAAGTGCTCAGAAAAATAATTCTCTGGTGTCTGAGCGGAGTCGACTCACCCAGTCATGGAGTCGGCTCGACAAAATCGGGGGTCGACTCGAGAAATCACATGGGTCGACTCGAGACAAACAGACATCTCTGTATACTGAGTGGAGTCGACTCTGAAACTCTAGAGTCGGCTCCGAAACGTATCAAAAATCAGAGAATTTTCTGATTGACTTTGAAATTCTTTCCAGATTAATTTTAAATCGATTTTTGACTTGAATACAATAAAAACGGTCATTAGGAATCAATTCAAGAAATGTTCCAAAACTCATTGATTGAGATATGAAGTATAAAATTTCTTTTTGAAAGCTTAAACATGGAGCTTGAAGTTACTTTCAAATTGATTAATGTCATACTTAACATACTCATAAATTCATTGCTCATGTAAATAAATTCATTGCATCTTTTAAATCTCATGGCTTTTGGTAATCATCAAAATCAATAAGATTGGAGCAACAATTTCTCAACAATTCCCCAATAATCTCCTCCTTTTTGATGATGACAAAAACATTAAGTATATGCATGATTAATTAAAGAATTTATTTTATTTTCATAGTTAGGCTCCCCCTGAATGAGGTAGCTCCCCCTATGAAACTCAAATAAATTCCATTCATTCCATTTAAGCTATACACAGTTTAATGTCAAAATTCAACCTTTTCATCTGAATTGCTTTTTTCATTCATTCACTGTATGTGTAATGTTTAATTATTACTTCCTTTTATCTCATTCATTCAATTATTTATTATATGCATATATAATAACATTCGTTTAATTTCTCCATGCATTACAGTTATGTATATAAAACTCCCCCCCTTTTTGTTATCAACAAAAAGGTAGAGAAGTATCAAACATAATCACATTCATGATTTAAGATATGTTTTCAACAAGAACTGAGATTCATTGATAATTAGAGAAGTACATTCAAACTCAGACTACATTGAACATTCAAAACTGACTTTTCATTACATCATTGTATCAAAATGTAAAACATAATATAAATTTCATTACATTGCAAGGACTAAGCATCTATTACATCAAAAATGTCCTTACGATCCTTGTTAAGTGATCTATAATGTTCTTCATTTCGTCAGTTTGAATCTTAACATAATCTTTCAGTCTTTCATCTACAAAAGTACAAGCAGTTAAAATCTTGTCTTGAAGTTCAGCATTGCACTTTGCATAGGTCTCACCATCTCCACAGATGTCTTTAAGTTCTTCAAAAATATTCTTTAGATCACCACTTAAAGACTCAGTAGAAGAGCTAAGAGTAGATTCAATCTTGGTGATCTAATCATCTAATGAATAAAGAGTTTCTTTAAGATTCATGAATTTATTGTCAAACTCAGTCTTCAATTTATCAGCTTGATCATCAAGAAGACTCTTGAGCTGCATTAACTGAAGATCTGAAAAACCGACAGACGAAGAAGATGACTGATCACCATCGGAGCAGGAGAAGGGGCCGGAACAGGAACAGAAGAGAGCTAGGAGGTACAGGAGATGAATGTCTAACTGACGGTCCAGATGCCTCAATATCAGCTGATCTATCTTCCAATATACTTTTTCTTTCCCATCTGCCATCCTTCTTCACAAATACCATTCTATGAATAG
>UESW01001679.1:0-67031 GCA_900491605.1 Calamus simplicifolius | reverse complement strand
TCGGCTGCCCCCGCCCTCTCCCCCAGCGCTAGGAATCACTAGCGGCAGCTACCCCCCCCCCCCCCGGCGTCCCCTACAGACCGAGGTAGGCCCCCCCCTCCCCTCCCCCAACCCCCCCTCCCGTTTCACTGAGGCCACGGCCACGGCAGCGACCGTGGCGTCGTCTCAGGCCACGGTCGCGGCGTAGACGATGGCCACGGCCGCAGCCGTGGCCGGCGGTGGCCTGGCCACAATGCCAGGCCACCGTTTAAAAAAAACAGTCGGGGTGGGTTTTTCCCCCACCCTGAGTCGCCGGCCACGGCGGCGGCCGTGGCCGGCGTCAGGCCACGGCGGCGGCCGTGGCCGTCTCAGGCACGGTCGTGGCCGTGGCCGGTGGTGGCCTGGCCACGGTGGCCAGCCACCGTTTAAAAAAAATCAGTCGGGGTGGGGTTTTCCCCCACCCTTGAGGCGCCGGCCACGGCGGCGGCCATGGCCGGCGGTGGCCTAGCCACCTTGGCCAGGCCACCATTTAAAAAAAAAATCAATCGGGGTGGGGTTTTTCCCCCACCCCTGAGGCGCTGGCCACGGCCGCTGCCGTGGCCGGCGGTGGCCTAGCCACCTTGGCCAGGCCATCGTTAAAAAAAAAAAAATCAGTCGGGGTGGGGTTTTCCCCCACCCCTGAGGCGCCGGCCACGGCCGCTGCAGTGGCCGGCGGTGGCCTAGCCACGGTGGCCAGGCCACCGGTAAAAAAAAATTTTAAAATGGGGTGGGGTTTTTCCCCACCCCTGAGGCGCTGGCCACGGCGACGGCCGTGGCCGGTGGCCTGGCCACGGTGGCTAGGCCACCGATATGTTTGGTGCATTGATGGAACTTTGGCTCTTTGGCTTAAGCAAGGGCTCTGATGTTGTCACAATACACTGAAATAGGATCATCCAGAGAAGGTGTCACTCCCATTTCTCCTAGAAACTTTTGTAACCATACAACATCCTTTGCTGCACCCGATGCCGCAATATATTCTGCCTTGCATACTGAGTCCTCCATAGTCTGTTGCTTAGAACTTTTTTAGCAAATTGCTTCTCCATTTAGGGTAAAGATAAACCCTGACATACTCTTACTATCATCCCTAACTGATTGAAAACTAGAGTTAGTATACCCCATAAGTTTTAAGTCAGATTCTCCATAAATTAGCCATTGGTCCTTAGTATTTCGCAAATACTTAAGAATAGTCTTCACTACTTTTCAATGAGCTTCACCTGAGTCAGACTGGTATCTGCTCACTACTCCTAGTGAGTATTCCATGTCTGATCTAGTACATGTCATGGCATAGATGATAGAACCCACTGCCGAAGCATATGGAATCCTACTCATACGTTCTCTTTCCTCAGGAGTTGTTGCACAATCCTTTTTGGAGAAAGAAATTCCATGGCCTATTGGGAGATAGCCTTTTTTGAAATTCTCCATACTAAAATATTTTAGCATAGTGTTTATGTACATAGATTGGGATAATCCCAAAAGCCTCTTAGATCTATCTCTATAGATCTTCATACCAAGTATACAAGAGGCTTCATCCAAGCCCTTCATAGAGAATTGAGATGATAACTAGAACTTTATTCTCTCTAGTGATGGGATGTCATTCCCGATTAAGAGAATGTCATCTACATACAACACAAGGAATACAACCACAGAACCATTAGACCATTTATAAATATAAGGTTCTTCTCTGTTTTAATAAAACCATACGTCTTAATACATTTATCAAAATGTATGTTCTAGCTTCAAGATGCCTGCTTCAGTCCATAGATGGATCTCTGAAGCTTGCACACTTTTGACTCATCTGTGGATATGAAACCTTCAGGTTATATCATATACACTTCCTCTTTCAGATCACTGTTAAGGAAAGCTATTCAGACATCCATTTGCCAGATTTTATAATCAAAGTGTGCTCCTAAAGCAAGCATAATCCGAATGGATTTAAGCATTGCCACAGGAGAAAATGTCTCATCGTAGTCTAGACCATAATGTTGACGATACCCCTTAGCAACAAGATGGCTTTATAGTCTCTACCTGCCTAACAGCACCTCTTTTCCTTTTGAAAATCTATTTACATCCAATGGGTTTTATTCCCTTAGGTAGATCAACCAATGTCCATACATTGTTGATTTCCATGGATTCCATTTCGAATTTCATGGCTTCTAGCCATTTCTTAGAATTAGACCTTTGCATTGCATTCATATAGGTGATCAGATCCTCATTGTTCTCATCGAGTTCAATAGGATCACCGTCTCGGATCAAGAAACTGTAGTATCTGTCTAGTTGATGCAGTACCCTACCGGATCTCTTTAATGATTCTTGTATGGGCTCTGGGTTTGATCTAGTCAAAACTATTTCTGTATCATCTTTAAGTGTGTTAGTTTTTCTACCTATTGAACTTCATTAAGTTCAACCTCAGTGGCTTCAATTCCTTCATTAAGGAACTCCTTTTTTAAAAAGATAAGGAGCTTCTTTTCTAAAAAGATAGCCCTAAGACTGATGAACAACTTTTGTTCTTCAAGTAAGTAAAAGTAATACCCCTTAAACTCTTTTGGATACCCTACAAATAGGCACCGGTCAGACCTAGGTCCAAGCTTATCTATTTTCAAACGTTTAACATAAGCCAAACAGCCCCAAATTCAAAGGTGTGAGAGTATCGGCTTATGCCCAGTCCATATCTTATATGGTGTTTTGTTAATGGACTTACTCGGAACCCTATTTAAAAGGTAACACACTGACTCTAGAGCATAACCCCAACAGGAGATTAGCAGAGAAGCAAAGCCTATCATGGACCAAACCATATCTAACAGGGTTTGATTCCTCCTTTCAGACACTCCTATTTAATTGAGGTATCCCTGGAGGTATCCATTGAGAGAGAATCCCATTCTCCTTAAGATATAACATAAACTCACTAGAAAGATATTCACCACGTCGATCTGATCTAAGCATCTTGCTAGAAGTCAGAATGTAATGGTCGTGCCAAATATAAGAAGATGGAAACAAAGTTAGAAGTTTTGTTTTTCATGAAAGAATATGAAATCAAGACAGTGAAGTTATATTACAATTCAAATGGAATAATTCACCATAAGCCACAAGCTTGTTCCCAGCCACTTTCCTATAAGAGTCATTCCTATCACCATCCTCGAATCTTCTACTAACTTGAAGTCCATGCAGAGAATTGCATATGTGAATTGGACTTTCGGTATCCAAAACTCAATTAGTAGTATCATAGATAGAGAATTATAAGGCATTATCATATAATTACCTTGTTCAACATTTCCTTACTGTTTCCTTTTTTTGGACCTATTCGGATCAAGGGATGCAATATAAAGAGGATAGTTCTTCTTTCAATGACCCTGCTTCTTGCAAAAGAAGCACTCCGCCTTACTCTAATCAGCTTTAACCTTTTTAACCTAACTAGTCCCAGCATTTTGCATCTTCTTCCTTTTATTTTTCTTTTTTTCTTTCTTAAAGGGACGATGACCTCCCAAAGAACCTCCTACTAAATTCACCACCCCTTTTTGAGCTGGTGATCTTTCTCATAAGTCTGCAGTAAACCAAGTAGACCATGGTAGTTTACTGCAAGTTTATTCATTCTATAATGATCAAGAAAGTTGAGATAGGAAGGAGGCAGGGAGTTCAGTATCGTATTTTTCCCAAGTTGTTCATGCAGGGGACAACCAAGTTTGCCTAAGTGCTCAATCATCTCGATAATGTACAATACATGATTAGTGACCGAGGCTCCATCATGCATCCGCACATTGTAGATGGCACATGAGACCTTGTACCTCTCAACATCGTCTGATGTTCCCAAAGGATTCCTTCAACTTTTGAAGAATTTCTCTGGCTGGCTTTCTCAAATTCGCAACTGAACTCATCATTCATCACTGCTAGCATTATGCATCGGACAGTGGTCTGATCAGAGAGCCATTTCTGATAAGTATTCCTGACCAACCCCGAGCATTAGGAGCTGGACTTTAGGTGCTGGATCCGTTATCACATAAAGGATCCGTTCATGCTCTAGGACAATCTTGAGCCTTCGATACCATCTATCAAAGTTAGAACCCATAAGTTTTTCATTATCAAGCAACGAACGGAGCGACAAGTTGGTAGACATTAACTGAAAGGAAAATCAAAAACCTATTATTGTATATGAATTATTATCCTAAAGACATGGACTTTAGTCTAAAGGCCCTCCCACTATTTTATTTAGATTGGCAGCCTCTATCTTCAATCCGAGGAATTACTTTTAATCCCTTAATGGGTACTAGAATCCAATAGACAATACATGAGCCCAACTTTGGCCGGCTCATCCATGCACATCTAAAGGTATGTTCTTTAATCAATTACTTCTCCAAGTAACTTCTAGTAATTAATTCTTTCTGAGGGTGCACTTCAATCGGCCTTTGGGCCTCCTATTGAAGGTTTTGGTTAGGTCCAACCATTAATATAACAAAATTCAATGCTTCTAACCAACGAAAGTTAAGCCTGACTTTGGCCAGCTCACCTGACCACTGTTAAGAGTCACATTAAACCATCATATTAGGATTAGCAATTCCAATAGCTTGATGAACATTCAACCTTTGGGTCTGCCAATGATCACCGAACTATTGGACCCATTACCATCCAATTAATGGGAGGCTAAGACTTAGTTATCCCCATAACTTCATCTTTTAAAGGACCTAATAATTTAGAGGGTATCACTTTAATGTGTGACATATGAAAGAGAACACATGGACCATAATCAAGAATTCTTCCACTAACTTGTAGAATGGTTTTTGAACAATTGGTCCATGGGTACCTAAATCAGTCATTTTGATTCACCATAGGTGACATGGGCTAACTCGAATCAATGAGCTACCCAATCAATTCTGATCAACCATATTTTCCAGGTAAGTGAGATCATGGGATGGGTTTATCAGATTTGATTAGATTAGCCTAAAAACTTGGGCTTACCACTGAACCACAAATTAGGTCTATTTAGATTCATGGACTGATCAATCTAACTAATTAGAGGGATCTATAAAGAATATAACCTAACTCAACTTTTGATTATATTTAAGTTCTCTTTTAGTCCAATTAATCTTAACTTAGATCTAACCCAATTAAGGATCTAACTTAAGATCTTTAAATCACATTTCTAGATTTCTTTATCATTTAAGATAATTTAATTTCTTAATTAAATTCAATAAACTCTTAAATTAAAATGATTTCAATTTAACATGTAAAATTAATTTTATAAAAATTAAAACAGTTTATAATCATACCATCCAAAAATAAGATTAAACCAATTTTAATCTACAATCTCTTTACTTTTCTTCTTCATGGGTCATGATACAAGTGACACCCCTACACGCCATAGGAGACCCCAATGAATGGAAGAAAGGGTCTTTAAGCCCTACTTCTCTTCTATGACCAGATGGCCTAGTGAATTCATCCAATCCAAGTACTTTAGTGAGAAGAAAACTTAAGATATCATATTAACATGCAACTATTATCATGTTACAAGAACCATGCTCTAATACCACTATAAGGTTACCAATGCAGGCAGATAGCCTATGTAGGTAGATCTATTTTTTATTTATTATTATTATTATTTTATAAAGCAATGAAAATAATGATAAATCGATCAAATCGATTTATCTATTTACTACATCAGGAACTAACAAGATAATAGTGCATGTAAATGATATCAAAAAGTTATAAAGCAAAACATAAAACCATTTTATGTTAATGATTTGATCATTATCAAATAACAGCAAGGTACTTTACCTTTGTAAACTTCTGGATGGTTGAAGAGAAGAGCTCCTTAAGCCACATACGCATATGGCCTCTATAGGTAGTTCACACCAGGGCCCTTTCCTGATCAAATCCTTCGGAGTGCTAGCTCCTTAGGATCCACGAAGGCTGATCTTCTTCTTATCACTTTGGACAGTAAGACGGTCTTGTCTTGTAGCAAAAGGAGAACTAGTAGAAGTAGAAGAGGGACCCTTTTCCAAACTACTCTACACACCTGAAACCTTAATCCTCACAATATCCCACACAAGGTAGAAAATATTTTCTAAAGTAGAAAACCTTTAAAAAAAAAAAACTTCTATGTCGTTACCACCTACAATAACCCTTATAAGGCTAGCATGAAGGAAGGTTAAGGGACTTGAGAAGAGGTTTTACATTTTAGAAGGTGGAGGACTTGAGGAGAGGGTTAAGGTAAAAAACGTATTTAGCTTTAAGTGTTCTAATTTGTTCTAGGTTTAAATTTTGAATTCCGATTAAATCTAAATTCTAAATTCAAACTTAAAAAGAATTTCAATTTAAACTCAAGACTAATTTCAGAAAAAATTTAAATTTGAATTTGAAATTCAAATTCGAATGCAATAAAAGGAAAGGAAGAATGCATGATTAAGTCCAATCCAATTGGACCCCAACCAAAACATATTTGGCTTGACTCAATCATCAATTAGCCTTTAAATCAGGAAGAAAACCCCTATGGTGTGTGACCTCATAGGTTCAAACACTAAGCCGGTAGTACCAAAACATTTATAGAACTAATCGAAGTCGCCATCAAGCAACGACACCCGACGTCCGGATAGATCGAAGATTATAAAGCAATAATCTAAATCCTCTAGCATATGGTTACCATGTAATTCATTCCTTTGACCTCATAATGCTCAAGATGATTTAGGGTTTAACTACCAACTCTTAATTAGCACATCCATAATATGCCTCAACCTTAGAAGTTCTGTGACTCCTCACAAGAATTATCCTGGCCAAGGTTTTGCTATGTTGAGACATAATGAGACATTTACTTCAAACTATTTGAAGCGGTCAATCCCATCTTGATCCACCATTGCTTCATAAGTACTTGACTGTACCCAGATACCTTCCGTTACTAGATTAGAAATCTAGGTAGTCCCATACTAAAGTACAGTGAGTTGCTTGTAAGCTACCATGGTGATCTCAGGTTTGAGGGATACTTATATCCATATCCCTTCGCGAGCAATCTTTGGCAGAAGGAAGCTCCGTAGGTGGGTCACATTTAATGAACATCATACATTTTATAGCATGCCATACCAGTGTCTCCATACTCCTTGGTTAAGAGAACAATCAACCTATATGACATACATCAACCTATCTTGTTAAGTTGTCATCCTATAACAATGTATCTTTGGTTGCAAATAGTTTTAAGAACTACTCGATATATCCTCTCAATATCAAATGCAAGGTAGTTCTAAGGACTCCATCACACAAGAGCTTTTTACAGAAAAATGTAAAGGTGATGAACTACCAAAAATTACTTTTATTTATTATAAAGTTCATATACAATTACAATGAGTATAACTGTCTACAGCCTAGACAATTGGCTTTGGGACATATTTTCTAACAAAAGGATCTTGGCTCACCGAAGAAGGCGATCGGACGCTCCTCGATGATTAAGAAGGGTGACTTGGCAACAACAGATTGGCACGTTAGGTAGGGGCAGAGCAAATCAGTAACACTAAGCTACAGATTTCATGGAGCGTCCACTCCACATCTATTAGACATTGTTTATCTTCTGCCATTCGAGTGTGATAAACATCTGAGGTCCATCAAGACAAATAAACCCAAAAATAAACCCAAACTATACTTAACACCAAGCCATGTTAAGCTCAAGTATCAGCCAATGCAAAACTAGCCTGACCAGGTACCTGCTTAGTCTCATTCACCTAAACTGATCATACAACCTTTAGACAAGCACAATTACAGATAAACTGGCTTATACAAGTTGTTGAGGGGTAGAATTGCCAATGCATTGATAATCGTGTGAAGGGGCTAAGATCAGCTCCATCCCTCCACCCGCTACGTTACGTCTGTAGAGAATGAACCAACTAATGTGGTCTGGCGGGCCGAGCAACTTATGGCTCGGTTCTACCAAGCCACCCATAGGCCGGCCTCCTCCGAGCTTCCATAGCTCGACCTCCCCGAGCTTCCCATAGCTCGTCCTCCCCCGAGCTTCTTGTAGCTCGGTTTCCCCCGAGCTTCCATAGCTCGGCCTTCCCCGAGCTTCCCACAGCTCGGCCTCCCCGAGCTTCCATAGCTCAGCCTCCCCCGAGCTTCCCATAGCTCGGCCCTCCTCGAGCTTCCTATAGCTCGGCCTCCCCTGAGCTTCAATAGTCCGGCCTCCCCCGAGCTTCCCATAGCTCGACCTCCCCGAGCTCCCCATAGCTCATCCTCCCCCGAGCTTCCCGTAGCTCGGCCTCCCCCGAGCTTCCCATAGCTCGTCCTCCCCTGAGCTTCCATAGCTCGGCCTCCCCCGAGCTTCCATAGCTCGACCTCCCCGAGCTTCCCATAGCTCGGCCTCCCCCGAGCTTCCCATAGCTTGGCTTCCCCGAGCAATCCATGACTCGATACTCACCTTCGTGGAACCCGACATGGGAGAGCCTAGGCCTATCACAAAAGAATCCCAAACAAAGAATCATATTGAGAAGTGGTCCAGGATCTAGAATAACGGCCTAGGACCTATGCACTCATTGATCTCAGGCCATCAAGGGGCCCTCCGAGCCATCGATCCTTTAACAAACAAGATACGGATCCCACCGGCTTCATAACAGATTGATTCGAATCCCAACAACCTTCGAACCTTCCAGAAGGTGCTCAAGATCCAGGTGATTGCCTCTAAATACAACATTCCCAAATTCTCTCAGGTATGCGCTGATAGCCCCCGGCTCACTCTCACTCTCACTCTCACTCTCTCTCACTGCTCGTCGGTGCTCCCCTGGAGCTCCCGATTAGCCACCCCTGGAGGGACTCCCCAGCGAGATCCTTCTCCTCATTTCTGTTGATCGTCGATCCCACTGACTTGAGCGTCGGAGGGTCTTCCGCGGAGGGCCACCCCCAACGCCTCTCGCGTGAAAACTTCTGTGCAGGTCCGCCCAGGAGGAAGCCCTGATCAGGATATCGGCTGTGCCCAAGTCGGAGGATAGATCTCGGTGGCAACAGATTAGCGCTAGAGGAAGGGTCTCAAGTCCCATCAAAACTTGAAAAAAGGAGGCAAGGATCTCGATCTGGAGTAGAACCTCTCCAATGGCTAATCGTATAAGAGCAACCTCTGAAGCCCAGGACCAGGTCGTCACTCAAAGACCTAATCCAACAAGCAATGCGGCACTGCAGCCGCCGCTAGTTGAGACCCCATCACTGCCAGCCATCCCGGTGACCCAGGACCAGTTCGCCACGCTGGTCCAGCAGGTCCAAGTCCTGACCCATCTAGTTTAGGAGCACTTCGCAGCTGCCTCTGCTCCACGCTTTCATGAGGAGGCCACAGCTCCTTTCTCTCCGACCAGCTCCTCCTCTGGTCCACATGAAGCCGCAGACCCCCACGCCGACCCAAAGGGGACAAACCAGTCCCGCGAGGTGGCTACAACAGGGATCCCCCCAGATCTTGACGGGCCCGGACCCTCTCCTCGATGTCCTCCCACCATGATTCGACGCCGTCCCTGCGCTCTCCTCGTCCAGCTTCCCCTCTTACATCTGAAGAGGAGATCCGTCGATAAATATGGGAGATGCATCAAGAACTGGACGCTGCCAAGCAGGCCCATCCGCCTCAGCCCAAGGCGGAGCAGGGCATCCCTTTCTCGAAAGGGATTATGGAAGTAATTCCCTCCCATGTCAAGCTACCCACCGTCGAGCCCTACCACGGCTCTTCTGACCCGGATGATCATCTCAGCAGCTTCCGGTCAATAATGATGTTCCACGGAGCATCCGACGCAATCCTCTACCGCGCCTTCCCCTCCACCCTTAGAGGATCTGCCCGAACATGGTTCAACGCCTTGAAACCAGGTTTCCTTGATTCATTCGACGAGCTGAGCCATATTTTTATTGGCCAGTTCGTCAGTAGCCGCCATCACCGGCGAAGATCCGACTCCCTCTCTGAAGTTAAGCAGAGGGAGGGGGAGTCCTTGAGAAACTACCTTGGTCGTTTCAACAAGGCCATGCTAGAGGTGGACCACCTTAATCATGAGGTGGCTATGTCCGCCTTAGCAGGGAGAGTTTCGAAGGAGAGCGACTTCTACCTGGCGATGAAAGTCAGCTACCCCCCAAACCTCTTCGATATGATGGCCCTGGCAGACAAATACGCCAGGGTCGAAGAGTCGGAGAGTTGCCCACGCAGAGCTGACGAAGAAGAAAGAACCTAAATGTTTGACAGGCACCGACCCATCCGTCGGCCAAGTTCGCCTCGTCACCAAAGAGCTCCCCCACCGCCGCCGAGAAATCGCTCCCAGAGCCCGCCCAGGCGATTCGACCGATACACTCCGCTCACTATACCCAGGGCACAAATTCTCATGGAGATAGAACGCCAGCTCCCCCGGCCAGCTCCTCTTCGAGGGAACCCAACCCGGAGGGACCCCGCCAAGTACTGCTGCTACCACCGGGAGCACGGCCACGACACTGAGGAATGCTGGTAGCTGAAAAATGAAATTGAGAGGCTGATCCAACGGGGCCGACTGAACCAGTTCAGGAGGGCACCCGAGCCAGGATAAGGGGGGATCACCAGCCCAAGCTTCAACAGCCTCCTCCTCCACCAAATCCACCTGTAATCGGCCACATCAACATGATCGAGGAAGCCGGTGGTTCGAGCTCCAGAAATGATGATGGAGGATCGGCGCCAAAGAAAGCACGGACGGGCAAGCTCTCCTTCTCCGACGACGATCTTCGAGGGATACAGTTCCCCCATGACGATGTACTAGTTGTATCCCTCAATTTAAATGACTATGATGTAAGCCGGATCCTCGTTGACAGTGGAAGTTCTGCGAATGTTTTGTACCTCGATATGTTTGTCAAGATGAGATTGCTCATGAAAAACCTTCGAGCCGTGGATTCCACCCTAATGGGATTCACGGCGACGTTATCATCCTAGAAGGGGTCATAACCTTAACAGTTCGGCAGGAACCTGGCCCCTTGTGGCACTGTTCACATGGACTTCCTAGTAACTAAACTCAGGTCGCCCTACAACGCAATATTTGGGAGACCCGGCCTGATGTCCCTCAAAGCAGTTGTCTCCATCCCACAACTGTCTATGAAATTCCCACCGGATGGGGAGTTGGAGTTGTCCAGGAAGCCAAACCATGGCTCGATAGTGCTTCATCACCAGCCTTCAGTCTAGAATGCCGGATGTTGATGGGCTGGATGCTCGGGAGGACTTCACCGAGCAACGGGGAGAACCAGCCGAGGAACTGGAGAAGTGCCGCTGGACGAGGCTCATCCCGACGAACCATAAAGATTGGGTCGCTGCTAAAGGCGAACCTCGGCGGGAGCTGATCGAATTCCTCCAAAGCAACGCCGATGTTTTCGCTTGGTCCGCCTCCGACATGCCGGGAATCAGTCCTGAGGTTCTCATCCATCGCCTTAACATGAACGAGGCGTACCGGCCCATCAAACAAAAGAAGAGGAGCTTTTCCCCAGAGCGGCAGAGGGCTATTGAAGAGGAGGTCGATAAACTCATCAAGGCGAACTTCGTCCGAAAGGTAAATTACCCAAATTGGTTGTCAAATGTCGTCATGGTGAAGAAGTCGAACGGCAAGTGGCGGATTTGCATCGACTTCATCGACCTCAACAAAGCATGCCGAAGGACAGCTTCCCTCTTCCCCGGATTGATCAACTTGTGGACGCCACCTCGGGTCATCAAATGCTGACGTTCATGGACGCATACTCCGGCTACAACAGATTCGGATGGCCCCCGAAGATGAAGAAAAGACCACCTTCATAACTGACCGAGGTACTTACTGTTACCGTGTTATGCCTTTCGGTCTTAAAAATGCAGGCGCCACCTACCAGAGGCTGGTTAACAAGGTCTTCAAAGAACAAATCGGCTGGAACATGGAAGTATACGTCGACGACATGCTGGTTAAGAGCAAAGAAGCATCACGGCACATCGGGGACCTCTCGGAGAGCTTTGCAACACTCCGTAAGTATCAGATGAAGCTCAATCCGACTAAGTACGCCTTCGGCGTTAACTTTGGGAAATTCCTCGGCTTCATGGTCTCCCAGCGGGGTATCGAAGCTAACCCCCAGAAGATCCAAGCTCTTTAACAGATGGCGCCCCCGGCATCCATTAAAGAAGTCCAGCGCCTAACCGGGAGGATAGCGGCTCTCAACCGCTTCGTGGCGCGCTCAGCCGAAAGATGCCTTCCCTTCTTCAAAACTCTTCGGTCGGCTAAGAACTTCCAGTGGACCCCTGAGTGTAAAAATCATTCCAAGATCTCAAGAAGTACCTCGGCTCCTCCCCACTCCTCAGTAGTCCAAATCCTGGCAAGACACTATTCCTGTATCTGGCTATTTCGGAAGGTGCTGTCTGCTCAGTGCTGGTCAGAGAAGAAAACAAGGTCCAGAGCCAATTTATTATGTCAGCAAGCTACTCCGTGACATGGAGACAAGGTATAGCCGGATTGAGAAGATGGTGTTGGCCTTGATCACCTCAGTTCGAAAGTTGCGGCCATACTTTCAAGTGCATTCTATGACAATCCTGACTGACCAACCCATCAAGGCGGTGTCCACCGCCGGAGACATCAGGGAGAATGACTAAGTGGGCCATCGAGCTGAGCGAGCATGACATCCGTTTTCAGCCTCGCCCGGCCATCAAAGCTCAGGTGCTAGCGATTTCCTCCTCAAGTGTACCATCCCAGAGGATAGCTCCACCCCCGACTCCCCCGAGAAACCAAAATCTAGCACCCGTGGCTCCTCCATGTCGACGGGTCATCCAACGCTCATCGCTCCGTGCGGGCTTGGTTCTCACCAGTCCGGAAGGGGTGACCTTTGAGTATGGTGTCCGCTTCTCTTCCCGGCCTCCAATAATGAAGCTGAGTATGAAGCCCTGCTGGCCGGTCTCCGGATCGCCCGCAGCCTTAAGGTGGAGAAACTGAATGCCTTCACCGACTCCCAGCTGGTGGCAGGCCACATACGAGGGGAGTTTGAGGCCCGGAACCGAACATGATCCGATATCTCCAAGAGGTTTGGAGCCTACTCTCCCATTTCCCCGAATTTGAGATTATTCAGATTCCTAGATCTGAAAATGCCCATGCCGACCTGCTGTCTCGGTTGGCAACGACGGAATCTATGGACACTGAGCAAAAATTTCACCTAGAGATCCTAGAGAGACCCAGTGTCATGGAAGCCGACCGAGTAATGCAAGTTGAGGCCGAGCCATCATGGTTCGACCCCGTCCTGAGGTACCTCAAAGAAGGGTCACTTCCGTCGACCGGAGAGAAGCCAGAAGGCTAAAGCTGCAGGCCACCCATTATGTGTTGATCGACGACCAGCTCTACAAACGTCCTTCTCCATGCCATTGCTCAGGTGTCTTCACCCGTCTGAAGCAGATTATGCCCTCCGCAAAGTACATGAGGGGATTTGTGGCAACCATCTCGGAAGCCGGTCCCTATGTCACAAGGTGCTGCATCAAGGCTACTATTGGCCGACCATGCAGAAGGATGCAGACGACCTTGTCCGAGCTTGCGACCCATGCCAGAGGAACTCAAGCATTCAGAGGCTCCCCTCCACCATCCTGGTCCCCATATCCTCCGCTTGGCCCTTTGCCAAGTGGGGGATGGACATCTCGGCCCGTTTCCGCTTGCCACGGGGCAGCGGAAATTTCTATTCGTCGCCATCGATTATTTCACTAAATGGGTCGAGCGGAGGCGATTGCACAAATAATCGAAGCACAGGCCAAGGATTTCGTATGGAGGTCCATCATCTGCCGCTTCGGCCTCCCACACACTATAATCACTGACAACAGCAGGCAATTTGACAATCCTAAGTTTCGCCAGTTCTGCGAGGAGCACGGGATCGCCACCACCTTACCTCGGTCGGGCATCCGCAAGCCAACGGAGCAGCCGAAGTAACCAATCGGACCTTGCTTCAAGGGATCAAAGCTCGGCTCTCCAGGGCCGAGGCAGGTGGGCATACGAGTTGCACCATGTCCTGTGGGCCTACCGTACCACCCCGAGAGTACCCACAGGCGAAACCCCATTCCGGATGGCCTTCGGCACAGAGGCCGTTATCCCCGTGGAGATGGGCTCCCTTCTCTGCGGGTGGAAAGCTACTCGGAGGAAGCCAGCGATGAGCAGCTCCGCACCAACCTCGACCTAATAGAGAGATTAGAGAGAAAGCTTAGATCAGAGTAGCTGCCTATCAGCAAAGGGTGGCCCGCTACCATGCCTCCAGAGTCAAAGGGAAAGCTTTCTTACCTGGCGACCTCGTTCTCCGGAAAGCATCTATCTCCAAACCGCTGGAGCAAGGAAAGCTGGCACCAAACTGGGAAGGCCCTTACCAAGTAGCTGAGATCGTCAGACCGGGGACCTACAAGCTGCAAGATCTAAGCGGAAGATTCATCCCTCAGACCTGGAATTCAGACAATCTCCGCAAGTACTACCAGTAGGGTACGCCCTCTACAGGCTCGCTCCCAAATATTTTGTCGGCACATGTTTTATAATTCATGACATAAATCACCACAAGTTATATTACCAAAAATCACAAAAAGATACAGATGCTGCTTACTAATCCTTGGCACGACCGAGTTACCTGTTCAGGCAGGAAAATCTCCAACCTTGGTAGGTCCGAGCCATAAATCTCCGAACCTCGGTAGGGCCGAGCAACAAATCTCTAAACCTCGGCTGGGCCGAGCAACAAATTTCCGAACCTCAGCTGGGCCAAGCAACAATCCTCCAAACCTCGGCTGGGCCGAGCAACTAATCTCTGAACCTCGGCTGGGCCGAGCAACAATCCTTCGAACCGCGGCTGGGCTGAGCATCTAATCTCCGATCCTCGGCTGGGCCGAGCAACAACCTCGGCTGGGCCGAGCAACTAATCTCCGAACCTTGGCTGGGCCGAGCAACAATTCTCTGAACCTCGGCTGGGCCGAGCGACAAATCTTCGAACCTTGGCTAGACCGAGCGACAAATCTCCGAACCTCGGCTGGGCCGAGCGACTAATCTCCGAACCTCAGCCGGGTCGAGCGACTAATCTCCGAACCTCAGCCGGGCCGAGCGATAAATCTCCGAACCTCGGCGGGCCGAGTGACAATTCTCTGAACCTCGACCGAGCCGAGCGACAATTCTTCGAACCTCGGCCGGGCCGAGCGACAATTCTCCGAACCTTGGCAGGGCCGAGCCATAATTCTCGAAATCTTGGCTGGGCCGAGCAACGAGTCTCTGAATCTCGCTTATACCTAGCGACGAATTCTAGAAGCCCTAGCTAAAGCCGGAGTGCAGAAAGCCTCGGTAAAAATCGAAGCACGCAAACCCCGATCAGAGCCGAAGGACTTCCGAATAGTCCCTAGAACTTTGGCCGGTTTGAAAAAAAAAAATTGCACGCTGTGCAAAACCACTGACAGACACAAGGTATGCGCCTTTAGGCCTTGCCAGGCCCTACACGGTCGCCCGCGGGCCCCAGATGAAAACCAGGGAATTCTCCCTGCTGCTAAATCCCCGGGCGGTGCCCCTGTATCCTACCGCCCAAAACGCCTGCCTCAAACGAGGCCATGACTTAGCGCATAAAACCCACGGGACCACCCAGATCCCCTATCGGTTCGAATAGAAACGGGCATTTTTTCCCTTTTTACGGATTGAACGGCAATATCATCAGAAGAACAATAAATTACCAAAAAAGACCTTTTTCTTTATTAATTATGAGAAGAAGGTACAAAAAGAGAAGGAGAAAAAGTATAGAAAGAAAGAAAGTGGCCCTCGCAGGGGCCTAACGTCTCCCACTAGGTGCTGCCGGGTCTTCCAAATGCGGGACAGCTCGGCGACTCGTTGGTAGAGGGACGCTATCTCCTCCTTCTGCTGGCCCATGATCCGGCGCAGGGCTTCAACCTCCCTCATGGAAATGGTGAGGTACTCCTCAACTGCCTTCTCGAGCTGCTCATGGCTTGCGAAGGCTGACGCCAAGGACATACCATCAACCAGCACAGCGGTGCGGCCCCCTGAGAGCCCCTATGACAGCCGTTAGACGATTGCCCCCCACCTTGAGAGGCCATATCAGAAGTTGTTTAGAGGCTAACCAAAAGGATGGTAAGCACTGGCATCCCGCTTGTCCATATTTGTACCCCTCAGGCGGGTATCTCGATCCGTCGGTTATAAATACCGACCCATGAGGATTCGCCACGTGTCGTCGCTCTGACGAGCACCCACAGGACGCGAGGGGTCATGCCCCTTCCCAAGGAAGAACGGTAAACGTCGACGAACCGCTCGGGAACTCCCCTCCTTCTCTAGAAACAGGGTTCCTCCCGATCTGCCGGGCCCTCGTGCAGTAAATGCCCTCGATACTCCTCCAAACTGCCTTAAATCGGCCGCCCCTTGGAAATATGAAAAAGAAAGAGCGCCGGCACCTGACGATGATTCACTTCCCTCGGGAGTAGCCAAATCATAAATGATGGGCATATCCATGCGCCACCCGTTCCGCCTTGACACTCCTCACCGAGTCTCACAGGAACCAAGTATCATGACTCACGGTGGAGACTAAGTCATCTCTCCAAGCTCTAAATCTCCGAACCTCGGCCGGGCCAAGCAACTAATCTTCGAACCTCGGCTGGGCCGAGTAATCATTCTTCGAACCTCGGCAGGGCCGAGCCATAAATCTCTGAACCTCGGCTGGGCCGGGCAACAGTTCTTCGAACCTCAGCAGGGCCGAGCTATAAATCTCTGAACCTCAGCAAGGTCAAGTAATAAATCTCTGAGCTTCGGCCAAAGTTAAGGAATATGTTCCACCGCCGAACAATCTCCAAACTTTCTTCTGAATTCGGGCAGCTTGCGAGCCCCAACTAGGTCGGATAGCGTGGGATCCTCATCCAAGAATGAATGAGATATCCTTACGCCTCATTTCATTGCCAACAACAACAACTCTTGGTGCAAAAGAAATAGAAATTAAGAGAGAGAACAAAACTTTCTTTATTTCATTGCCATCGAAACCAATTACAACCGCCTGAGAGGCATTACAAGTGTATTGAAATGCATGAAATAAAAACAGATACAAACTCGGGCAAACTGCTCCAAAGCAGCTTCGGGCGACTGTGATGCTCCGGCGTCCGGTCCAACAAATCAGACAAACCACGAACCAGTCAGTCCGAGCCGATAATGGGCGAACGACATGGCCCAACCGTTGCGACCAGCTTCGGTAAATAATGATATCTCGGCGTCCCAACCGAGATATCAGAGAAATCAGAAAGGGTGGACGGGATATTACCCCAAACCACCCAACCGAGGGCCTTCCGAGTAGGAAGGAAGCTCGCAGACCCTGGCACCAGACTGCTCCCCCAAATCGGGTGTGTACTGCTCCACCTTGCCCAAACTCAAAGGCAAGGTACCCGCGGGCGACACACCATCACCCCTCCCCTCGTAGCGAAAGATTCCCCAGGCGGGCAAGCCCAGGAATCCAAACCAGGGGAGGAAGAGAAATTCACGCGAGCCATGGGGAGCCCGCGTATACTTCCTTCCGTACGTTCCCAAGGGGGAACCACAAAGGTCACATGGGAAGCGTATATGTGCGCTCTCCATGCGATCTCTGCAGATTTCCTGTGCGCTCTCCATACGATCTGGAGCTCCTTTCTTAAGGGCGGGCCACCCTCCAGCAGCTCCTTCATCACCCCAGCTGTCCGGAGGACAACAGCGACTTGCAGGAGGAAAGCTCGGTCCTCCCGCTCTAAACCTCGAAGAGACAGGCATCGTGATTCACAGAAGAGAAAATTTCGGGATGGCCCAACACGGCCCTCCTTTCCCCTTTTATAGGCGGAGACAAGCCTGGAACAGCTATCAGAAAGCCCCGAGACTTAAAACGCCAAGCCTGGAACAGCTATCAGAAACCCACGAGACTTAAAATGCCAAGCCTATGCCACCACACGGCCTCCGGAAAAGAAAACAGCGCCCCCCAATGCGCGCCAGGCACGTCGTCCGAACCATAATGCATGCCAAAAGATTACTTCTGACCCCGGATCATGATCCTTAAATGCATAAAACCGCCCGCCGACCTTGCGGATACTGGCAGATCTGGAAGATCGTCCTGTGAAAATGACATCCTCCAATGGCAAATGAACACTAACACCGCACGTCAAAGCGACCTACGTTGGAAAGGATCGACACAATAAAGGTTCATCGGAAATTGCCAGGCGACCTTTTGCTAGCCATAGAGCCGTACCACCTACTTCGATGAAACGAAAATTGGCCCGCCTTGGAAAAGACAAAACGCTGACAGAGGTAATAAATGGATGCAAAGGCCAAACCCACTCTCTAACAGGAAGAATAAAGGGGTGACAGCGAAGGTTCAACAAACCCCCTCTCTCTTCATCGAAGGCACGACCACAGTCTGGCTACTAGCAATGAAAGTCCCCTCGGCCCTCGCCGAGCCATTCTGACCCTCGGCCCTCGCCGAGCCATTCTGACCCTTGGCCCTTGCCGAGCCATTTTGCCCCTTGGCCCTTGCCGAGCCATTTTGCCCCTTGGCCCTTGCCGAGCCCTTTTTGCCCCTCGGCCCTCGCCGAGCCATTTTGCCCCTCGGCCCTCGCCGAGCCATTCTGCCCCTCGGCCCTCGCCGAGCCATTCTGTCCATCGGCCCTAGCCGAGCTATTTTGTCCCTCGGCCCTAGTCGAGTTACTTCATCCCTCGGCCTTAGCTGAGTTATTTCGTCCCTCAGCCCTAGCCGAGTTACTTCATTCCTCGGACCTAACTGAGCTATTTTGTCCCTCGGCCCTAGCCGAGTTACTTCATTCCTCGGCCCTAGCCGAGCTATTTTGTCCCTCGGCCCTAGCCGAGCTACTCCGACCCTCGGTCCCAGCCGAGCTATTTCATTCTCCGGCCCTGGCCGAGTCATTGCGTCATTCGGCTTAAGCCGAGCTAAATCATCTCTCAACCTCTCTCAACCTCCACCTTTTGTACCAAGCTACGCTGTCACTTGACTCTCTTGACAGGACTATCCCTATGCCTTGGCCTCGACCAAGATGTTCCTTCCAGAAAATGAACCAGGCGACACTCGTAGTTAGGACTAAAATTAAAAGCAAGAAAACTACGGCCAAGAAGGACAAATGAATGACAAGCAGCTGATCCATTTATTAGTCTTCAGTCAAACTACAAAATAAGAGAAAGAAAAAGTACATACAGACCCCCAAGGAGTCACGACTTGGGGTCAGACCCAGCACTTCCTGCGGTAGCATCAGCAGGGGCATCGCTTGGCCCCCCCTTCTCGAAGGTGTCACGACGGGATACCTCGGTAGCCGCATCGATATCAAATATTTCTTCATACTCGTCCTCCTCGACCCCCGGGGTGTACGCTTCATAATGCTCGGCTTCCAGGCAAGACAGGTCCAGATCAGGATAAGCCTGGGCAACCTTAGCCCGCGCCTCATCTTCGCCAAGTTGAAATGCATCGGCGCAGGCCGCCCTGCGTTCGTCGGTAAATTTGGTAGATTTCTTGTACTCCTCCACCGCCGAAGAGGCCCGCACGTTGGCCTCGGTTAATTGCTTCTCCAATTCGGAGATCCTTCGGTTCCTCGAGGCCGCATCCTCTCCGAATGCCGCCAACTGCCCCTGAAACTCCTGGCTCACCCTGTTCAACTGCAGACAAAAAGCCAAGTAAAGTGGAAGCCGAAAGACCAAGATGGGTAAGACAAATGGTGCCCTACCTACTCGTCCCGCTGGGCTAGCTCGCCCTCTAGCGCGTGGACCCTACTGAGAGCCCTAGACTTGGCCGATTGGGTTTGACGAAGGCTCTCTTCTAGCTCGTCTACCCAGGACTGAGCGTCCCCGGTCTCTTGATGAGCGTAGTCGAGTTTGTCAGAAAGTCGAGCAGCCCGCTCATCCGACCACTTTAGCCGATCCTTTGTATCGGCGAGCTCTTTGTTTAGGCGGGTGAGGTTGTCCTGCTACCGCCGGCACTTGTGCTCTTCCTCCTCGAGCCTTTTGCTCTAGCTGACTCTATCTTTGGCATGGCTGGCTTTCAGCTGATCCCACCTCTTATCAAAGAACAGTTGCATGGATTTGACCTTGCTCTCGTGCTCCGCCCTAGCCTGAGCAAGCTCCAGACTAGCCTTCTCGGATTCTCACGGAGGCTTTGGAGCTCGCCAATCTGTACGGCAAGTTGAGAGGCTCTTTCCCTCTCAACTGCAAGAATCCTGTGAGCCTCCCCGAGCTCCCTCTGGAGTTCACTAACCTGTATGGCGAGCTGAGGGGCTCTTTCCCTCTCAACTGCAAGGATTTTGCGAGCTTCCCCGAGCTCCCTCTGGAGGACCACCAGGGCTCGAGAGAGTTTGTCAGTCGAACCCGCCCTCTCCTTGAAGTGATCGGCCTCGTAGCGGGCCCGAGCCCAAGCTCCAACAGCCAGATGCAAGTGCCATTTCAGTGCCCTCATAATCAGGGCATTCTGCAAAAAAGGATTACACACATAAAAGGAATAGTTGAACTAACTGACTAGAGACCCAACTTCGGTACGACAACCTACCCGAGAGGCGTAGTCTGTGGCAATCCTCGTGAGAGCAAGATCGTCAATCTCGGGAAGAAGAAAAGCCTCACTCGGCACCCCGGTGCGACAGAAGGCTATCTCAACAAGGTCCTCCGAATGACCCCCTCCTGTTGAGGAACTCTCTTTCCCTTGGAACGCGGACCGCATCAGAGCGGAGAACCTGGCGCTCACTTTCGGGTCACGTGAGTGGAAGTCTGCGCCCAGGGAGCTAGCCTGGACACCCGTGACCCATGAGCTTCTCGATAGGCCAGCTTCCGCCACCAGGGCCCTCGCTTGAGAAGCTTCGGGCATTTTGACTCCGGCGAGGAGAGCCCCAACCGGAGCATCCCCTTCGCTCGCCAGCTCCCCTCCTTCTCCTTCTTCCTCATCTTTTGCTTCTATCTCCTCAGAAATCCCCTACCCTCAACAGCCTCCTGTGCCTCGGCGGAAGGCCCTTCACCAGAAAGCCCCCACAAATTTCGGTCGTTGGTTCGGCAGGTTCGGCCATCTCCTCGTTGCCTACTGGCTCTCCTACCAGCGACCCAGGCCGAACCTCAGTAGCCGCAACCTCTTCCCCTGCCTCGATGGAAGCGGAGGTCGCTCCCACTTCCTCCTGTAACCTTGCCGAGCCACTGGCCTCCAATGAGGGAGGCCGAAACGCCTCGCCCACGGGGGCCCCCAAGCCAACCGGTGTTTCTCCTTCGCCATCGTCAGACAAAACAACAACGGAAGAGGAGGAAATCTCAGCAGCCTCCTCCGAAACCCCAGCAGCTTCCCGGTCTTTGCCCCCGGATAGACCCTCCTCCGGCGCCAAAAGATCGTGTGCCACCGGAACTTTGGTACTTTCGGCCCATGGCAACGAGGAGCGCCGGTCATCACCGTCTCCCCCGATCCCCCTAGAGCGGGAGCCAGAAGGGTGAGACCTCTTCTCAGACCGATGCTTGCTGCTGGAGACAGATCCCCCTAGAGCGCTTTCCCAGCTCCTCCCTCATCTGATCTGCGAGCGCCGATCTTTCGGCTGTGAGGGCAGCATGATTCACCCGTTAGTTCGCACAGAAATCAAAGATGAAGCCACGTTAAACTATTGACCACGGAGTGATACTCACCACGAGGATCGATGGGGCTCAATCCTGCCATGAAGAGAGCATCCTCTGATAGGAGAACGCTGGCTGGAAGCGGCCGACTGCCGTGCAGCACGATCAGATCCCTTTTCTTCGACTCGGTTAACTATGGGTGCACTTCTAGATCCTTCACGTACTGCCCCCATATCCGAGGGAAATCCGAACCAATATTCCCCTCGACTATGAAGAATCGCGACTTCCACTCCTTTATTGATGACGGGTTATCCGATATCATCTTGAAGGATCTCCGGGGGCCAATGTAAGGCCATTCTGAGGCCCTCCCGGAAACCAGATTGAAACACACCCTGAATATCGAAAGGGTCGCAGTCACTCCGAGGCATTTGCACAACGAGATAAACCTGATGAGGTTGCGCCAACTATTGGGAGCCACCATGGTGAAGCATATATTGTAGAACTTCATCACCTCCCGCACCAACGGATGAAGAGGGAACCGGAGACCTGCCCTCAAACTTTCCTCATAGTAGAACGCCCCATCCCCTAATCCGGATGTCACCCTATCCTCAGCCGTCAGGAGCAACAAGATGACATCCTGGGGGATCTTGTATAAGCAGCGCATCCGTTCCAAATCCACGAAGGTCACCTCCGAAGCCTGGTCACTTGGGCTCACCATATCCTCAATCGCAGGAGATGCTGAGCAAAATCGTAGTAAAAATGGGAAGACGAAGTTCTCTAAGGGAAAGCAAAAAGGGCACTATAAATAAGGATAGCACCGCCATGATCCCATTTGTCCAATTGAAACCGCCTCAGGGTAGGGATGAGGCATCTCAACCTAGGCGTCCGAAACTGCCACCACGGGCATCGTGAAAATCGAGATTTCCCACGCGGCGCTTCCCCAGCCGTTACCTTCGCCCCTAAGGAATGACGGATCCACCTCAAAAAGGCAAGACGGCCCCACGGTATTAATTAGGGCATCATTGCGCAGGCTGTCAAATACGCACCCCCCCATTCGGATCGCGCCACCTAGGTCTATACTCCCTACGCCCGAACCTAAGCTTCGAACTAGGCAGTGAGGGGCATGTGTTAAGGGGTAGAATCGCCATCGCATTGATAATCATGTGAAGGGGCTAAGATCAGCTCCATCCCTCCGCCCGCTACGTTACGTCTGTAGAGAACGAACCAACTAATGTGGTCCGGCGGGCCGAGCAACTTATGGCTCGGTTCTAACGAGCCACCCATAGCTCGGCTCTACCGAGCCACCCATAGCTCGGCCTCCCCCGAGCTTCCCATAGCTCGTCCTCCCCCGAGCTTCCTGTAGCTCGTCCTCCCCCAAGCTTCCATAGCTCGGCCTTCCCCGAGCTTCCCACAGCTCGGCCTCCCCCGAGCTTCCATAGCTCGGCCTCCCCGAGCTTCCATAGCTCGGCCTCCCCGAGCTTCCCATAGCTCGGCCCTCCTCGAGCTTCCTGTAGCTCGGCCTCCCTCGAGCTTCCATAGTCCGGCCTCCCCCGAGCTTCCTATAGCTCGACCTCCTCGAGCTCCCCATAGCTCGTCCTCCCCTGAGCTTCCCGTAGCTCATCCTCCCCCGAGCTTCCCATAGCTCGGCTTCCCCGAGCAATCCATGACTCGATACTCACCTCTGTGGAACCCGACGCGGGAGAGCCTAGGCCTATCGTAACAGAATCCCAAACAAAGAATAATATTGAGGAGTGGTCCAGGATATAGAATAACGGCCTAGGACCTACGCACTCATCAGATCTTAGGCCATCAAGGGGCCCTCTCAGCCATCGATCCTTTAACAAACAAGATACGGATCCCACCGGCTTCATAACAGCTTGATTTGAATCCCAACAACCTTCGAACCTTCCAGAAGGTGCTCAAGATCCAGGTGATTTCCTATAAAAACAACATTCCCAAATTCTCTCAGGTATGTGCTGACAGCCCCCGGCTCACTCTCACTCTCTCTCTCTCTCACTGCTCGTTGGTGCTCCCCTGGAGCTCTCGATTAGCCACCCCTGGAGGGACTCCCCAGCGAGATCCTTCTCCTCATTTCTGTTGATCGTCGATCCTCACTGACTTGAGCATCGGAGGGTCTTCCGCGGAGGGCCACCCCCAATGCCTCTCGCGTGAGGACTTCTGTGCAGGTCCGCCCAGGAGGAAGCCTTGATCAGGAGACCGATCGCGCCCGAGTCGGAGGACAGATCCCTGCGGCAACACAAGTGATCAATAAGTAAAAGGTGCAAAGAACCGCATGGTGCAAAGTTAGCATATGAACCACAATATCCCCTGCACAAGTTATTTGAACATATCATGATGGATCAATAGTGAACCAGTTCAGTTGTGTTCAAAACTTTGGCAAAAAGTCATTGCAACAAACTAGATTAGGGATGCTTCATTACAAGGATTATGGGGCAGCATAAACCACCATATTTCATTGTACTATTTTGGATTAAAGTGTGTGAGTGATCCACATTTGTAGTAGAAAAGAAGATACACTCAATTAAGAAACACATTTAACTAAATCTTTAAAAGCATTATTCTCATCGTCATCAAGATTTTTTTCCATCACTCCATGGAAGCTAGGAGCTAGAATCGAAATAAAACATTAATGGAGTAGGGATGTTCAATTTCAAGGAGGCACAAGAAAAACGGTCATGTAGCAATGTAGTTCAACTAGACCAACTAGTGATGATCGCTTCAATAGTTAAGTCCATAAAATATCTTCAATGTATAACTGTGTTGTACACAAATGAATAGAAGGGGCAATCACTAAATTTAGCTGAGATGGTTGTAGAATGGCTTTGTTAGGTACAATAATCTAAGCAGCTTGCTAGAAGTCAGAATGTAATGGTCGTGCCAAATATAAGAAGATGGAAACAAAGTTAGAAGTTATGTTTTTCATGAAAGAATATGAAATCAAGACAGTGAAGTTATATTACAATTCAAATGGAATAATTCAGCATAACCCACAAGCTTGTTCCCAGCTACTTTCGTTTAAGAGTCATTCCTATGACAAATGAAATTTGTTGTCACCTTTCCAGTTTTTTGAGCACAATTTCCATAAAGTTTAAACCTCACAATTGGATTCCCAACCTTTTCATGTGTAAGTTCTCAAATTTTAATTGAACATGCCATGAGACTCTCAATCTATCCTTAGTAAGCATTATTAATACTTTATGATTACACAAAGAACTAATGAGTATCAATACAAAGAAAATTCAAAAAAAGATAAAAGGCCCAATTTTCAATGAATATGATGTTTGAATTCTAGAGAGCATCATAGGGGACTTTGAGCAATTGTTTCATGAGCCTAAAACTGCTATAAGCGAGTGTTCTGCCCCTCATTAACCCCAAAATTTGATCCTAAATGCATGATTTTATCCCTATTTTATCACCTTTCTACAAACAAACTTCAAGCCATAACCAAGATAGTACCTACTAATACAACAGCTATTTAGCCTTACAAAAAAAAAGATTCAACAAACTCTGACATGGACTACATCACAAGTAGCTTCGTAACAGTGTTTGCGGAGCGGAGGGAAGTCTTCTCGGCCTCCAAGGCATCGATCTCCTGCTGCTGCTCGAACGAGCGGAATCCTAGCATCGTGAAAGTGCCTAAAAGGAGGAGGTGGATCATGTTCTCCTTCTTCCCCGGCCAGCACTCTCAGCACGGCCTCCATCTTTCCTTCCTCTCCTCTCACTCTTCCCCTCGATGCCACCGCAGCACTCCGAATGCCTTGCGGTCCAAAGCCTCTCCCAATTGTATCATTCGTCATAAATGATTGCAGAAATGGGTTTGGACCCAGCCAGCATTTGATCTGACCCGCTCATCTTAACTTGCGCACATAACTTCTCAGCCACGCTTTGTAATCCGAATGTGGCGATTTGCATTGATGATTTGACCCTTCTAAAATCAATTCTTTTAGTGTCATCCTTTGAGATGGATGATACCATGAATAATAAAAGTCTGAATTCATAACGAGATGAAGAGAGAGAGAGAGAGAGAGAGAGAGAGAGAGACTGCTGTCATTCCAACACAAATTTAGATGAATGCGATTCAAGTTTGATTAAATTAATATTTAATTTATCTAAATATTAATATTGCATTATTCAAAATTACATTAAAATAAATAACTATTCATGGTATTTCATAAATATTATTTATTTGTTAATAAATAAATATTATGTGCACAATATATTAATTAATATAATTAATATTGTAAATTATATATGACTTAAAATATTATTGATATTATTAGTTATTATATATATATTATTAAATTAAGATATTTATGTAAATTAATATTTTATTTATATATTTTTATAACCACTTTTATTAAAATTATTTTTTAGTTAATAAATTATTATAATAAAAAAAATTATAAACTTAACTAAAGGCATTTATAATATTATCAACATTTTATTTTACTATTAAATAAATATTTTTAATTAAATATAAGTAAATATAAATATTTATTAAATATATCATTAATGATTAATGATAATAATTAATAATTTTTAGTAAATATGTGTACAAATAAATATTAATATTACATGAATAATATTAATATGTATAATAATATTAATAATAAATATATTTAATATTTAAATAACATATTAATATTTAAAATAATATTAGAATATTTAATAAATATTGAAAATGATAGGAATTATTAAAAATAATTATTAACTATTTATTACATAAATATTCAATATTGATATAAAATATTAAAATATTTATGTAAATAGAAAAAATATCTACGAAAAAAAATTACAATCCTCAAATAAAATTTGATTTTTAGAAACAATTATCCAAACAAGAAAATTGTAATATTTTAAAATATTAAAATACTATATTTTAAAATTCTATAAATATTTGAAATATCTTGTCGAAAGGCTCTCTATTTTTAAACTGGGTGATATGGTAGTGATTCAAGCATACAAGGCAAATACAAATGATAAAATGACATGCTACATGGCAAATACAAGCATACCGGTCTTCACAGAAATTCCTCTCCCATTCTTTGTTTGCTTCTTCATCAACTATTATATTAAAAAAATGATAATTGCTATAATAACATCATAATAGGAAATAATGGAAAAATAACTATGTTATTATCAAATTACCTTCTATTGAATTCTTTTAAGAAAAATTGATATAAACATTTCAATTCTGAAATAATTTTTAAAAGTGAAAAAATAAGAATTAATACTCAAATACTCGTTACTGGTATTGATGTCATAACAAAATATTGATGTCATAACTTTGGAATTGGCATAATATCCAGTTTTATTTTTTTTAAAGCTTTTTTGGGTAAAAAATAGTTTTAGTGATCATATATTTGCAGTGGTGTAGCCACTAGACACCGATGGATCCGGTTGCTCAAACTCTTGAAGGGTGGTCATAATTTTTTTTAACGTGTTGGGTATCATTCAAAGGAAATATGCAAGCAAATACTGAATTTATCTCAGAGAGAGGAAGGTTATAGCAATAACAAATTAATTTGGGAGTTAGTCTAGCCTTTGCTACCACCCAAAAAGAATGAACATTTACTTATAAATGGCTAGTGGTGGTACAAAACAAAACTCAATTCACTAGCTAAAGCAACAAATAACAACATGGTTGGCCTGAGTCCAGCCTTCCTTGGTCCTCTGTTTCAGAACTCAAGCCCGACTCCATCTCCAAAGTCCAATCTAATTTTGAATTAGGCCTAAATTAAAATGATAATTAACTCACCGAGCCAAGCCAAAAGTCTTGTATCAAGCTAGACAAATCAAGCCAAGTCATTAAGCTAGTTTTACTAGAGTTTAATAAATAAATTATTGTTAACTATTCTATCGACTTAGAAGGAGATGGATTGCAAGAGATGACCAAATACCAAAATATTTTGGATATGCTTATAGTTGTTCAAGCAAATAAAACTTTTGATTATTCAGTCCCGAGGCCACTTGAAATCAAACTCCTAAACCCTTGGAGAGGATAAGAGGTGGTATCATTCAAACTAAGTTTCATTTGTTTAAAAAGAAAGAAAGAAAAAAAAATCTATCATCCTTTGTATACCCCCAAAAAATAAACTATATAAAAGCATAGATAATGAAGAAAATCAAAACAACACTCGAATAAGTAAACGGATCTCTTTGCAATAAAATTTCACTTTTATTTACTTGCACTTTTATTTTTCTTCATGATGATATAACACTTTTATTCACTTATAAGTACATTTCCTAGCAAACAATATTCAACTTCTAATGCAAGACAACCCGATTCAACCGTGAGCCATTCTTAATACCATAATGCTCCAAAGTCTGATGGTCTTCCAACTCAAGCTCTCCAAATTTGAGAATGTGTCGATCCTTTGGTATTCCCAGCTCGTGGTGCAACACTTCCTTGATATAGTTAATGGTAGTAGAACCCTTCACCCTTATCTTCGCTACCTCTGCGTGAACTGATTTGCTTCCATAGCTCGTTTGACACCTCCCTGCAAACTTTTTTTAGCATTTTTCTCATTGTTAGACTGTTTTCACAGCATCATTCATCTACAAAACGGTGATATTGAATATAGAATATATGGTGCATTAGGGAATTTGTTTTCTTGTTAATATTTGTGAATTTAAATTTAAAGACAAATTTTAATGGGAGATTTGGCCTAACATTTTAAAATAGTCAAGAATAAAGTTTGGAAACACAAAGCCAATTTAAAACAGAGCAATATGGTATTCACTATAGATATACATACATACATACATACATACATACATACATACATATATACATATATTTATATATATATACACTAGTAAAAAATATATAAAAGAAACTTTATCAAAGAGAAAAAAAGCACTGGAAAAGAAAAATCTATATTCAGATGAATAAGCTGTGAAGGAATATGTGACTGAAAATAGAAAAGAAAAATATTTTTAATAAAATTTCTATAATATAGTGATATTTAAAAATATTATTTTTTTAAAAAAATTGCACATGTTCTCTATATGGCATGCTTGGTTATCTGGAAAAAGATTTAAAAAATTAGAGTTTTTGGGAGAAAAAAATCAAAATTTCAAATTATTTAGATTGTAAGAAGACTATAAAAAAGAAAATTTGATTTTTGAATGTTATTGATTTTATCTTTTGGGAAAATATTTTAATTTTCCTTTTCGTTTTCCACATGTTTCCAAACAATATAGAACTTAGAATAATGACGGAGTGATATCTTGGGGATCTTCAAGGATTGACAATAATATATTGTGACCAAACTCAATACTCGATGATAGAGCAATGATAGGTAAGCAGAATAAAGAGTTCATTTTTTTTAATCATTTGGATTAATGACACATCCTTCACTTGGAGGATGCTGGATTAAAAATGCTCATTGTTTACCTCTTCTCAAGTTGATGGCGATGATGACACCAATGGAAGACGATGAGAAACGAGTTGCCATTCCCTTTTAAAAAGAACACCAATGGCAAACTTGAATAAATAGAATCCCATGCCTTAAGGGGATGCCATTGAAAGAGATCTTCTTTCCTTTTTATAAATGACGAGATCTTCTTTCCTTTTTATAAATGACTTAGAATAGGCAATGCTAGAGTGAGTGAACAGTCTAGATACTTTATTTCGAAGAGGGGAGCAGATAATTCGGCTTTCATGAATATATATATATATATATATATATGATCTTCACATCCATTGGACATAGTCAGATTTGGGCCTCGTTAAAACAGATTCGGGTAAAAAGAAGGGACCAAAAGAAATTAATTAATTAATCCTACAACCCATACCAAACTTTGTTTTTTTAAAGAAAATATATCCACTTAATGACATGAGTTGATTTCAACTTTTAAGTTGACCCATTTTTATCACATATTTAGAAATCATCAGCCGGAAGCTGTTTGTCGTACAATTCCTTCATTGCTATTGAGCTAAACCATCCTAATCTCATTTTATAACAACACAAACAGTTATGTTATGCTTCATGCCCATGCTAACTTAATTAATTTTATTAGCGAATCAAAAGTCTCAAAAATACTTAAGTTATAAGCACATAATAGTTTTTTGTTATAGTTTCTAATAGAGTATCTTTCCTTAAGATAGCTCCTTTTTTTTAACAAAAAAGAAAGGAAAATGATACATCTAATATTGCTTTGAAATTAAAATGTGATTATTATGATTTTCTAAATATACCTTTTTAAATAATAAACACATTTTCAATCTTTAAAGACTTTATAAGTCCTATCCAAATCAGTTTAAGAATATTATGAGATATTTAAGGGGTTTAAATTAATTTATTATGATATATCACAAGAAACATTGCATGTTGTATTAAAAAAATCAATGATTATGACGATTAATGATGATACTGATGGGGCCAATAAGCCCCATAGGCAATGGTAATCTCATCAGGGTTGGACCCAGTCGACTCTCGGTTGGCCTTGGCCACTAGTGTCAGCCTCGGTCTCTGGTCGGCCACTGGAGTCGGCCTCGGCCTCTAGCGTCGGCCTCTTGAGTCGGCCACTGGCATCGGCCTCGGCCATTGGCATCGGCCACTGGAGTCAACCTCGGCCTTTGGAGTCAGCCATTGGGTTGCCTGGGCACGAATGGCCAGCGCGGGCATGTGCGGCAATGCGCTAGCGCCCACGAGCGCGTGCACGGACCATCGCGTGGCTCCAGGTGTGCGCACAGCCACACACGGACGCGAGCAGGCAAGCGCACGGGCCGACACTGTGTGCCAGACATGCGCGGGTCGAATGTCGCAGATGGGCATGTGCAAGGGTTGCGCATGTGGCTATGTTGGTGGCTTGGCTAGCCTAGCGTGCAGCCAGCTTGGCTAGGTCAATGGTCTGGCCAACCTGGCGCGTGGCCAGCCTGGCTAGATCGGCAGCCTAGCCAGCCTGTCATGCGGACGTAGGGCGAATGTGGTGATAAATTGGCGAATGCGTCTGGGATGCGGAGCAGTGTGGCCGTGCAAGCGCATATTGAGTTGCGGAGCAGATTTTTTGGGCCAAAATCCTATCCTAACGGTTGAGACAGCTCAAACGCGGTTTGAGGTAGTGGCTTAGGTCGGTTGGGGAGTCTTTATAAAGAAGGGTGGACCCAAGGCCAAGGCATTCGATTCAAGGAATCAAGCCATCCGAGAGGTGTTCGGGTGAGACAGCCAACTGCTAGGGAGTGCGTAGTGAGGTTGGTGGGCGGCCTGATCAGCGAAGATCGAGGTGCGCGTGCGGGTCTAGGCCAGACGAGCTTGGACATGTGCAGAGTTCGGCCGGCGTGCATAGGGACGTGCGAGCGAGGGTGCAGCAGAGCATCAGCACCGATACTTTGTGTTGAGTGAGGTTGGGGTGAGCACTTTGAGTGATCTTTGTAAGGAGCAGAGAGGAGTGTCTTGGGCCTTTAGGCAACCTCATTGTATTCAAATTACTTAGTGAAAAGTTCTTTGGTTGGAAAGGCTTTGCTTCTGTATATCTTGTGTATTGGGGACTTGGCTTGGGGATTTTATTTTATTATTGTAGGGTCTAGGCTGGTTAGAGGGACCTTCTAACGCCATCACCGGTAGATGCAAGGACTTGGTGCACAAAGGAGCACTTGCGAGAAACAAATCCTGCCAACCCTGACATGCCATGCGAGGAACAAATCCTGCCAGTCCTGATATGCCACATGAGGAGCAAATCCTGTCAATTCGGTTACACGGGCTGCGCCTTGACAGCCCATTACACGGTGACCATGAACTTCCATAAAATGAATAAGAGGGACCCTCAACTATGTATGATGCCCACACATACGCTCACACAGAGCATCTCTCTCTAAGACTCTTAAGCTTTCCTTCAAGCTTACGGCTGTTACCCAGAGTACTAACTTGAGAATCGAAGGGTCTCTACTAGAATCTCTAGCCCTAAAGACTTTTTGTAGACTTTCGACCAAGAGAAGCCCACCAAAGGTGTAAGGTTACCAATGCAGGCAAATAGCCTATGCAGGCATATCTATTATTATTTATTTATTTATTATTATTTATAAAGCAGTGGAAATAATGATAAATTGATCAAATCGATTTATCTATCTATCTACATCAGGAACTAACAGGATAACAGTGCATGTAAATGATATCAAAAAGTTAAAAAGCAAAACATAAACCATTTTATGTTAATAATATGATCATTATCAAATAACAGTAAGGTACTTTACCTTTGTAAACTACTGGATGGTTGAAGAGAAGAGCTCCTTAAGCCATACACGTGTATGGCCTCTATACGTAGTTCACACTAGGGCTCTTTCCTGATCAAATCCTTCGGAGTGCTAGCTCCTTAGGATCCACGAAGGCTGCTCTCCTTCTTATCCTTTTGGATAGCAAGACGATCTTGTAGCTGAAGGAGAACTAGTAGAGGTAGAAGAGGAATCCTTTTCCAAACTACTCTCTACACACCTAAAACCTTAATCCTCACAATATCCCACACAAGGTAGAAAATAATTTTCTAAAGTAGAAAACCTCAAAAAAAAAACTTCTATGTCATTACCATCTACAATAACCCTTATAAGGCTAGCATGAAGGGAGGAGGTTTGGAAGGTAGAAGGATTTATGAAGAGTGGGAGAGGTTTGGAAGGTGGAGGGACTTGGGGAGAGGTTTTATGTTTTAGAAGGTGGAAGGACTTGAGGAGAGGGTTAAGGTGAAAAACTTATTTAGCTTTAAGTGTTCCAATTAGTTTTAGGTTTAAATTTTGAATTCCAACCATAATAGGATTAAATCTAAATTCTAAATTCTGACTTAAAAAGGAATTCTAAATTTAAACTCAAGACTAATTTTAGCAAAAATTTGAATTTGAATTTGAAATTCAATTTGAATGCAATAAAAGAAAAGAAAGAGTGCATGATTAAGTCCAATCCAATTGGACCTCAAACCAAAACATATTTGGCTTGACTCAATCATCGATCAGCCTTTAGATTAGAAAAAACCCTATGGTGTGTGACTCCATAGGTTCGAACACTAAGTCTATAGTACCAAAACATTTCTAGCACTAATCGAAGTCGCCATCTAGCAATGACACCCGACATTTGGATAGGTCAAAGATTACAAAGCAATAATCTAAATCCTCTGGCATATGGCTACCATATAATTCATCCCTTTGACTTCATAATGCTCAGAATGATTTAGGGTTTAACTACCAACCCTTAATCAGCACATCCATAATATGCCTTAGCCTTACAAGTTTTGTGACTCCTCACAAGAATTATCCTGGCCAAGGTTTTGCTAAGTTGAGGCATAGTGAGACATTTACTCCAAACTATTTGGTGGGGTCAATCCCATCTTAATCCACCATTGCTCCATAAGTACTTGACTGTACCCAGATACCTTCCGTCACTAGGTTAGAAATCTAGGTAGTCCTGCACTAAAGCACAGTGAGTTGCTTGTAAGCTACCATAGTGATCTCAGGTTGAGGGATACTTATATCCATATCCCTTCGCGAGAAACTCTTGGCAGAAGGGTCAGGTGGGTCACATTTAATGAAATATCATATATTTCATAGTATGCCATACCCGTGTCTCCACACTCCTTGATCAAGAGGACAACATACATCAACCTATACTTGATAGGTTGTCATCCTATAACAATGTATTCTTTGGTTGCAAACAGTTTTAAGAACTACTCGATATATCCTCTGTATATCGAATGCAAGGTAGTTCTAAGGACTCCATCACACAAGAGCTTTTTACAGAAAAATGTAAATGTGATGAACTATCAAAAATTACTTTTATTTATAATAAAGTTCATATTCAATTGCAATGAGCATAACCATCTACAGCCTAGACGATTGGCTTTGGGACACATTTTTCCAACAACTCCCACTTGGACTAAAGCCAATCAGAACAGAATCTAATTCCCATTTTCATTTACAATTGAACTCTCCATTTGTGTTCTTAAAAATTTAAGACTTTTAGAAGATTTAAACTGATTTGCTCAAGATGTGCAAGTGAGTGCTAACAAGCAATCCACAAGCAATTAATAAAGAGAGATTATAGCAGGCAAACACAAGATAATTTTATAGTGGTTCGGTGCAACCAACACCTACGTCCACTCCCAAGATTCACTTGGGTCCACACTATAATCTCTCTAGATTACAGCCGAGTTATTTCCAAGCTCACAATCAAACTTGTTGTTTTCCACGGATACCCAGTTGGAGGCTTCTACAACGGGCTCACAACTAACCCAACACAAGCACTCCGGCTTGCAACGAGGTATATCAGCCTCCACTGATTCAATCCACTGATTGAATCAGCAAATGCTCCCCTTGAGCAAATATACAAATGAAGTACTAGAAAAGCCATTGCAGATGGTACTTTAACTCCTCTTGAAGTGTTGAATCATCTCTTGAGAAACTTTGGAGTTGAGATGAAGAAAATCCTTCGATTTGATCTTTGAAAACTCCTTTTGACATGCCATGCGAGGAACAAATCCCCAGCTCCCTAGATATAGCCATCTTATGATGGAGCAGAAACTCAGAATTCGGTTACGACTGCGGGCTGTCGACTCCTTTGAGCCTGAGCCTACAGTCGGCTCGACCAGGGGTCGAACTTCCACTTGTGTAAGAGTCGACTACCCCTGATCAGTGGATGCCTATGCACAAGCACACACAGAGCACAGCTCTCTCTAATGACTCATCAAAATCGCTTTATTCAAGCTTACGCTGTTACCCAGAGTACTAACTTGAGAATCGAAGGGTCTCTACTGAATCTCTAGCCCTAAAGACAGTTTACTTTGACTTTCGACCAAGAGAAAAGAAAAGAGGTTACACAATATGGCCTCTATAGGTAGTTCCATTATTTATTTTTTTATAAATCTTATGCTAGCAAAGGGAATGATCTCTTCTTCATATTATAATCAGGATAGAAATATCATCTAACTAGTTAAGAGTCAAAACATAGTAGAGTAGAAGAAAGGTGATAAATTCATCTACATTACAATCTAAAAAGCAGTTAAACACTAATAAGTCCATCCCTTGTAAACCTACTGGATAATACTAGAAAGTAGAGTAAACCTAAGACCTTTAAGCTTCTGGATGTTACGACACATACTCCTCCCATCACATCTAGGGCTCTTTCCTCGACTTTTTGAAGAGTAGAGTTAGGATCCTTAGAGATCCACTCTCCTCTCCTGAAAGGTGGAAGGAAGCTAGGCGATCTTTGGAGGTGATAGAACCTAAGTGATTAATTTTTCAAAATTTTACTTCTACATAACCAACTGAATAAACCTTAAATCCCTCAAATATCATAATCAGAATCTGAATACAAGAGTAGATAAACCTAATTGTTCTTACAATCTTAGTAGAAAACCTAGCTGAAAAATAAACTTGCTGTTATGAATTACCTCATACTTTTGATCAATAACCCTTGCATGAAGGACTCAGAATTGAATGCAGATGAGAGTCCAAGGAAGAAGTTGAGATGGTGTGTGAAGAGAGTAGGTCATCTACGTGGGATTTCCTCTTGAGGCTTTGCTTGAAGGTGGATTTGGTGAACCTTGGTGCGAGATGGCAAACCCTAATGGGAGCAAAGGTGTAGTAGGACTATGGGAATGAGGGTCCAAACATTATTTCTAGTAAATTGGTGCAGCTTCTTCTATAGTTTTAGGTTCAATTTGTGATACAAATGCAAGATGTCATATATCTAATTCCTTGAGATGGATCGCCTATAATCAATTCCTTGGGATGACTATGTGCAATCTCCAGTCTCTTGGAAGATCTGTATCATTATGATCAATATTGACATCATCGTCCTTATGTATCATCTTTAGGCTCATGATCAGAAGATACTTCTCAAGATTCAATTAAATCATCAAGCTTTTCAGAACTAGATGCTAAAGACTCATCGAAAACTATATGAATGGATTCTTCAACTACTAAGGTTTTCTTGTTAAATACTCTATAAGCTTTACTAGTTGTTGAATATCTAAAAAGATTCCTTCGATTTAGCATCAAAAATTGTTTTTACCATTATTATGAATGAAACATTTACATCCAAATGCATGAAAGATAATTCCATAATTCATAAGGTGTTTTCTTTAAGATTGGTCTTATTAAGGCTCTATTTAAGATGTAACATGCTGTGTTAATTGCTTCCGCCCAAAAGTACTTTGGTAAGTTGCTTTCGCATAGCATGGTACGGGCCATGTCTTCTAGAGTCCTATTTTTCTTTCAACTACATCATTTTGCTGTGGAGTCCTAGGGGCTGAAAATTTATGATTAATTCCTCAAACTTTCATTTTAAATTCTGTTCCATGATCACTTCTTAGAGATACTATAGTACTCATTTGTGACTTTCTTGAAGAATTTCAGGAATATTGAGAAAGTCTCATCTTTGTGAGCTAAAAACATTACCCAAGTATATCTAGAATAATCATCTACATCACTAGACCATATTTCTTTCCTCCTAGACTTGTGGTTCTAGTTGGTCCGAAAAGATCCATGTGAAGTAGCTCTAGTGCCCTAGAAGTTGAAACAATGTTTAGATTTGAAAGAACTTCTAGTTTGTTTTCCAAATTGACATGTCTAGTTAGGTATCCTTTAACTAAATCCATTTTAATTAGTTTGAAATAACATGACCTAATCTACGATGCCACAACCAACTAATTTCATTTATGTTAGCATTGTCAGCAATTAAGCAATGATCACTCAAAGATAATTTTTCTAAATCAACCAAGTAAACATTGCCATGTCTATAACCAGTAAATACAATGCTATCATCAATAGAATTAGTTACAGTGCATACAGAAGATTTAAATGAAACATTAAAGTTTTTATCACATAATTGACTTATACTTATTAGATTATGCTTCAAACCATCAACATAAAGTACATTATCAATAAATGTAGATGGAGTTATACGGACTTTACCAAGGCCCATGATTTGACCTTTACCGTTATCGCCAAACGTAACAACTCCACCTTTCTTTTCTTCTAGGGTGATGAATTCATCTTTGTCACCCGTCATATGTCTTGAGCAGCCACTATCAAGGTACCACTTTTTCTTTGATCTTTTGGCTACAAGACATTCCTGCAACATAATTTAAACTTTATGTTTAGGTACCCAAGCTTTCTTGGGTCCTTCATGGTTAGCAGCAACAAAAATTGTTCCTTTCGGAACCCATATTTTCTTAGCTTTAACATTTAACTTGTTGTTATTATTTAACGTTTTGCATTCAAATGATTTATGACCTTTTTCATTACATTTGAAACAAGTTATATTACTTTGGTTGGCTTTTATAAAAATATTCTTTAAAGATTTTTGTTTCCTTAATGTGTTATATCCCAAACCTGCTTTGTCAAAAATAGCTTTTTGACTATCTAAGATCATGTTAAGTTTAGTTGAACTTAAAGTGAATTTCTCAACAATGTCTTTATATTTTTAACATCTTTCTTAAGAGAGTCATTTTCTTTAACTTGCTGTTCTTTATCTAAAGCTAAGGTTTCTAATTGATCTTTTAAATCTTTTGTTGAGTCTTTAGTTTCAGATTTCAACAAATCTATTTCTTGATTAAGATTATCTCTTTCTTTGCTAAGTTCTTCTTTTTCATTGTTAAGTTCTTAACTTCTAAAGCTAATTCATTTTTACTTTTAGCTAAGCTAATATTGTCATTTTTTAAAAACTTATACTTCTTTTTCAAGGATTTAAAATCAATCATAAGTTCATTGAAAGCCTCAAACATTTCATCAAATGTAAAGTCATCATTTGAGTTTTCAGAACTTACCTCATTATCGTTGTCGTCGTCGTTGGCCATGAAGCAGACATTAGCAACTTCTTTTTGTTCTTCTTCTTCGGAAGAAGACTCTTCACTATCAGTCCAAGTTACCATGTATGCCTTTTTCTTTTTCTTGTAGGCCTTCTTAAGTAAAGGACAGTCATATCTAAAATGCCCTGGTTTTTACATTCATAGCATACTAAGGGCTCTTTCTCTTTGTCCTTTTCCTTTTCTTATCCTTTTCTTTTTCTCCTTCCATCTTTGAAACAAATCTCTTTTGTGGAAGGGCCTCCTTCTTTGCATAAATTTCTTGAACTTCCTTGCAAGGAGGGCTGACTCATCATCATCATCCTCTTCATCATCGCTGCTGCTTATTTCCTTTTCCGCAGCTTTGAGGGCGATGGTCTTCTTCTTTCTTGACTCATCCTCATTGACATATTGTTTGACTTGAAGCTCATGAGTCATCAGTGAACCAAGAAGCTCTTCCAATGGTAGGATGTTCAGATCTTTGGCTTCTTGTATGGCGGTCACCTTGGCTTCCTAAGTCCTTGGAAGTGACCTAAGGATTTTGCGAACAAGCTCAGAGTTAGTATAAACTTTTTCAAGACTTTTTAAACCATTCACAATATCAGTGAATCTAGTGAACATGCATGTGATGGTTTCATTTTGTTCCATAGTAAATAATTCATATTTATGAACCAAAATATTTATCTTTGATTCTTTTACTTGGTTTGTTCGTTCATGAGTTATTTCCAACCTATCCCAAATTTCTTTTGCGGAATTACAAGTTGAGATTCGGTTGAATTCATTTGAGTCTAAGGAACAATATAAAATATTAATGGCCTTAGCATTTAGTTGTGCCATTCTCCTATCATTATCATTCCAATCCCTTTCGGGTTTAGGAACAATAGTGCCATCAATAAGGTGTGTGGGTGTACTAAGTCCATTTATTATTACTCCCCACAATTCATAGTCCGAAGCTTGAATGAATATTCTCATTCTAGCTTTCCAATATGAATAGTTGGTTCCATTAAATAAAGGAGGTCTATTCGTAGAATAACCTTCAGCAAAACTTGAACCAATTTGTGTTGCCATATGGATCTTTAGCCCTTGATCGTGAGATCAAATTCTAAATGAGCACTTGCTCTGATACCAATTGTTGGCCCAGATGGCAACCCAAGAGGGGGGGGGGTGAATTGGGTTCTTAAAAATTTAAGACTTTTAGAAGATTTAAACTGATTTGCTCAAGATGTGCAAGTGAGTGAAATTAACTAACAAGCAATCCACAAGCAATTAATAAAGAGAGATAGAGAGGGAGAAAATATAGCACGGCAAACACAAGATAATTTTATAGTGGTTCGGTGCAACCAACACCTACGTCCACTCCCAAGATTCACTTGGGTCCACACTATAATCTCTCTAGATTACAGCCGAGTTGTTTTCCAAGCTCACACTCAAACTTGTTGTTTCCATGGGTGAACAACGAACCCAGCTGGTTTTAACTCGGGCTTACCAGCACAAAACCCTACACGTTGTTTTTCACGGGCTCACAACTAACCCAACACAAGCACTCCGGCTTGCAACGAGGTATATCAACCTCCACTGATTCAATCCACTGATTGAATCAACAAACAATTAGAGTAAAAGTGTTTGGATAATGAAATGCTCCCCTTGAGCAAATATACAAATGAAGTACAAAATAAAGAGTTAGAAAAGCCTGATTGTATTGCAGATGGTAGTGGCTTTGGCTTTCTTCCTTCTTCTCTTTAACTCCTCTTGAAGTGTTGAATCACGCCTCAGCAAGATTCTTGACCGTTGAAGACTTTGGAGTTGAGATGAAACTTTTTCTTCTTTTGAAAATCCTTCGATTTGATCTTGGAAACGCTCTTGGATTTTCTTTTGACTTTTGTGGATTGAAGATCTGGAGCAGACGAATCTTCCTCTTTGATTTCACTCCTTTTGAATCACTCTCCTTTGAGCTAGAAGATTTTTCCAATATGCTCTGTTTTCCCTCTTTTCAAAAGATATTCTTTTCTCTCTTTTTGATTTTCTCTAGATTGTTTTGATTTGAAAAGAGCTCCTCTATTTATAGAATCTGCAAAATATATCCGTTAGAGACAAAGAAAAATAGCCATTATTTGAAAATCTTACCGTTGGGGCTGATGTGTCATCGTTAAAAATCGCGCCCAGATTTGCTGGAGTCGACTCATGCTTTTTCTGAGTCGGCTCGAGCTCGTCTTACCAAAAATAGAAATGTTTAAAAAGGTTAGGGGTCGACTCGCTAAAAGTGAAGTGTCGACTCCTGAAAATCGGGAGTCGACTCGTGAAAGGCTTAGGGTCGACTCGAGAAGTGTTCAGAAAAACACTCTTCTGGTGTCTGAGCGGAGTCGACTCGCACAGTCCAGGAGTCAGCTCGACAGAATCAGGGGTCGACTCGACAATTTCATGGGTCGACTCGACACAGATGCACATTTCTGTACACTGAGCGGAGTCGACTCTGAAACTCAGGAGTCGGCTCCGGAACGTATCAAAAATCAGAAACTTTTCTGATTGACATTAAAATCGTTCCAGATTCATTTTAATTCATTGTTTTGACATGGAATCAATAAAATTAACATTTAGAATTGATTCAAGAACTAATCCAAAAACTTATTGAATAAAACATGAATTATAACATTTCTTTTTGAAAGTTTGAATATTGAGCTTAAAGTCACTTTCAAAATTGATTAAAGTTAAACTTGAGCATTCTCATTGATTGTTCAAAATAAATTTGTTGCTCATTTACATACACTCATTACATCCTTTAATAAACTCAATGGTTTTTAGTAATCATCAAAATCAAAAGGATTGGATCATATAATTTTCTATAATCTTCCAACAATAATGAATGAGTCAGCTAGGTTCTCCTTTCCATCAATCTTATGAAGGTCGATGTTAACTTGCTCCACAATTTCTTGCACAAGGTGATAACGATACAGGATATGTTTGGTGCGTTGATGGGACTTTGGCTCTTTGACTTACGTAATGGCTCCGGTGTTGTCACAGTACACCAAAATAGGACCATTTAAAGAAGGTGGCACTCCTAGTTCTCCTAGAAACTTTTGCAACCATATGCTTTCTTTGCTGCATCTGATGCCGCAATATATTCTGCCCTGCATACTGAGTCCGCCACAGTCTATTGCTTAGAACTTTTTTAGCAAATCACTCCTCCATTTAGGGTAAAGATAAACCCTGACACACTTTTACTATTAGTATTATCCCTATCTAACTGAAAACTTAAGTCAGTATACCTCACAAGTTTTAAGTCAGATTCTTCATAAATTAGCCATTGGTCCTCAATATTTCATAAATACTTAAGAATAGTTTTCACTACTTTTCAATGAGCTTCACCTGGGTCAGATTGGTATCTGCTCACTACCCCTAGTGAGTATGCCATGTCTGGTCTAGTACATGTCATGGAGTATATGATAAAACCCACTGTCGAAGCATATGGAATCCTACTCATACATTCTCTTTCCTCAGGAGTTCTCGCATAATCATTTTTGGAGAGAGAAATTTCATGACCTATTGGAAGATAGTCTTTCTTAGAATTCTTCATGCTAAAATGTTTTAGCACAGTGTCTATGTACGTAGATTGGGATAATCCCAAAAGCCTCCTAAATCTATCTCTATAGATTTTATACCAAGTATATAAGAGGCTTCACCCAAGTCCTTCATAGAGAATTGAGATAGTAACCAGACCTTTATTTCCTGTAGTGCTGGGATGTCATTCCCGATTAAGAAAATATCATCTACATACAACAAAAGGAATACAACCACACAACCATTAGCCCATTATAAATACAAGGTTCATCTTTGTTTCTAATAAAACCATACGTCTTAATACATTTATCGATATGCATGTTCCAGCTTCGAGATGCCTGCTTCAGTCCATAGATGGATCTCCAAAGCTTGCATACTTTTGACTCATCTATGGATATGAACCCTTCAGGTTATATCATATACACCTCCTCTTCCAGCTCACCATTAAGGAAAGCTGTTCGGACATCCATTTGCCAGATTTCATAATCAAAGTGTGCTGCTAAAGCAAGAATAATCCAAATAGATTTAAGCATTGCCACAGGAGAAAAATGTCTCGTCATAGTCTATACCATAACGTTGACGATACCCCTTAGCAACAAGACGGGCTTTATAGGTCTCTACTTGCCCATCAACACCTTTTTTCCTTTTGAAAATCTATTTACATCCAGTGGATTTTATCCCCTTAGTTAGATCAACCAATATCCATACATTGTTGATTTTCATGAATTCCATTTTGATTTCATGGCTTCTAGCCATTTCTTAGAATCAGACCTCTATATTGCATCCATATAGATGATCAGATCCTCATTATTCTCATCGAGTTTAATAGGATCACCGTCTTGATCAAGAAACTATAGTATCTGTCCGGTTGATGCAGTATCCTACCGGATATCCTTAATGATTTCTGTATGGGCTCTGGGTTTGATCTAGTCAAAACCATTTCTGTGTCATCTATTAAGTGTGTCAATTTTTCTACCTGTTGAACTTCATTAAGTTCAACCTTAGTGGCTTCAGTTCCTTCACTAAGGAACTCCTTTTCTAAAAAGATAGCCCTAAGACTAACGAACAACTTTTGTTCTTCATGTAAGTAAAAGTAATACCTTTTAGACTCTTTTGGATACCCTACAAATAGGTACCGATCAGACCTAGGTCCAAGCTTATCTGTTTTCAAATGTTTAACAAAAGTCGAGCAGCCCTAGACCCGAAGGTGTGAGAGTATCGGCTTATGCCCAGTCCATATCTCATGTGATGTTTTGTTAACAGACTTACTTGGAACTCTATTTAAAAGGTAACATGCTGACTCTAGAGCATAACCCCAAAAGAAGATTGGCAGAGAAGCAAAGCCCATCATGGTCAAACCATGTCTAACAGGGTTCGATTCCACCTTTCAGACACTCCATATAACTGATGTGTCCCTGGAGGTGCCCTTTGAGAGAGAATCACATTCTCCTCAAGATATCCTCAAGATATAATAGAAACTCACTAGAAAGATATTCACCACCTCGATCTGATCGAAGGGTTCTGATAAACTTTTCAATTTGTTTTTCTACTTCATTATGATATCGTTTGAACATTTAAATGATTCAGACTTATGTCTCATCAAGAATATATAACCATACCTTGAAAGATCATCTATAAACATAATGAAATAATTATACCCATCCCTGGCACTAACATTCATAGGTCCGCATACATCGGTATATACCAAACTTAGAATTTTATTGGCCTGTTCACCTTTTCCACTAAAAGATGATTTGGTCATTTTACCTAGAAGACAAGATTCACAGGTTGGTAATGATTCAAAATCATTAACCTCAAGTAGACCTTCTTGTCTGAACCTGGTTATCCTATTCTTGTTAATATGACCTAACTGGCAGTGCCAAAGGTAAGCATTACTGATATCGTTTATCCTAGGGTGTTTGCTAGATGTATACATTACATTAATAGGTCATGATAGTACATATATGCCATTACTCATATATCCATTCATCACAACAGAACCATTCATAATGATTTTGCAAATGTCATTCTTTATTGATAGTTCATAGTTCATAACCAGACATGGCCAATTGGCCTACATAAATGATATTTAAAATGAAAGATGAACAATAATGACATTCATTTAGAATGATTGTACAAGACTCAAAAATAAGTTTGATGATTCCCAACACTAGGACTGGAACTTGGCTTTCATTTCCCATGTTCAAAAATCTGTCACCATCCTTGAATCTTCTACTAATTTGAAGTTTCTGCAGAGAATTGCATATGTGAATTAGGCTTTCGGTATCCAATACCCAATTAATAGTATCATAGATGAAGATATTACAAGGCGTTATCATATAAATACCTTGTTCAGCATTTCCCTGCTGTTTCCTCTTCTTGGACCTGTTCGGGTCAAGGGATGCAATATAAAGAGGACAATTCCTCTTTCAATGACCTTGCTTCTTGCAAAAGAAACACTCCGCCTTACTCTGATCAGCTTTAACCTTTTTAGCCTGACTGATCCCAGCATTTTGCACCTTTTTCCTTTTTTTTTCTTGCTTAAAGGGACGACGACCTCCCAAAGAACCTCCCACTAAATTCACCATCCCTTTATTGAGCTGGTGATCTTTCTCATAAGTCTGCAATAAACCATGTAGACTATGGTAGTTTACTGCAGGTTTATTCATTCTATAATGATCGCATCTTTCCCAAGTTGTTTATGCAAGGGACAACCGAGTTTGCCCAAGCGCTCAAGCATGTCGACCATGTACAATACATGATTAGTGACCGAGGCTCCATCATGCATCTGTGCATTGTAGAATTTTCTCTCAATGTCGTCTGGTGTCCCAAAGAATTTCTTCAACTTTTGAAGAATTTTCTCTGGCTGGGCTTCCTCAAATTTGTGACTGAACTCGTTGTTCATTGCTGCTAGCATTACGCATTGGACAGTGGTCCGATCAGAGAGCCACTTCCGATAAGTATCCTTGATCGAACCCCAAGCATTAGGAGCAAGGACTTTAGGTGCTAGATCCGTTATCACATAAAGGATCCTAGGATAATCCTGAGCCTTCGATACCAGCTATCAAAGTTGGGACCCATAAGTTTTTCATTATCAAGCAACGAACGGAGCAACAAGTTAGTAGACATTATCTGAAAGAAAAATCAAAAACCTATTATTGTATATGAATTATTATCCTAAAGACATGGACTTTAGTCTAAAGGCCCTCCCACTATTTTATTCAGACTGGCTGCCTCTACTCCAATCCAAGAAATTACTTTTAGCCCCTTAGTGGGTACTAGAATCAAATAGACAATACATGAGCCGACTTTGGCAGGCTCACCCATGCACATCTAAAGGTATGTTCTTTAACCGATTACTTCTCCAAGTAACTTCTAGTAATTAATTTTTCCTCAGGATACACTTCAATTGGCCTTTGGGCCTCCTATTGAAGGTCCTGGTTAGATTCAACCATTAACATGATAAAATTCAATGCTTCTAACCAACAAATAGTCAAGCTCGACTTTGGCTAGCTCACCTGACCACCGTTAAGAGAGTCACATTGAGCCATCATATTAGTATTGGTAATTCTAATAGCTTGATGAACATTCGACCTTTAGGTCTGCCAATGATCACCGAACTATTGGACCCATTACCATCCAATTAAAGGGAGGCTAAGACTTAGTTATCCTCATAACTTCATCTTTTTAAGGACCTAATAATTTAGAGGGTTTCACTTTAATGCGTGACATATAAAAGAGAACACATGGACCATAATCAAGAATTCTCCCACTAACTTGTAGAATGGTTTTTGAATAATTGGTCCCTGGGTACCTAAATCAGTCATACTGATTCACCATAGGTGACATGGGCTAGCTCGAATCAATGAGTTACCCAATCAATTCTGATCAATCACATTTTTTATGTAAGTGAGATCATGGGATGGGTTCATCAGATTTGATTAGATTAGCCTAAAAACTTGGGCTCACCACTGAACCACAAATTAGTTCCATTTAGATTTATAGACTGATCAATCTAACTAATTAGAGGGATCTAAAGATAATGTAACCTAACTCAACTTTTGATTAGATTTAAGTTCTCTTTTTAGTCTAATTAATCTAAACTTAGATCTAACCCAATTAAGGATTAACTCAAGTAAACCCATGACCCTTAAAGCTTATGCAGATGACTTAAGATCTTTAAATCACATTTCTAGATTTCTTCATCATTTAAGATAATTTAATTTCTCAATTAAATTCAATAAACTCTTAAATTGAAACAATTTCAATTTAACATGTAAAATAAATTTTATAAAAATTAAAACCGTTTATAATCATACCATCCAAAAATAAGATTAAACCAATTTTAATCTACAATCTCTTCACTTTTCTTCTTCATGGGTCATGACACAAGTGGCACCCCTACACGCCATAGGAGACCCCATTGAATGGGAAGAGAGGGTCTTTAAGCCCTACTTCTCTCCTATGATCAGACGGCCTGGTGAATCCATCCAATCCAAGTACTTTAGTGAGAAGAAAACTCAATATATCATATTAACATGCAACTATTATCATGTTACAAGAACCATGCTCTGATACCACTGTAAGGTTACCAATGCAAGCAAATAGCCTATGCAGGCAGATCTATTTATTATTTTATTATTATTATTTTATAAAATAATAAAAATAATGATAAATCGATCAAATCGATTTATCTATTTACCTACATCAGGAACTAACAGGATTATAGTGCATGTAAATGATATCAAAAATTTAGAAAGCAAAACAAAAACCATTTTATATTAATGATTTGATCATTATCAAATAACAGTAAGGTACTTTACCTTTGTAAACTACTAGATGGATGAAGAGAAGAGTGTATGATTAAGTCCAATCCAATTGGACCCAAACCAAAACATATTTGGATTGACTCAATCATTGATCAGCCTTTAGATCATAAAGAAAACCCCTATGGTGTGTGACCCCATAGGTTCGAACATTAAGCCGATAGTACAAGAACATTTCTAGCACTAATCGAAGTCGCCATCTAGTAATGACACCCGACGTCCGGATAGGTCGAAGATTATAAAGCAATAATCTAAATCCTCTGGCATATGGTTACCATATAATTCATCCCTTTGAACTCATAATGCTTAGGATACTTAGGGTTTAACTGCCAACCCTTAATTAGCACATGCATAATATGCCTCAACCTTACAAGTTCTGTGACACCTCACAAGAATTACCCTGGCCAAGGTTTTGCTAAGTTGAGACATAGTGAGACATTTACTTCAAACTATTTGGAGGGGTCAATCCCATCTTGATCCACCACTGCTCCACAAGTACCTGACTTTACCTAGATATCTTTCATCACTAGATTAGAAGTCTAGGTAGTCCCGCACTAAAGCACACTGAGTTGCTTGTAAGCTACCATAGTGATCTCAGGTTCGAAGGATACTTATATCCATATCCCTTCGTGAGCAACCCTTCGCAGAAGAGAGCTCCGCAGGTTGGTCATGTTTAATGAAATGTCATACATTTTAAAGTATGCCATACCAGTGTCTCCACACTCCTTGGTCAAGAGGACAACCAACCTATATAATATACATCAACCTATACGATACGTTGTCGTTCTATAACAATGTATCCTTTGGTTGCAAACAGTTTTAAGAACTACTCGATATATCCTCTCTATATCGAATATAAGGTAGTTCTAAGGACTCCATCACACAAGAGCTTTTTACATAAAAATATAAATATGATGAACTACCAAAAATTACTTTTATTTATTATAAAGTTTATATATAATTACAATGAGCATAACCATCTACAGCCTAGACGATTGGCTTTGGGACACATTTCCAACAAAAGGATCCATGGCTCACTGGAGAAGGCGATCAGACGCTCCTCGATGATCAAGGAGGGTGACTTAACAACAACAGATTGGCACGTTAGGTAGGGGGCAGAGCAAATCAGTAACACTAAGCTACAGATTTCATGGAGCATCCACTCCACATCTATCAGACATTGCCATTCGAGTGTGATAAACATCTGAGGTCCATCAAGACAAATAAACCCAAACTATACTTAACACCAAGCCATGTTAAGCTCAAGTATCAGCCAATGCAGAACTAACCTGACCAGGTACCTGCTTAGTCTCATTCACCTAAACTGATCATACAACCTTTAGACAAGCACAAATATAGATAAACTGGCTTATACAAGTGATCAATAAGTAAAAGGTGCAAAGGACCGCATGGTGCAAAGTAGCATTTGAACCACATTATCCCTGCACAAGCTATTTGAACATATCATGATGGATCAACAGTGAACAGTTCAGTTGTGTTCAAAACTTTGGCAAAAAGTCATTGCAACAATTAGGGATGTTTCATTACAAGGAATATGGGGCAGCATAAACCACCATATTTCATTGTACTATTTTGGATTAAAGTGTGTGAGTTATCCACATTTGTAGTAGAAAAGAAGATACACTCAATTAAGAAGCCCATTTTACTAAATCTTTAAAATCATTATTCTCATCGTCATCAAGATTTTTTTCCATCACTCTATGGAAGCTAGGAGCTAGAGTCGAAATAAAACATTAATGGAGTAGGGATGTTCAATTTCAAGGAGGCACAAGAAAAAAGGTCATGTAGCAATGTAGTTCAACTAGACCAACTAGTGATGAACGTTTCAATAGTTAAGCCCATAAAATATCTTCAATGTATAACTGTGCTGTACACAAAATGAATAGAAGGGGCAATCACAATAATTTTAGTTGAGATGGTTGTAGAATGGCTTTGTTAGGTACAATAATCTAAGCAGCTTGCTAGAAGCCAGAAGTCAGAATGTAATGGTCGTGCCAAATATAAGAAGATGGAAACAAGTTAGAAGTTATATTTTTCATGAAAGAATATGAAATCAAGACAGTGAAGTTATATTACAATTCAAATGGAATAATTCAGCATAACCCACAAGTCTGTTCCTAGCCACTTTCTTTTAAGAGGGCGTTTGGTAGAAGATAATCTATCCAGATTATCGGTAATTTAAAAGGGACCCACCAGATAACTGTGTTTGGTACATATTTGAATGGAAATCTATCCTGAAGTGGTAATCCGGATTACCTCATGAGAGATAATCCAGATTATCTCAGGGAAAGGTGGCTATCCACATTACCGGATATGTTGTAATCTAATAATTTTTTCTTTTAACAAAATTGCCCCTACCTTTTTTGTAAAAATAAAATTATTTCTTTCTCCAAAAAATTATTTCATTCTTTTTCTCTCTTTTCTCATGTCTTACCGTCGTTATCTCTTTCTTATATCTTCAAACAAAAATAAACCGCAGTATTATTGTCCATAGAAAAGAAAAATATCGAATAAAAAAAAATTAAAATAAAAATAAAAACCAAAAATATAGTTATAAGAAAGTCTAATTGAAAAAATTAAAAAATTTTAATTACTATTTTTTATATTTATAAAAAAATAAATTAAAATTAATAAAAAGTAAAAAAAAAATTAATTAAAAATTAAATTAATTAAATTAATTAAAAATTAAATTAAATTAAATTAAATTAATTTTTTAATTTTTAATTAAATTGTTAATTTTTTTAATTTTTAATTAATTTTTTGATTAATTTTAATTTTATTTTAGAAATTATTAAAAATTTAAAAAATTAAGTTAATCAAAAATTAAATTATTAAAATTAATTATTAAAAAATTAAAAATTAAATTAAAAAATGATTGCATAATTGGGTTTGGACCCAGCCAGCATTTGATTTGACCCGCTCATCTTAACTTGCTCACATAACTTCTCAGCCACGCTTTGTAATCCGAATGTGATGATTTGCATTGATGATTTGACCCTTTTAGAATCAATCCTTTTAGTGTCATCCTTTGAGATGGATGATACCATGAATAAATAGAAGTCCGAATTCATAACGAGATGAAGGGAAGAGAGAGAGAGAGAGACTGCTATCATTCCAACACAAATTTAGATGAATGCGATTCAAGTTTGATTAAATTAATATTTAATTTATTTAAAATATTAATATTCATTATTCAAAATTACATTAAAATGAATAACTATTCATGGTATTTCATAAATATTATTTATTTGTTAATAAATAAATATTATGTACACAATATATTATTTATTAATATAATTAATATTATAAATTATATATGACTTAAATCTATTATTGATATAATTAGTTATTATATAAATATTATTAAATTAATATTTATGAAATTAAATTGATATTTTTTATATATTTTTATAACCACTTTTATTAAAATTGTTTTTTAGTTAATAAATTATTTATAATAAAAATTATAAACTTAACTAAATGCATTTATAACATTTCTCAACATTTTATTTTACTATTAAATAAATATTTTTAATTAAATATAAGTAAATATAAATATTTATTAAATATATCATTAATGATTAATGATATAATAATTAATAATTTTTAGTAAATATGTGCACAAATAAATATTAATATTACATGAATAATATTAATATGTATAATAATATTAAAATATTTTTAATTTTTAAATTACATATTAATATTTAAAAATAAATATTAGAATATTTAATAAATATTAAAAATAATAGGAATTATTAAAAATAATTATTAACTATTTATTACACAAATATTCAATATTCATATTAAAATATTAAAATATTTATGTAAATATAAAAATATCTACGAAAAAAATTACAATCCTCAAATAAAATTTGATTTTTAGAAACAATTATCCAAACAAGAAAATTGTAATATTTAAAATATTAAAATACTATATTTTAAATTCTATAAATATTTGAAATAACTTGTCGAAAGGCTCTCTATTTTTAAACTAGGTGATATGGCAGTGATTCAAGCATACAAGGAAAATACAAATGACAAAATGACATGCTACATGGGAATCGGACTTGGATGAACCTAACCAGTCTTCACAGAAATTCCTCTCCCATTCTTTATTTGCTTGTTCATCAACTATTATATTAAAAAAAAGATAATTGCTATAATAATATCATAATAGGAAATAATGGAAAAATAACTATGTTATTATCAAATTACCTTCTATTGAATTCTTTTAAGAAAAATTGATATAAACATTTCAATTCTGAAATAATTTTTAAAAGTAAAAAATAAGAATTAATACTCAAATACTCGTTACTGGTATTGATGTCATAACAAAATCACTTTGGAATTGAATATCCAGTTTGATTTTTTTTAAAAAAAGCTTTTTTGGGTAAAAAATAGTTTTAGCGATTGTAGATTTGCAGTGCTGTGGCCACTAGACACCGATGGATCCAGTTGCTCAAACTCTTGAAGGTCGGTCATATGTTTTTTTTAACGTGTTGGATACCATTCAAAGGAAATATGCAAGCAAATTCCGATTTTATCTTAGAAAGCGAACGGTTATAGCAATAACAAATAAACTTGGGAAGTAGTCTAGCCTTTGTTACCACCCAAAAAGAATGAACATTTACTTATAAATGGCTAGTGGTGGTACAAAACAAAACTCAATTCACTAGCTAAAGCAACAAATAACAACATGGTTTTATTAGGCCAGAGTCTAGCCTTCCTTGGTCCTCTGTTTTGGAGCTCAAGCCTGACTCCATCTCCAAAGTCCAATCTAATTTTGAATTAGGCCTAAAGTGATAATTAACTCACCGAGCCAAGCCAAAGTCTTGTATCAAGCTAGACAAATCAAGCCAAGTCATTAAGCTAGTTTTACTCGAGTTTAATAAATAAATTATTATTAACTATTCCATCAACTTAGAAGGAGATGGATTGCAAGAGATGACCAAATACCAAAATATTTTGGATATGCTTACAGTTGTTCAAGCAAATAAAACTTTTGATTATTCAGTCCCGAGGCCACTTGAAATCAAACTCCAAAACCCTTGGAGAGGATAAGAGGTGGTATCATTCAAACTATGTTTCATTTGTTTAAAAAGAAAGAAAGAAAGAAAAAAAAATCTATCATCCTTCATATACCCCCCAAAAAATAAACTATATAAAAGCAAGATAATGAAGAAAAACAAAACAGTACTCGAATAAATCAATGGATCTCTTTGCAATAAAATTGAACTTTTATTTTCTTACACTTTTATTTTTTTTCATGATGATAAAACACTTTTATTCACTTATAAGTGCATTTCCTAGAGAACAATATTCAACTTCTAATGCAAGACAACCCGATTCAAGTCTGATGGTCTTCCAACTCATGCTCTCCAAATTTGAGAATGTGTTCCTTTAGTATTCCTAGCTCATGGTGCAACACTTCCTTGATATAGTTAATGGTAGTAGAACCCTTCACCCTTATCTTCGCTACCTCTGCGGTCCGTAAACTAATAAAAATGGGGAACTGATTTGCTTCCATAGCTCGTTTGACACCTCCCTGCAAACTCTTTTTAGCATTGTTCTCGTTGTTAGACTTTGTTTTCACAGCATCATTCATCCACAAAATGGTGATATTGAATATAGAATAGATGGTGCATTAGGGCATTTGTTTTCTTGTTAATATTTGTGAATTTAAATTTAAAGACAATTTTAATGGGAGATTTGGGCTAACATTTTAAAATAGTCAAGAATAAAGTTTGGAAACACAAAGCCAATTTAAAACAGAGCAATATGGTATTCACTATAGATATACATACATACATACATACATACATACATATATTTATATATATATACACTAGTAAAAATATATAAAAGAAACTTTATCAAAGAGAAAAAAGCACTAGAAAAGAAAAATCTATGTTCAGATGAATAAGCTATGAAGGAATATGTGACTGAAAAATAGAAAAGAAAAATATTTTTTTAAAAAAAATTCTATAATATAGTGATATTTGAAAATATTTTTTTTAAAAAAAATTGCACATGATCTCTATATGGCATGCTTGGTTATCTTGGAAAAAACTTTAGAAAATCAGAGTTTTTGGGAGAAAAAAAAATCAAAATTTCAAATTATTTAGATTGTAAGAAGACTATAAAAAAAAGAAAAATTGATTTTTGAATGTTATTGATTTTATCTTTTTGGGAAAATATTTTTATTTTCCTTTTCATTTTCCACATGTTTCCAAACAATAAAGAACTTAGAAAAATGACGGAGTGACATCCTGGGGATCTTCGAGGCTTGACAATAATATATTATGACCAGACTCAATACCAGATGATAGAGCAATGATAGGTAAGCAGAATAAAGAGTTCATTTTTTTTAATCATTTGGATTAATGACACAGCCTTCACTTGGAGGACGCTGGATTAAAAATGCTTATTGTTTACCTCTTCTCAAGTTGATGGCGATGATGACACCAGTGGAAGACTATGAGAAACGAGTTGCCTTTCCTTTTTAAAAGAACACCAATGGCAAACTTGAATAAATAGAATCCCATGCCTTAATGGGGATGCCATTGAAAGAGATCTTCTTTCCTTTTTATAAATGATGCGATCTTCTTTCCTTTTTATAAATGACTTAGAATAGGCAATGCTAGAGTGAGTGAACAGCGTAAATACTTGATTTCAAAAGGGGAGCAATATTTCGGCTTTCATGACCATGTTGACTTTTTACCGGTTTTAAAAAGTTAAAAGTTAAAAAAAGGAAAGGTAATGCACCCACGCTCGCCAATGAGTTTGCGGAAATTACGCAATGCTCGATCAACGGTCGAGCGTTCTGCTTTTGTCTATCTTTTCCTCTATTCCAAGCGGAACGGTAACATGGCCTAACGACTTAAAATATTATATATATATATATATATCTAAAGAAATTTAAGGTAGAAAAATAAAATCCAAAACCTAAAAGATTATTCATTTTTTAGAAGATCATGTTGCTGCAAATCCTGGAGTTGTCTTGGAGCTGGGAGTCTATATATCTGCTTGGAGTTGGGAGTTTGTCTCCTATTGCTGCAAGTGCTGTTTGGAGTTGGGAGTTAGTCTCAACCTGTTTGTCTCAACCTGGTGAAAGCTACTAGTGATAAAAAGTGTATTTAACTATTTATTGTTATATTTTATTTGGGCATCTAAAGAATTATTGGGTTTGCACCTCTATCTGATCGTGCTCGTGGTAGGAGGATCGGATCAAGCGGATTGTTGTATTGGGGACAAATCGCCAACAACCCGCATGCCTCGACCAGTTTGATTCCTTTTAACTTTAGTTTATATTTTGAATTTAAATTTTAGATTAATTTTTCTAGCATTTTCTAGAAGGATTTTCAAAAATCAAAAACCATTTTTCTAACAGCTAAGGACAAGTTTTTCTATTAGAAATTGCTAGATTTTATTATAAGTAATTTTCATTTAAAAAAAAGGAGTTTAAATTTAAAATTTAATATTAAAAATTCAAATTTGAAATTCAAATTTTGAATTAAATTAAAAATTGAAACTCAAATTCGAAATTGACTTATTTGAGTTAATTTTTGCTTAGTGGTTTTCTATAATTGCAAGTAGTTTCTAGATTTAATTCTTTTGAATTAAATTTAAAATCTAGAAATATCTGAAAAAATCACCATTAAAAAAAATTCAAATTATAAACTAAATCTTCAATTTTTGGTTGTGCAGAACACATTAAGCAACCAATTTACTTAAAATTTGTTCTGATGATCTTAGTGCAATTAAACCTGAAAAATTTAATGGATATTTCTTTAGGAGGTGGCAAAGTCAAGTGAAATACTGGCTTACCACTTTAGATTTATTTTGCCATAGAATTATCAGATCCCAAATCTAACACTCAACAAGGTTCTTCTAGTATAGTTGATACGCATCTCTTCATCAAAAACCCTAAGAAATAGATTTCATTGTAGATATAGAATTTTAAGTGCCATATCTGATAATCTTTATGTTGCCTACCTTCCTACTAAAACTGCTAAGGAACTATGGGATGCTCTTGAGGCTGAATGGGATGGTTAATGCTGGTCTAGATAGATTATTATCTCAAATTTAGAAAGTACATAACGGGTAGATTCCAAACCCATTAGTATTCAAATTGAATTCCAAGATTTCTTAGATCAGAGTTGAGTGGCTGTAGTTTTTCTGAAAACTATAAGGTCCAAGCTTTAGTAGATTCCCTTCCACCTTCTTGGTCATCCTTTACTCGAGAGCTTAGCCATAAGCAAGGTAGCTTGACCCTAACATAAGTGATTAACTCTATTAGGATGAAGAAGAACATCGGCTTAAGCTCAATCAAAATCAAAAGACCGACCTTAGACCTAAAATCCTTCTGATCGAGTCAAATCCAACTCCAAATCAATTCAAACCTAAGGAAAGAATTTTAAGAAAGAAATTTCAATCTAGATCCAACCAATCATACAACCTCTCAGAACCGACCTAAGGAAAGAATTTTAAGAAAAAGAAATTTCAATCTAGATCCAACCAATCATCAAACCTCCTCAGAACCGATCAAACCAGAACCAATCGAATCAGAAGTCAAAGAATTATAAAGGCACGTTCTGCTTTGTATGCGGAAGGACAAATCATGTGACGAAGGACTGCTACCACCGAAAGACTGAACCATTGAAGAAATCATCTAAACCACAAGTAACGTGGTTGAGAGTGGTGCTGAGCTTCTTTCAGATCAGTAAATTCAAAATTCTTAATTAACTCAACCCAATCTTCTTGTGATTGGTGGCTTGATTCAGGAGCTAATGTTCATGTTTGTTTTGATCGCTCCTGGTTCTCTACCTTTTATGAATCAAGTGGAGGAGGTGCGACACTTGGGAATAACTCTTCAGCACAAGTGCTTGGGAAAGGTCAAGTGGATCTAAAGATGACATCTAAAAAATCCGGTCCTTCATGAAGTGCTGTTATTCCTAGTGTTAGAAGAACTGATTAGTAGATCTCTCCTTATATCTAGAGGATATAAAATTGTTCTAGAGTCAAATAAGTTATAATTACTCGTAATATGAGTTTGTTAGTAAAGGCTTTGTATGTGAAGGTCTTTTTAAATTATCCTCTAAGTTATCTAATAAAAGTCCTTTTCTTTTTAATGTTGAATCTTCAAATGTTTGGCATAGTAGCTTGGTCATGTGAATTTTGATCGTATTCATTACATGACAAATCTTAATCTTTCCTAAAGTTCATATTGATAGAAAGTTCAAATGTGAGATTTGTATTCAAGCTAAGATGCCACATTTTAAATCAGTAAATAGGAGTTCAACAGTTCTTAATTAGTCCATAGCGATGTATGTGACTCTACCAAGTTTCCTACACGGGGAGGAAGTCAGTTACTTTGTAACATTTATGATGACTTATCTCGATATTGTTACATATATTTGATAAAATCTAAGGATGAAGTATTAGATAAGTTTAAGATTTATAAAGTAGAAGCTGCAACCCAAACTGAGAAAAAGCTTAAGAAATTTAGGTCAGATCGCGGTGGTGAATATACCTCAAATGAAATGACTCTATTTTGTCAAGAATATGGGATTATTCATGAAGTTACACCATCATACTCTCCTCAGTCCAATGGTGTAGCTGAACGAAAAATCGTACATTAATGGATATGGTTAACTCAATGTTAATAAGTTCAGGTGTACTCGAGAACTTGTGGGGGGAAGCTCTTTTAGCTGCATGTCATATTTTAAATAGGATACCCTTTAAGGATAGTCCTAAAACACCTTTTGAGCTTTGGAAAGGTAGAACACCCAGGCTAGATTATCTTAAAGTATGGGGATGCTTAGCTAAGGGTAGGAATACATGAACCCAAGAGAAGAAAAATAGGACCTAAAACTGTAGATGCTATCTTTATGGGGTTATCCTTAGATAGCAGTACAAATAGGTTCCTAGTGATAAACTCTGATATAAGTGGCATTCAAATAATATTCTATCTAATCAAGAGATGTTACTTATTTGAAAATATTTTTCCTTTCAAGAATCAAGTACCAAATCAACTTTCTTCTAATCCTTTCTTAGTTCATGATTCTTTTATGGTTGGGTCCTCTAATGAGTTAAAGAAAGGAAAAGATCTAATCCTGAAGGTGACCTTCTGAACTTAGAAAAAGTTCAAGGATAAGGAAAGAAAAAGACCTTGTGAAGGTTTCTTACTTTCCTAGTGAAGGTGAACCTTCTTCTTTTTCAGAGGCGATGACTTCTCCTGATGCCCTTTTTGGAAGGAAGCTATTCTTTCTGAATTTAATTCAATCTTACAAATGAAACTGGATCTTATCTGATTTACCCCCTGGAAGCAAACCTTTAGGGTGTAAGTGGGTATTTAAGAAGAAATTTAGACCTGATGGTTCAATAGAAAAGTATAAGGCTAGATTAGTAGCCAAAGGGTATAACCAAAAGAAAGGGTTAGATTTCTTTGATACATATTCTTGTAGCTAGAATAACAACCCTTAGATCACTTCTTGCTATTGCTTCCATTCATAAGTTAATCATTCATCAAATGGATGTAAAGACTGCGTTCCTAAATGGAGATCTTGAGGAGATCTATATGGAACAAGCCTGAAGGTTTTGTTGTAAAGGGACAAGAAGACAAGGTTTGTAAACTTATCAAGTCCCTTATGGTCTTAAATAGGCTCCTAAACAATGGCATGAGAAATTGATCAAATTATTCTTTTGGATTTCAAATCAATAATCATGATAAGTGTGTGGTATTCTAAGATTATCGATAATGATTGTGTAATTCTTTGCTTATATGTGATGATATTTTAATTTTTGGAACATCTCTTAAAATTATTTCAAGTGTTAAATCTTTCCTCTCTCTCTAAATTTGATATGAAAGATTTAGGTGAAGCCGATGATCCTAGGGATGAAGCTTATCAAGTCCCCATCAAGGGATACTCTCTCTCTTTCATTCTATAGAAAAATGATCAAGAAGTTTGGTTATTCCAATCTTAATCAATATCTACTCCTTTGATCCTAGCTTTCACCTAAAGAAAATTTAGGTGACCCAATTAATCAATTAAAATATTCTTAAATTATAGGATCTGTTGGTCCAGATAGCANAAAGAAAAATATTTTTAATAAAATTTCTATAATATAGTGATATTTAAAAATATTATTTTTTTAAAAAAATTGCACATGTCTCTATATGGCATGCTTGGTTATCTGGAAAAAGATTTAAAAAATTAGAGTTTTTGGGAGAAAAAAATCAAAATTTCAAATTATTTAGATTGTAAGAAGACTATAAAAAAAGAAAATTTGATTTTTGAATGTTATTGATTTTATCTTTTTGGGAAAATATTTTATTTTCCTTTTCGTTTTCCACATGTTTCCAAACAATATAGAACTTAGAATAATGACGGAGTGATATCTGGGGATCTTCAGGATTGACAATAATATATTGTGACCAAACTCAATACTCGATGATAGAGCAATGATAGGTAAGCAGAATAAAGAGTTCATTTTTTTTAATCATTTGGATTAATGACACAGCCTTCACTTGGAGGATGCTGGATTAAAAATGCTCATTGTTTACCTCTTCTCAAGTTGATGGCGATGATGACACCAGTGGAAGACGATGAGAAACGAGTTGCCTTTCCCTTTTAAAAAGAACACCAATGGCAAACTTGAATAAATAGAATCCCATGCCTTAATGGGGATGCCATTGAAAGAGATCTTCTTTCCTTTTTATAAATGACGAGATCTTCTTTCCTTTTTATAAATGACTTAGAATAGGCAATGCTAGAGTGAGTGAACAGCTAGATACTTTATTTCGAAGAGGGGAGCAGATAATTCGCTTTCATGAATATATATATATATATATATATATGATCAACTGGAGTCCTCCACATCCATTGGACATAGTCAGATTTGGGCCTCGTTAAAACAGATTCGGGTAAAAAGAAGGGACCAAAAGAAATTAATTAATTAATCCTACAACCCATACCAAACTTTGTTTTTTTAAAGAAAATATATCCACTTAATGACATGAGTTGATTTCAACTTTTAAGTTGACCCATTTTTATCACATATTTAGAAATGATCAGCCGGAAGCTGTTTGTCGTACAATTCCTTCATTGCTATTGAGCTAAACCATCCTAATCTCATTTTATAACAACACAAACAGGTTATGTTATGCTTCAAGCCCATATGCTAACTTAATTAATTTTATTAGCGAATCAAAAGTCTCAAAAATACTTAAGTTATAAGCACATAATAGTTTTTTGTTATAGTTTCTAATAGAGTATCTTTCCTTAAGATAGCTCCTTTTTTTTAACAAAAAAGAAAGGAAAATGATACATCTAATATTGCTTTCAAATTAAAATGTGATTATTATGATTTTCTAAATATACCTTTTTAAATAATAAACACATTTTCAATCTTTAAAGACTTTATAAGTCCTATCCAAATCAGTTTAAGAATATTATGAGATATTTAAGGGGTTTAAATTAATTTATTATGATATATCACAAGAAACATTGCATGTTATTAAAAAAAAATCAATGATTATGACGATTAATGATGATACTGATGGGGCCAATAAGCCCCATAGGCAATGGTAATCTCATCAGGGTTGGACCCAGTCGACTCTCGGGTTGGCCTCGGCCACTAGTGTCGGCCTCTGGCTAGAGTCGGCCACTGGAGTCGGCCTCGGCCTCGGACTGGCATCGGCCTCGGCCATTTCGGCCATTGGCGGCCAGTCAACCTCGGCCTTTGGAGTCAGCCATTGGGTTGCCTGGGCACGAATGGCCAGCGCGGGCATGTGCGGCAATGCGCTAGCGCCCACGAGCGCGTGCACGGACCATCGCGTGGCTCCAGGTGTGCGCAGCCACACGGACGCGAGCAGGCAAGCGCACGGGCCGACACTGGGTGCCAGACATGCGCGGGTCGAATGTCGCAGATGGGCATGTGCAAGGGTTGCGCATGTGGCTATGTTGGTGGCTTGGCTAGCCTAGCGTGCAGCCAGCTTGGCTAGGTCAATGGTCTGGCCAACCTGGCGCGTGGCCAGCCTGGCTAGATCGGCAGCCTAGCCAGCCTGTCATGCGGACGTAGGGCGAATGTGGTGATAAATTGGCGAATGCGTCTGGGATGCGGAGCAGCTGTGGCCGTGCAAGCGCATATTGAGTTGCGGAGCAGATTTTTTGGGCCAAAATCCTATCCTAACGGTCGAGACAGCTCAAACGCGGTTTGAGGCAGTGGCTTAGGTCGGTTGGGGAGTCTTTATAAAGAAGGGTGGACCCAAGGCCAAGGCATTCGATTCAAGGAATCAAGCCATCCGAGAGGTGTTCGGGTGAGACCAGCCAACTGCTAGGGAGTGCGCGTGAGGTTGGTGGGCGGCCTGATCAGCAAGATCGAGGTGCGCGTGCGGGTCTAGGCCAGACGAGCTTGGACATGGGCAGAGTTCGGCCGGCGTGCACAGGGACGTGCGAGCGAGGGTGCAGCGGAGCATCAGCAACCGATACTTTGTGTTGAGTGAGGTTGGGAGCACTTTGAGTGATCTTTGTAAGGAACAGAGAGGAGTGTCTTGGGCCTTTAGGCAACCTCATTGTATTCAAATTACTTAGTGAAAAGTTCTTTGGTTGGAAAGGCTTTGCTTCTGTATATCTTGTGTATTGGGGACTTGGCTTGGGGATTTTATTTTATTATTGTAGGGTCTAGGCTGGTTAGGAGAGGGACCTTCTAACGCCATCACCGGTAGATACAAGGACTTGGTGCACAAAGGAGCACTTGCGAGAACAAATCCTGCCAACCCTGACATGCCATGCGAGGAACAAATCCTGCCAGTCCTGATATGCCACATGAGGAGCAAATCCCAATTCGGTTACACTGCGGCTGCGCCTTGATAGCCCATTACACGGTGACCATGAACTTCCATAAAATGAATAAGAGGGACCCTCAACTATGTATGATGCCCACACATACGCTCACACAGAGCATCTCTCTCTAAGACTCTTAAGCTTTCCTTCAAGCTTACCACCCAGAGTACTAACTTGAGAATCGAAGGGTCTCTACTGAATCTCTAGCCCTAAAGACTTTTTGTAGACTTTCGACCAAGAGAAGCCCACCAAAGGTGTAAGGTTACCAATGCAGGCAAATAGCCTATGCAGGTAGATCTATTATTTATTTATTTATTATTATTATTATTATTTTAAAGCAGTGGAAATAATGATAAATTGATCAAATCGATTTATCTATCTATCTACATCAGGAACTAACAGGATAACAGTGCATGTAAATGATATCAAAAAGTTAAAAAGCAAAACATAAACCATTTTATGTTAATAATATGATCATTATCAAATAACAGTAAGGTACTTTACCTTGTAAACTACTGGATGGTTGAAGAGAAGAGCTCCTTAAGCGTATGGCCTCTATACGTAGTTCACACTAGGGCTCTTTCCTGATCAAATCCTTCGGAGTGCTAGCTCCTTAGGATCCACAAAGGCTGCTCTCCTTCTTATCCTTTTGGATAGCAAGACGATCTTGTAGCTGAAGGAGAACTAGTAGAGGTAGAAGAGGAATCCTTTTCCAAACTACTCTCTACACACCTAAAACCTTAATCCTCACAATATCCCACACAAGGTAGAAAATAATTTTCTAAAGTAGAAAACCTCCAAAAAAAACTTCTATGTCATTACCATCTACAATAACCCTTATAAAGGCTAGCATGAAGGGAGGAGGTTTGGAAGGTAGAAGGATTTATGAAGAGTGGGAGAGGTTTGGAAGGTGGAGGGACTTGGGGAGAGGTTTTATGTTTTAGAAGGTGGAGGGACTTGAGGAGAGGGTTAAGGTGAAAAACTTATTTAGCTTTAAGTGTTCCAATTAGTTTTAGGTTTAAATTTTGAATTCCAACCATAATAGGATTAAATCTAAATTCTAAATTCTGACTTAAAAAGGAATTCTAAATTTAAACTCAAGACTAATTTTAGCAAAAATTCAAATTTGAATTTGAAATTCAAATTTGAATGCAATAAAAGAAAAGAAAGAGTGCATGATTAAGTCCAATCCAATTGGACCTCAAACCAAAACATATTTGGCTTGACTCAATCATCGATCAGCCTTTAGATTAGAAAAAAACCCTATGGTGTGTGACTCCATAGGTTCGAACACTAAGTCTATAGTACCAAAACATTTCTAGCACTAATCGAAGTCGCTATCTAGCAATGACACACGACATTTGGATAGGTCAAAGATTACAAAGCAATAATCTAAATCCTCTGGCATATGGCTACCATATAATTCATCCCTTTGACTTCATAATGCTCAGGATGATTTAGGGTTTAACTACCAACCCTTAATCAGCACATCCATAATATGCCTTAGCCTTACAAGTTTTGTGACTCCTCACAAGAATTATCCTGGCCAAGGTTTTGCTAAGTTGAGGCATAGTGAGACATTTACTCCAAACTATTTGGGGGGTCAATCCCATCTTAATCCACCATTGCTCCATAAGTACTTGACTGTACCCAGATACCTTCCGTCACTAGATTAGAAATCTAGGTAGTCCCGCACTAAAGCACAGTGAGTTGCTTGTAAGCTACCATAGTGATCTCAGGTTCGAGGGATACTTATATCCATATCCCTTCGCGAGCAACTCTTGGCAGAAGGGTCCGCAGGTGGGTCACATTTAATGAAATATCATATATTTCACAGTATGCCATACCAGTGTCTCCACACTCCTTGATCAAGAGGACAACATACATCAACCTATACTTGATAGGTTGTCATCCTATAACAATGTATCCTTTGGTTGCAAACAGTTTTAAGAACTACTCGATATATCCTCTGTATATCGAATGCAAGGTAGTTCTAAGGACTCCATCACACAAGAGCTTTTTACAGAAAAATGTAAATGTGATGAACTTCCAAAAATTACTTTTATTTATAATAAAGTTCATATTCAATTACAATGAGCATAACTATCTACAGCCTAGACGATTGGCTTTGGGACACATTTTTCAACAACTCCCACTTGGACTAAAGCCAATCAGAATAGAATCTAATTCCCATTTTTCATTTACAATCATTGAACTCTTGAATTCCAACGGCTATAATGAATGAGTCAGCTAGGTTCTCCTTTCCATCGATCTTATGAAGGTCGATGTTAACTTGCTCCACGATTTCTCGCACAAGGTGATAACGATACAGAATATGTTTGGTGCATTGATGGGACTTTGGCTCTTTGGCTTGAGCAATGGCTCCGGTGTTGTCACAGTACACCAAAATAGGACCATTTAGAGAAGGTGTCACTCCTAGTTCTCCTAGAAACTTTTGCAACCATATGCTTTCTTTGCTGCATCCGATGCCGCAATATATTCTGCCTTGCATACTGAGTCCGCCACAGTCTATTGCTTAGAACTTTTTCAGCAAATCGCTTCTCCATTTAGGGTAAAGATAAACCCTGACACACTTTATTAGTATTATCCCTATCTAACTGAAAACTTAAGTCAGTATACCTCACAAGTTTTAAGTCAGATTCTTCATAAATTAGCCATTGGTCCTTAGTATTTCACAAATACTTAAGAATAGTCTTCACTACTTTTCAATGAGCTTCACCTGGGTCAGATTGGTATCTGCTCACTACACCTAGTGAGTATGCCATGTCTGATTTAGTACATGTCATGGCGTACATGATAAAACCCACTGTCGAAGCATATGGAATCCTACTCATACATTCTCTTTCCTCAGGAGTTCTCGCACAATCATTTTTGGAGAGAGAAATTTCATGGCCTATTGGAAGATAGCCTTTCTTAGAATTCTTCATGCTAAAATGTTTTAGCACAGTGTCTATGTACGTAGATTGGGATAATCCCAAAAGCCTCCTAGATCTATCTCTATAGATTTTTATACCAAGTATATAAGATTCACCCAAGTCCTTCATAGAGAATTGAGATAATAACCCAACCTTTATTCCCTGTAGTGCAGGATGTCATTCCCGATTAAGAAAATGTCATCTACATACAAAACAAGGAATACAACCACACAACCATTAGCCCATTATAAATACAAGGTTCATCTCTGTTTCTAATAAAACCATACGTCTTAATACATTTATCGATATGCATGTTCCAGCTTCGAGATGTCTGCTTCAGTCCATAGATGGATCTCTAAAGCTTACACACTTTTGACTCATCTATGGATATGAACCCTTCAGGTTATATCATATACACCTCCTCTTCCAGCTCACCATTAAGGAAAGCTGTTCGGACATCCATTTGCCAGATTTCATAATCAAAGTGTGCTGCTAAAGCAAGAATAATCCAAATAGATTTAAGCATTGCCACAAGAGAAAATGTCTCGTCATAGTCTATACCATAACGTTGACGATACCCCTTAGCAACAAGACGGGCTTTATAGGTCTCTACTTGCCCATCAACACCTTTTTTCCTTTTGAAAATCTATTTACATACAGTGGGTTTTATCCCCTCAGTTAGATCAACCAATGTCCATACATTGTTGATTTTCATGAATTCATTTTGGATTTCATGGCTTCTAGCCATTTCTTAGAATCAGACCTCTACATTGCATCCATATAGATGATCAGATCCTCATTATTCTCATCGAGTTCAATAGGATCACCGTCTCGGATCAAGAAACTGTAGTATCTGTCCGGTTGACGCAGTATCCTACCGGATCTCCTTAATGATTTCTGTATGGGCTCTGGGTTTGATCTAGTTAAAACCATTTCTGTGTCATCTCTTAAGTGTGTCAGTTTTTCTACCTGTTGAACTTCATTAAGTTCAACCTTAGTGGCTCCAGTTCCTTCACTAAGGAACTCTTTTTCTAAAAAGATAGCCCTAAGACTAACGAACAACTTTTGTTCTTCAGGTAAGTAAAAGTAATACCCTTTAGACTCTTTTGGATACCCTACAAATAGGTACCGGTCAGACCTAGGTCCAAGCTTATCTATTTTCAAATGTTTAACATAAGCCGAGCAGCCCTAGACCCGAAGGTGTGAGAGTATCGGCTTATGCCCAGTCCATATCTCATATGATGTTTTGTTAACAGACTTACTCGGAACTCTATTTAAAAGGTAACACGCTGACTCTAGAGCATAACCCCAAAAGAAGATTGGAAGAAGCAAAGCCCATCATGGACAAACCATGTCTAACAGGGTTCGATTCCACCTTTCACACTCCATATAACTGATGTCCCTAGGTGCCTTTGAGAGAGAATCAATTCTCCTCAAGATATCCTCAAGATATAATAGAAACTCACTAGAAAGATATTCACCACCTCGATCTGATCGAAGGGTTTTGATAAACTTTTCAATTTGTTTTTCTACTTCATTATGATATCGTTTGAACATTTCAAATAATTCAGACTTATGTCTCATCAAGAATATATAACCATACCTCGAAAGATCATCTGTAAACATAATGAAATAATTATACCCACCCTAGCACTAACATTCATAGGTCCGCATACATTGGTATGTACCAAACTTATAATTTTATTGGCATGTTCACCTTTTTCACTAAAAGATGATTTGGTCATTTTACCAAGAAGACAAGATTCATAGGTTGGTAATGATTCAAAATCATTAACCTCAAGTAGACCTTCTTGTCTCAACCTGGTTATCCTATTCTTGTTAATATGACCTAACCGGCAGTGCCAAAGGTAAGCATTACTGATATCGTTTATCCTAGGGTGTTTGCTAGATGTATACATTACATTAACAGGTCATGATAGTACATATGCCATTACTCATATATCCATTCATCACAATAGAACCATTCATAATGATTTTGTAAATGTTATTCTTTATTGATGGTTCATAGTTCATAACCAGACATGGCCAATTGGCCTACAGAAATGATATTTAAAATAAAAGATGAACAATAATGACATTCATTTAGAATGATTGTACAAGACTCGAAAATAAGTTTGATGATTCCCAACACTAGGACTGGAACTTGGCTTCCATTTCCCATGTTCAAAAATCTGTAACCATCCTTGAATCTTCTACTAATTTGAAGTTTCTACAGAGAATTGCATATGTGAATTAGACTTTCGGTATCCAATACCCAATTAATGGTATCATAGATGAAGAAATTACAAGGTGTTATCATATAAATACCTTGTTCATTTCCCTGTTGGACCTGTTCGGGTCAAGGGATGCAATATAAAGAGGACAATTCCTCTTTCAATGACCCTACTTCTTGCAAAAGAAGCACTCTGCCTTACTCTAATCAGCTTTAACCTTTTTAGCCTGACTGATCCCAGCATTTTGCACCTTCTTCTTTTTTTCTTGCTTAAAGGGACGACGACCTCCCAAAGAACCTCCCACTAAATTCACCATCCCTTTATTGAGCTGGTGATCTTTCTCATAAGTTTGCAATAAACCAAGTAGACCATGGTAGTTTACTATAGGTTTATTCATTCTATAATGATCGCATCTTTCCCAAGTTGTTTATGCAAGGGACAACCGAGTTTGCCCAAGCGCTCAATTATCCCGACCATGTACAATACATGATCAGTGACCGAGGCTCCATCATGCATCTGTGCATTGTAGAATTGTCCGGTGTCCCAAAGGATTTCTTCAACTTTTTAAGAATTTTCTCTGGCTGGGCTTCCTCAAATTTGCACTGAACTCGTCATCGTTGCTAGCAATACGCATTGGACAGTGGTCCGATCAGAGAGCCACTTCCGATAAGTATCCTTGATCGAACCCTGAGCATTAGGAGCAAGGACTTTAGGTGCTAGATCGTTATCACATAAAGGATCCTAGGACAATCCTGAGCCTTCGATACCAGCTATCAAAGTTGGGACCCATAAGTTTTTCATTATCAAGCAACGAACGGAGCGAAAAGTTAGTAGACATTATCTGAAAGAAAAATCAAAAACCTATTATTGTATATGAATTATTATCCTAAAGACATGGATTTTAGTCTAAAGGCCCTCCCACTATTTTATTCAGACTGGCTGCCTCTACTCCAATCCAAGAAATTACTTTTAGCCCCTTAGTGGGTACTAGAATCCAACAAACAATACATGAGCCCGACTTTGGCCGGCTCACCCATGCACATCTAAAGGTATGTTCTTTAACCGATTACTTCTCCAAGTAACTTCTAGTAATTAATTTTTCCTCAGGATACACTTCAATCGGCCTTTGGGCCTCCTATTGAAGGTCCTGGTTAGATTCAACCATTAACATGACAAAATTCAATGCTTCTAACCAACGAATAGTCAAGCTCGACTTTGGCTAGCTCACCTGACCACCGTTAAGAGAGTCACATTGAGCCATCATATTAGGATTGGTAATTCTAATAGCTTGATGAACATTCGACCTTTGGGTCTGCCAATGATCACCGAACTATTGGACCCATTACCATCCAATTAATAGGAGGCTAAGACTTAGTTATCCTCATAACTTCATCTTTTTAAGAACCTAATAATTTAGAGGGTTTCACTTTAATGCGTGACATATGAAAGAGAACACATGGACCATAATCAAGAATTCTCCTACTAACTTGTAGAATGGTTTTTGAATTATTGGTCCCTGGGTACCTAAATCAGTCATACTGATTCACCATAGGTGACATGGGCTAACTCGAATCAATGAGTTACCCAATCAATTCTGATCAACCACATTTTTTATGTAAGCGAGATCATGGGATGGGTTCATCAGATTTGATTAGATTAGCCTAAAAACTTGGGCTCACCACTGAACCACAAATTAGTTCCATTTAGATTTATGGACCGATCAATCTAACTAATTAGAGGGATCTAAAGAGAATGTAACCTAACTCAACTTTTGATTAGATTTAAGTTCTCTTTTTAGTCTAATTAATCTAAACTTAGATCTAACCCAATTAAGGATCTAACTCAAGTAAACCCATGACTCTTAAAGCTTATGCAAATGACTTAAGATCTTTAAATCACATTTCTAGATTTCTTCATCATTTAAGATAATTTAATTTCTTAATTAAATTCAATAAACTCTTAAATTGAAATGATTTCAATTTAACATGTAAAATAAATTTTATAAAAATTAAAAAGTTTTAATCATACCATCCAAAAATAAGATTAAACCAATTTTAATTTACAATATCTTCACTTTTCTTCTTCATGGGTTATGACACAAGTGGCACCCCTACACGCCATAGGAGACCCCATTGAATGGGAAGAGAGGGTCTTTAAGCCCTACTTCTCTCCTATGATCAGACAGCCGGTGAATCCATCCAATCCAAGTACTTTAGTGAGAAGAAAACTCAATATATCATATTAACATGCAACTATTATCATGTTACAAGAACCATGCTCTGATACCACTGTAAGGTTACCAATGCAAGCAAATAGCCTATGC
>UESW01001678.1:343346-385850 GCA_900491605.1 Calamus simplicifolius | reverse complement strand
TAAATAAAGGGAATATTGAGTAATTTGAATTCGCACATGATAATAGTTTTTTTTTCCAACTTAAAATACTTTTCTCTCTCTCTTTCTATCTCCTGTCTCTATTTCTTCGCAAACTTTGTGATGACCAGCTGATTCCCCTCCCCCTCTCACTCTTCGTGCTAATTCCTCCTTACTTCAACTTAGATGTGGCACCAAGTTAAGATATAATGATATATGCTCGCTTAATATGAATAGACATCATTTGCTTAATATGAATAGACATGAGTTATTTAATATATTATGAGCTAAATGAATTCTTAATGGATCGCTTTTGGGTTAATGGGTTAACTCATAACACAACGTGAATATTTCATATTATAATTATACTTAACTTAATGACACTAATCTACTTAAGGTTAATTCTAACCTAACCCATATATTATAATGTGTTGAATTTATGTCATATTCGCATGTCATAATCCATCTTTTGGTGGCAAGAATGGTGGTCACGATGGACCTAAGTTTAATGCCAATTACAATTAGTCCACTGATTCACATGGCTTTGCATATTATGAATTTATCAAAATTAAATCTTTATTTAATTTATTTCTTAGCCTTATTTTTTTCCAAAGCCAAATGATCTTTACATAATATGCATTAGTTATTATAATATGTATTTATAGGATGGATGCGAGCATTCATTTGAGGCAAGGATCTTATGATCTGCAAAATTGAGACGGTAAAACATTAGACATCTTTATCTTCCCGAATCATGAGAATTCACCCTTTTTTTTTTTGCACAAATATTATACCTATGATAAATTAGGATATGGCATATGTGATATATGTGTTTGTATTAAAACAATAAATGTTATATGAAAATTTAGAATCTTTGATCCAGTGGTCAAGGCATACATGAATTAGCTAACCAAGCTATCCTGTATACATGATATTGAAAATTACAAAAATCTGGAGTGGCAAATGCAAGATGGAAGAAGCAGAAATATGGCAAATAGATTGCCTCACAGGTGACCAAATTAATAGCTATGAACCTTTTATTTAAACACATGCACATTTGAAAATCCCTTAATTGTCTACTTGTATTTCTTTTGTGAGAACTTCCATTGCATTATAGCTATTGTGAGAACTTCCATTGCATTTTTTTTTGTCATCTAAATAACTTTTATTTTTGGACAAAGCACATCATTACAGAGTTTCAAAATTCTGTTCTATGCCTTTTCTTCTTTCCTCCATGATGCACATTCATTCAGCTACTCTGGAAAGATTCAACTTGTACTGGCATGGTTAAGTCAAGATAAAATGGAAGAAATAGTGTTTATTCTGTAGGCAATGAGTTATTCAGGTTTGATACAATTATCAAATCTGGTACCTTAGCCATTGTTGTTGCCAGATGACCCTCCTCGAGCGAGCAAGCTTCTCACATTTAGGAGCCTGCAAAAAGTCCGGGGACCAAAGAATCCAACGGGAACCCTCCGATGCTCAAGTTAGTGCTCTACATAACAACCGTGAGCTTGAGGAAGCTCGAAAGATAAAGAGAAAGAGAGCTTAGAGAAGAGTTCTATGTGAGCGAGAATGAGCGTATGTTGTTGTGGGTGTTGGTTGGTTGGGTTATCTGGTCGAAGGTCCTTCTTACCAATTTATTCATCTTTGGACTTTGTGTGGCCTGAGAAGCTTGGAGCCTTGTCATCTAATGAGTCACGTGGAGCCTCATAATGGATGATGACTTTTGGGGCTCATCTGGTCTGAATGGTTGAGGTATCATGATGAATGATGACTTTTGTGGATGGAATGTCATGATGAATGATGATTTTTATGATGGAATGTCAAGGTTGATTTATGTGAAACCTAACCTAAGGTGCTGCCATTTGTAGGGCCTTTATGAAGATGCTTACTTCTTAGTGGCATGTCAGAGCTACATGCGCTATCCCGTCAGAAGTGGGTGGCCACTTGGTTATTCTGTAAACCTTCCTTGCCTCATAATCTTTTCTCATGCAAAGGTGCCAACATGGCAACCATAAATGCCTTCATACAAAGGGAATAAGGCAATAAATGCCTTAGAGCAAGCATATAGTGAGATGTACGTTGCTTTCATAAGACCATAAAAGTCGTCTAGGAAAACCATCTAGGAGGTCGTCTGAGGAGGCCGTCTAGGAAAACCGTCTAGGAAGGCTGTCTAGGAAGACGGTTCAGAAACCGATTGGAAAAGGCCATTAAGGATGAGAGCGGAAAGAGGCCGAGGACTTCCTTCACGGTCTTCCTCTACCGATTAAGGCCATTAAGGATAGGACTTCCTTCACGGTCTTTCTCCCTATCAGCCATTACTATAATCCTTCAACCATAGCCACCATCATAACTCTGACCATTCCATCAAGTAAGCCAAATTCATCAAAACTTGGCTGCATGATCCGATTAATCCATCTCATGACATTACTCTTATGTAAGAACAAGTTTCTTCATTCCACCAAGTTAATTTAAATAAATCATAAACCTAATCTAATACGATCAAATAATTCTAAAATTTACAAATTAATATAAAATTAATAAAAGCTATCCAACACACTTAATGCCTAAGGATGACAAGAGTGGCCGGATAGGATAAACATCGATTTTGTAGCAATTACACGTCAAAATTCTATCACTTGTAGCAAGATCATCAGATATAATGGTAACACAATAACCTTCGTATTACTTGGGTTTGACTCCTCAGATGCATAAGCCTATTAAAGACGGGCGTTAGTACATTGATAAGGTTATTTTGTTGTGACATAAATATTAAGTTGAAAATATAAAAGTAGCATCTCTTAGTCTCTAATGAGATTGTGTATATCTAACTTTTTTTTTTAACCCTCTTTCCATAGTAGTAGGAGCCTATTAGAATGCCCTTTTGCATGCCAAAATGCTATTCCCATGCAATTTTGGATTTTCTACAGCCAACCTCTATAAAAAGTGCCAGCTTTACATGTCAGTTTTAAATTTTAATATTAAAATACACTTAATGAAATGGTGAGAGGGGAGCTCAAAAAGGGGTTCTCCTGCAGTGCAAGAGGTGCAATCCACAAAATCTTAAAGGAATGTTAAGCAGCTTGGAAGACTTTTAAAAGAACCAAGACAACTTGCATGGTAGCTATTTTGAGCATATCCAGAAGACAGATGCTGGCATCTTTCAAAGAGGGAGGGAGGAACCCAGGTCGAAAGTTTGTGTAGCATTTACAAAATATAGACTCTACCGTAGATCCGTAGATCATAGATGAAATTTGAGATGCAATGCAGGGATGGCTTGTCACAGACTCGACTCAATTGACTTCAAAAGCCAATTAGCTGGTCCCACAGGATATTTTGTATGCTTTCCAAAAAATAGGAGCTGTATCAGTTTTACATATCCGATCACAGCAATAAGATCCTGGTGAATGTATTAGGATATTGCAGACAATATTTATAATGGAGAAGAAAGTTAAAGCAGAACCCAACCAACAACGTTTGGTTAAACAACTAGACTGGTTCTAAGTCACTCCACGCAAGGTCACAGAGCAGTGTGACAGGATCTAGTTCCGGTAGCTCGGTATCTTTTGGAGTTTCTGCTACCAACTTCCCTGTAGAGCATAAAAAGCTGTCCATCTGAGTCTCTCCAGGATCCATCTTGCTCCCAGAAACCAGTAAGTCAGATGGCTGTACATTTTTTGGCTGGGGGTCCACTCCCTGGCCATTTTTCTGAATACTTGCTGCTGGGTTTGACCATCCGCAATCAAAATCTAATGAATTCAGGTTGGTCACTTCTGGTAACGAAGGACCATAGAAATCCACATCTTGACTTACGTTTGTCTCAGAGTCAAATTGACTGAAAGGCAGGGGTTGTGAAGAAACCATAACTGGTTGTTCGACAGTTGGGGCAGAATCTCTGCTGTTACTATCAAAGACTCCTAGTTCAGATGCCACCCTAGCAAGCATATCCTGCCAACTTTTCATGTTATCATTTGCTGGAGTCATTGGTAGGCACTGGGAACTCTGCGATGTCACTGGTGCAGTTCTGTAAATCTGATTCGAACCATCTTCCACTGACGTTCCTGGTGTGCACTGAGATACTTGAGAGGTTACTGGTGTTGAACAAGATCTCTGGGATGGCGACAATGGTGGGCGTTGCCTCTGTGAGGTCACTGGAGGGCACTGTGATCTCTGAGATGTTGCTGAAGGGCGTTGAGATCTCTGTGAAGTTATGGTTGTGAAATGAGATCTCCGCAGCACATTTCCTTGGAACTGATTGTTGTTTGAAACACTGCATGCTGAGCGGTTCTCATTCAAGATCACAGGACCAACTTGGGTTGTCCCAACCCTTTTAAATTTGGTATGGGAATGCACTAATCGAGCCGTGAAAGTACCACCAGCATGAATCCGTCTATGTGCATATTGTGTCCTGGGATTTAGTGGGTGGGATTTGGATGGATGATGACTAAGCCTCTGACCATGATAAGATAGAGGTGCCAAATTCTGCTGGTGTCTTTGGTTAGGTGGATTTGAAGCAGCACATCTAGTGGCTGTGCAAGGCCTGAAGACACTTGATCTGAATGATGGAATGGATAGCAAAGATGTCTTGGAATGACTTAGCGGTGCTGGGTTTTGGAAGGAAGGCATCATGGAAAGTGCTACATCAGGAGGCTTCTGTGATGTTGTGATCTTCTTTTGTTTGAAGGATTGTCTCAGCGCTTTCCATTTTCCATCTTTATCTGTAGAATGACAATGGTTGGTGCTCGCACTACCATTACCCCAATAGATGCATGGGGCTGGAGAGTCACAGACATAACAGTGGCACTGCATTTGGTGAATCATAGCCAATCAATTGGACAGATAAAAATGCGTACTGGAAACAAGTAGTCACCAGTTCTATAAAAAAAAATACCCAAGGAAAGCAAAGATTTTTCAAGCCGCAGTAAAAGCATGAAAAACCTAAAAACTTTTAGAGTTCAAAGGAAATGCATATACAGTGTAATAAATAGCAAATATAAGAGACTTACCAAGTTGCAATGCTTTTCATGTGATGTGGTGCTGAAAGGGAAGTTTAAGCATAAATGCCGTGGATGAGGGTAATCCCTGCAAGCCAACTGCAAAAGGATGTCAAAACTTAGTTCTCAAGTTGTACCCATACACATACCAACAAATCATAGTTTGATGTGGGAAGGAATAAGGGATAGAAAGAACACAAAGAGGATACCAAATTCCACTTCACAAAGTTGGGATAAAGAGAGAAATAGATATTCTCTATTTTTAGTTGTATTATCAAAATTATTCTCCACTTTCACCTGATACAAGCTATTATAGGCTCACACATTTCACAAAGAAACATAAATAAATACATAAAACTATTAACTAGAAACTACGGCATCCCAAGCATCACTTAAAAGCTCCATAACTCTTCATGTGCCTGAAATCTGATCAAGATTTATAGCTTGTTGGAAAGATAAAGGATTCTAGTTTCAATTGGATTATTCCATAGAAAGATTATCGTTCAGTTCAGCATACAACTTCCAAGATGTCACTTTGAAGCTCTACAACTCTTCATGTGCTTGGAATCTGATCAATATTTATAACTTGTTGGAAAGGTAAAGAAATCTAGTTTCCAATGCCACCAACCATGCATGAATTGGATAACTCTAGAGAAAGTAATAGTAGAAATACTAAATACTGCTTAGTTTAATAAAGCTGCATGCATGAATTGGATAACTCTAGAGAAAGTAATAGTAGAAATACTAAATACTGCTTAGTTTAATAAAGCTGCACTACATCATCCTTCCTTGGTGGAAAAGAACTTATCCCTGAATTTAGATCATCCTCTCCATGGTAAGGGGTCAAATCATGAACATTGAATATAGGATGAGTGTGTATATGTGCTGAAAGCTCAATTTTATAGGCATTATCATTAATCTTTTTTAAAATATGACAAGGACCAATCTTCTTCTCTTTGACCTTGTTGTATGTACCAGCAGAAAATCTTTCCTTCTCTCTAAATAAGCTCAAATAAGATCACCTTCTTTGAAAGTTTGAATGCAGCATCTTTATAAGACTTATTATTTTCCTCAAACTTCTTCTTAACTTCTTGAATCCTTGCCATGGTGGTTGTAAAATCTTCAGCCTTTTTGCTAGATGTAGGAGATGGCAAGGTCAAGATAATGATTAGGAGTGCACCCATACATAACTTCAAATGGACATATTCCTATAGAATTATAAGCAAATTCGGTTCTAGAAAGAATGGTATCCCATTGCTTTGGCCTTTTCGAAGCAAAACTTCGAAGCAAATTTTCTGCTATAAGACAAATTAGTACCCATTCTGTTCCATAAATTCCTCCAAAAATGGCTAAGAGACTTTGTATCACGATTCGAGGTAATAGACTTTGGAAACTTCACCCATAGTCTTCTTGCATGGAATAAATGAGCCATCTTGAAAAATCGATCAACAACTACAAAAATATAATCAATACCCCTTTGTGTCTTTGGCAATCCAACAACAAAGTCCATGCATGTCTTCCCATGGAGCATTAGGAATAGGTAATGGAGTGTAAGCACCAGAATTTTGGATTTGGCCCTTGCAAGTTTAACATACACGGCATCTTCTCACAAACTTTACTAAATGGTAGGCCAAAAATATTTTTTTGTATCAACAAGAGAGTTTTATCTTTCCCAAAATGTCCACCAAGTCCACCACAATGAAGCTTTTAATGATATACTTTCTAAGAGAATATTTAGGAATACACAAATGTGTTCCCTTAAAAAGAAATTCATCAAGTAGAAAATAATCTTCGTACATGCCTTCTTTGCATCTTTGAAAAATCTCCTTATCAAAACCTTCCAGCTAGACTATCATAGTATTCAACAATGCAACTCTCCTACTAAGTACATGAGCTACTTTGTTAAGTCTCCCACTTTTATGTTTCAATATAAAAGTATATTCTTGTAAGAATGAAACCCAACTAGCATGCCTTCTATTCATGTTTGCTTGAGAATTAATATGCTTGAGAGCTTCATGATCTGAATTAAGGATGAACCCCTTGAATGAGATATGGCCACCAATGACGAAAAGCTTAAACAATGGCATAGAGCTCAACATCATAAGTAGGATATTTCTTTCTTATCCCATTTAACTTTTCACTATAGAAGGCAATTGGATGTCCTTTATGGCTGAGTACTCTTCCAATCCCCACATGAAATGCATCACAATCAACTTCAAAGATTTTTTTCAAAATTTTGAAGTATAAGAACAGGTGCGCTTTCTCTGCCTTCGGAGTCCACATAAATTCTCCTTCAAGCAACCTATCAATGGTGCTGCAATAGTACTGAAGTTTCTAATGAATCGATGATAAAATGAGGCCAATCCATGGAAACTTCATGCTTTATGTAGATTCTTAGGAATAGGCCATTCTTAGATAGCATTGATCTTATCTTCACTTGAAGGGGTCAAAACAAAACCTGAAAAAACTAGGTGAATGGTCATAAAAGAGTACTTTTTGAGATTTATATAAAGCTTTTCTCTCCTCAAAGTCATTAGAACAGCCCTCAAGTGTTCAATATGATCACAAGGATTTTGGCTATAAATAAGAATATCATCAAAATAAACAACAACAATTTTCCGGTGAAAAGGTTAAGAGCTTGATTTATTACCCTTATGAGGGTGCTTGGAGCATTGGAAAGACCAAATAGCATAACAAGCCACTCATACAAGCCTTCTCTTGTTTTGAATGCCATTTTTCATTCATCTCCCGGCTTGATTCTAATTTGATGATAGCCACTTCTAAGATCAATCTTTAAGAATATTTGAGCACCAATCAACATATCAAACATATCATCAATTCTTGGTATGAAAAACCGGTACTTAATGGTAATTTGATTGAGTGCTCGGCTATCAACACTTACGCCAAGAACCATCCTTCTTTGGTGTCAAGAGAGCAGGGACAACACAAGGACTTAAGCTTTCTTTAATATACCCTTTGTTCAATAAGTCTAGCACATAACGATTAAGCTCTTCATGCTCCTTTTGACTCATCCGATAGTGTGCTTTGTTGGATAAAACAACCTGTAATAAATCAATTTTGTGCTGAATTTTTCATAAAGGAGGGAGACCACCAGGAAGCTATTCAGGAGTGATATCGCTGAATTCTTTCAAGAGAGTTTTGACATTTTCAGGAACCTCCATAGGCTGTATTTCTCTTTAGCCACCAAAACATAGATAACTCCATCTTTTTCGACCTCCATTTCAAGTTGTGATAAGATAAACAATGCATTTCCCTCCTCTTTTATAGAAGATTTCGGATTACAATATCTTTATATGGTGCAAAAGAATAATTTTAGTTTTTCCCACAATAAATGAATAAGTATGTTTTCTACCATCATGAATAGCACCCTTTTGTCATAGGGGTTACATCACACCAAACCTTATCATGAAAATTTTTACCCATAGAAAAAGAAACAAAGCATTTCTTATCAATCTTTAACCTCATTATCATTCTTTATCCATGAGACAGCATATGGTTAAGGATATGGCACCATTTTGAGCATGATATCATCTCTTAAGAAACAAAGTTCTCAAAGCTCCCTCTATCAATAACTAGGGAACACACTTTTCCATGAGACTTGCATTTTGTTCTAAAAAAGTTGTCGTAGCCACTCTTGATTGTTGCCTTGCTTAGGGGCTACAAGAACTCTTTGGATCACCAAACATTCTCCATCTTCTGATTCAATCTCCTCACATTCATAATTACCATCATCATCATATTTTGGCTTACTATTCTCAAAGTGTTGCTTTTCATCTTCTTCATTCACAAGTCCCACATGAATCTCACTCCTTTGCTTTGGGCACTCATTCATATAATGGCCAGGTTGGCCACACCTAAAACAAGTAGGAGATTTAGTTTTGTTAGAAACTGAATTATTCTCACCTTTACCGCTTCCTCTCTTAGGAACATTCTTGCTAGAGGATTCAGCTTTTGATAGATAGAAACATTGAACACCAACAAACTTCTTTGCTCCTCTCCTTATCAATTTTGACTCAAACTTCAAGGCTAATTGATAAGCTTCATTCAACCGTCATAGTTATTGCATCTCCACCTCGTCTCTTATAATCAGTTTCAACCCATTAATATATCCTACAATAAGTTAATCTTCTGATTCTTGAGTATTGCTTCTAGCCATCAACTTATAAAAGTTCTTCATATAGTCAATCACACTTTTGTTTCCTTGCTGCAAAGTATTAAATTATATAAAAAATACTTGGAGCAAAATTTAAAGGAAGGAAATTCTCACGGAACGTTGCCTTTATCTTCTCCGAAGAAGCAATCTTAGGCTTCCCTTCTCACAATCTCAACTCTTGCACCTTATCAAGTAGATGCATAGCCGCAAAGCTTTGTCGCAACAAGCTTCACTTTTTGATTTTTAGGAATGTCTTATATTCAAAGAACTACTCCACGACACTAAGCCAATCTAGAAACTCCTCTGATTGTGGACGACTATGGAACTCTGGCAAAGCAACCTTGATAGTTTCCAATGATCATATGAACCTCTTTAGGAAATTCTTGGCTTGCCTATTAGCAAAAGGATTCACATGCTCCGAATCATCACTGGAATAACCATGGCTGAAAGTTTGTTCTCTTGGCTTCCTCACATTCAAAACACATGGTTAGCTCCTCAACTTGTCTCCGAAGCGCCTGAATTTCAGCATCACGTTCATCACCCAAATTTTCATCATTGGATTACCTCTTTCACAACCACCTCTTCCTCTTCTTGCTGTCATGAGAAAAAAAAAAGGAACAAGGGACAAGAGCGTAACTCAAGCTTTAATACCAAATGATGTGGGAAGGAATAAGGGTTAGGAAGAACACAAAGAGAATGCCAAATTCCACTTCATAAAAAAATGATGCATAGAGGAATAAGGGTTAGAAAGAACACAAAGAGAATGCTAAATTCCACTTCAAAAGTTGAGATAAAGAGAGAAATAAATATTCTCTATTCTTAGTTGTATTATCAAAATTGTTCCTCACTTTCACCTGATACAAGCTATTTATAGGCTCATATATTTCACAAAGAAACAAATAAATACATAAAACTATTAACTAGAAACTACAGCTTCCTAGGTGTCACTTTAAAGCTCGAACTCTTCATGTGCTTGAAATCTGATCAAGATTTATAGCTTGTTGGAAAGATAAAGCAGTCTAGTTTCCAATGCCACCAACCATGCACGAATTAGATTATTCTATATAAAATTATGATAAAAATATCAGACACTATTCAGTTCAACATACAACTTTCAAAGGCGTCACTTTGAAGCTCTACAACTCTCCATGTGCTTGAAATTTGATCGATATTTATAGCTTATTGGAAAGGTAAAAAAGTCTAGTTTCCAATACCACCAACCATGCATGAATTGGATAACTCTAGAGAAAGTTATGGTAGAAACACTAAGCTTAGTTCAATAAATCTGCACTCCATCATAGTTAATGCTACATTTAAGAATTATTATCTCAAGGTGTATATATTGTTTTGTATTGTTGTAAGCAACGAATATATACACAACATACACTGAGGAAAAAATAAACTGCAACAATCCGTTCTACAAATGCAAATTTTGTGCTCATAAGAAGCTTATGACACTGAACAAACATCATGCTTGAGCTAGATCATAGATGAGGATCATCAGGAATGCACTTCATTTTACACACAAAGTCAAGTTTATACGAGTACTGGATATAATAAACAGAGATGATGTGGGAATTATATCACCAAGATAAAATATTTATCCATTGACAAGTGGCTCTCGCAAGCAAGAAACATACCCAAAAAAAACTTAAATCCAAGGTTTTAAATATTATAGGATGAGGTCATCCTAGCTTCTCCATGGAACAAGATGGATCGGACAGACCTAACACTTGGCATAGAAGATGTTCCAAGATGCATTAATTGGGACACTAGGATAGTAGAATGGTCCTATCTTGACATTTGGACAGTTCCCTCAAGATTTGAAAATATGCTTGAATCGTTACATCCAAGAGCTATACTGTTCTTTTTTTGTTTCAAACTTCATCCCTCTTTTACAAAAATATGCGTAAGTAACAAGCACAAATTGGGGGAAAAGGAAGGGAAGGTGGGGATTGAGGTTTGCCCTGTGAATTTACCACCAGCTTACATTTAGTCTTTCCCAACTGAAAATGTTCTCCCCAGTCCTTGATTTCCATGGCCTTGTTTATTTAAAATGCTTAGCAGTGCATAAGTGTGTAGAGAATAGGTACAATGAGTATGGAAGCAGGCATAGCAGTGTGCAGCTGAGTTTAGAAGCAGGCATAGCAGCATGAAAAATAGTAAGGTGCACTTGACTCAACAGAAAATGCTAACTGTGATAGGGCTAAACATAAAATGGCAATAAAACAAAGGACTGAGTGAGGTCCCAAAAAACCTGTCATTTTGTCTGATTATAGTAGATGCTTAATTTAATCTGTCCTGGAAATACAATGACCAGCCTTGTAAGATATGTGTGACTGTAAGCTCCATATTCAACATCCTATGTTTTCCATTATAAACTCATCTATCACACAGTTAAAATGCATGTACAGTGCTGATCCTTAACATAAATATTTGAGTCATATTTATCAGTCAATATTAATTATAAACTAAAATTTTGCACGAGCATGTACGGATGGCAACGGCCCGGGGATGGTCCGGGATGGTCTATACCGGTCCCATTCCCCGTCCCGTTAAGCCATTATAATTAACGGGGCAAGAGATAAACGGGGGTATCCAGTGATATTGATATATCTAAGAGATTCTTTGATTCTGGGATAAGGAAGAAGAGAACGAAAAGTGAGAAAGAAAACAACTAATAAGGGAAAAAATCAGAAAATGAAGATTTTCAACACAACCGTAAAAAAAATAAAAATACATTCAAATTTCAAAGAAATAAATAAAGAGATATCTTTCTAAAGAGATGAGTATACCAAAAAAGAAAAAAGTATTGGTATTGGAGGCTAATGGAGCTAGGTTCTCGTCTTGGTTCAGAACTTCAGATCAGTTGCATGAAAGAAGAAAGAGCAAGAGACAGCTACGTGAAATAAGAAAGAGCAAGAATCAGGATTATATATTTTATTTATTTTTAATTTTTAATTTTTAATATATATATTTAAAATTTAAATATATTATATTAAAGTTAATGGGAACGGGGATGGGGGGGAATACCGTCCCAGGGCCTTTTTTCGACCCATTAAAAATTAAAATGGTTAACGGCGAAAATTGCCATCCCTACGAGCATGCCAGCACCAACAAAAAAAATATAGAAGCTACTTATCTTAAAAATGAGTGTCTCTTAGAAAAGAACAGTTCCAGGTCACTTAATATTCAGTTGCATCATTCTATGCACTTGCTTAACCACATGAAAGGAGTACAATGCTAGATGGATGCCGATCACATTGATAACATCGATTTTATAGGATTTAGGCTGAGAAGAAACTCAAGGAGATCTTGGATGATGTCTCATGGAGGAATGATAAGCAAAGCACGTGAAAACAGAACTACTTAAACAAGAAATCCCTCACACAACTTATGTTTGTCCACTTGGTTCTTGTAAATTTGGATTAAATCAGACTCTTGATGATAAAATCCTATTACAAAATAGAAATAATTAACATACATATCAAGACACTTAGTCACGTAAATCATTTTGAACACCTTGATCCAAGATTTCTGATCTAATCAAATTTTCTTGATATGCATACATGCCTGCGATGGATTCTTCATCAGACTTGTTGCTTCCATTTGAAGTCTAATGCAACAGTTGTGTGCTTGGATAAAAAGATGGGAAAAAGGGGGGGGGGGGGGGGTACAATTATACATTCATAATGTTTACTGTTCAGTAAAAAGACACCCACATAATAATCCAATATACTCTAAAATGATTAGATGAACGACCACTTGTCCAACCTTGCCCACAGCAGCAAACAACTTTCAAGAGAGATAATAATCCATTCTTATTAGCTTAGTTGACACGTCCAAATCTAAACACTTGGTCATTTCTACAGCCACAAAATGTGAACATCCCAACTAGAAATCAATACAAGACACATCTAAATTTCAGAAAGCATGTCCATCAGACAACCATGATAAAACTTCCATACATCACTGCATCATAGAAATGCATTCAGTTTAATGCTTGCTTATTTAGCAACATGCTTGATTTCCCATATCTATTTTGGTAAAAAAGGGAAGTTCATCCACAGTAACCTTCCATGACGAAGAGGGAGGGAAAAAGGAATAAGAAAGACATATTTTTGGTTCTTAAAAGAAAGTATGTACTGCTAACAAAAGAGGCTTCATATCAGAAATGGTGAGAAAAGACCCTTGCTCAAAAGAATGGATCAGGTGATCAGGGAATTAGGATATTTATAAAGAATATACTAGTAAAGGAGAGATAAAACAAGTACCAAAGTGATCAAGTCGTTTGCAATGATAAAAGTCCTGGTCTATCTTATAGCCTGTCTAAGCCATCACAGATCAGACCGATGACATACTAGGTCTTTGGATTGGATAGGTCCAAGACCCCAGCTTATGAAAAACATGTCCATTCTAGTCCATCGTGATCAATACAAACTGGGAATAAGACGGATGGCTGATACTCACATCATTGACACTTGGGACAACATAGCATCGCAATAATTCACTTGGACAGCATTTTTTTGAAAAAAGTGTTGCTTGTTTGTTGGTTGAAAAGCATCCATGAAAATGCCTTTTCCCAGAGTTCAAGTTGGAGAAAAAACCTTTACCGAGATCTTTATTAATGGCCAATAGACACTCAGCTCTAGCTCCATCTAGAGACCTCACAAACTAGTGTTATTTACATCATCACTGTTAAACTAAAAAGAAAAAGATTTTGAAAGAATTTATGGAGCACAAATTATATTTTTGTCTACTGAATGCCATATTAGCATCCGAGACGGATTCCAAAATATTCACTTATTAACCAAGACTATGACAGTATGGAATCAGCAACGCTAAGATTCAAAAAAAACTAACTGCCTCCAGTTCAATTAGAGTTTTAATACTAGAAAGAAGAAAGGGATACAGCTCAAATCATGGACACCATGAACTCAATATCAAATTGGTCTTAGTATTGGTACTAGCAACATTAACCGAATTGGGGTCTCAAGAACCTCCTATAATCCTAAATTACAACAACCAAACCCTAAAAACCCTCTAAAAATCATTAAAAAATTAAAAAGGTAAAAGTTGGCATCCCAGAGAATCATCAGTAAGCCAACTCATTCTTAGTGTCAAGACAGCACTGTTACAGTAGCATCCTGAACAAGCCCCTTGCTGATACAGGAACACTAGGAAGAAAAAGAAAATTCATAGTTTAAAGGGTATTTAAAGTGCTAGAAAAACCACCTGCTGTACTCATTTCTTATTTCTTATCCTCTTGATACTGTATTAAACAAATATTGATAAGTGGTGAGAGTATGTTTTGTCTCTGGTCACTTTAAGAAAAACAATAAGTACTTAAAATGGTGCCTTCTCTCTTTAACGTATCATGTGTGAAGACACTAGGTGAAATAAAAAGATCAAAGGATTCCAAAGATGGGGAGGTAATGTGATGTTCTTGCATAAATCATTGTATAACTTATGAATACTAGCAGCTAATGTGCATGGAAGGTGAGGCATGGAATGGTGCCACTTCAATCAAAATTCAAGCATATGTGCAGTCTCTACCTATAGTTGTTTTCAAGTTCATCGCATTCTTTTTTAAGAGAACAGCAAATGGCCAATGTTATCACAAAACGGCACATGAACACTTTAAAAAATTTTGGGTTTATTGAAATATCAGATGCTTGGATAATCAAGGGTACACTTTGATACTTCAAGTCATTGAATTCTGGTCTCATCACCATGACATGTAAAATTTTAGTAGCACCGCATAAAAGCTGTCATCTAATATAACAATTAACAAATTCTTCATCGATTCTATAAAATTACAAAGAGATTGGTCAATTGATTTATATTGTACCACATATTCCTACCAATGTTGCATGGACATGAATACAAGAATTTGATCGGGGCACCTATCCAAGTATATGATACAGCAAGAGGGAAAAGAATGATCCAAGAATATGCAAAATAAAATATAATTTTAACTCAATTATATATTTATATACTTAAATATAAGGTAGACTTGGCTACATTAGAATGTAACCAAGTTCAAGACCCAATCATTTTCCCCACCTTTAGATCCACATGGATTCCGAAGCCATTCTACCTTTTTCACTTCTTCTATATTTGGAATTCATAAACTATGTAGATTCAAGGATGAGAAAGGTGACAGGATATAGGTTTCCCTACATTCGAATGTAATCAAGTTTATCACCTTAAATATTTTTGTTTAACCTTAAAAGAATATATCAAAAGATAATACTAGTTATAAGCTTTCAATAGGCATGTTTCCATTCAAACTTCTAATTAACTTTAAACATAAAAAACTGCATTTTGTAAAGATCTCTAAAAGAACAACTATTCTTGACATTAAACTGGAGGGCCAAACTTATTGTTGAAAGAATTCAACTCTCTACCACTCTTCAAAAGTAGCAACAAACGAACTTGATAAGTAGCCAAGTGTTTGATATATATCCGACCAGAATATATATCCAACATAAAGGACATTAGTGTCTAGTTAACATAGATTCAAACATAGTCATGCATATATCAATATCATACAGACTTGCAGTCTTGTCAATCTTCTTTAAGATTCATGTGTTGCATTCTTGCATACACTCAGACACTGAACACCCATTTCACACTTTTGAGTAATTCCTTTGCATGACTAGGAGAGAGAACTCTCCACGTTTCCATAGATGATCATATAAAGGCTCATGATCTCTTTCTCTTTGATGAAAATCATTATGTAATGTGTGATTCGCTAATTAACAGTTGCCTTAAGACATATAGTTCCTTGAAGAAAGAAAAAGTAGACCACATAAAAACATAAATTAGTTACAGATGTTGTATTTTAACAATTAGAATAACAATAGAATAAAGAGTGGATACACTAAGCTATCAGTTTCAATTGCTGGTTTGTGATTGAAGAAGATTGGCAATATCAAATAGCTGCTTAGACTTAAAAACAGGCACTTAAAACGATTAATCAGGCTAACAAGCCACTTAGCACTAATGTAAATAGGAGAGGCATAGCCAATTAAACAACTAATTAAATTCTTAAGCAGAAAATTTTCGTAACATTTCAAGGACAAAATATAAATAAGAAAGAGAAATAGATATTTCCCTCTGGACATTCATTACTAGAATAGTAACCGAGAAACTAATTCCTGTATGAATTTGCACAATTCATTGGGAAAGCAAGAAGCTTTCTGGAACAAAGAATCTCGACAAATATACTTTTGCACCTATTGCCCCCACACTGCTGACTGCTGAGTACTATATCAAAGCAGCAAAGTCCAGACATCTTACTCAGTTTGTTCACTTCAGTGCAATGAAAGCAAAACATTTGGCATTAAGCCTGTATCACAATCTTAGTGCATTAGTGTAGGTTTTTTCCTTCCTTCCTTCTCTAGGTTTCTCTTAGCTTTCCTTGCATTGTGAATTATCAAGCAAAACTATACAGCAGAACTATGTGGTATCGAGTCCAGAAAAATTCGATGAGGAATAAAAACAAAAACAAAAACAAAAACAAAAACGACAGTAACGCATCAGATCACAAATTGATGCATGGCCATGGAAGCATCAACAGTCCTTAAGGGAAGGAGAAAGATCCCAGCAACTCATTGTATCATCTCAAACACCTCGAAAATCCCTTCTTAATTAGACAAAAACGATGTTTTAGTTTCCTTCACGGTTCGTGATAGGAAACAGGCAGTCCGACCACTTTTATTTTTCTAAAAAAATATAAAGGATAGACAAAAACGATCAGAAAGGACAAAAATAAACCCAATCAGGTCTTCACGAGAAAATGATCCACTAAATCGGTAGACCTAGAAGAAGTTAGAAGCTTTACAAATGAAAAATAAATATCAACATAGCAGCAGCTACACATTTCTGGCTACTAATAGAAGCTTTACAAAAAAATAAATATCAACATACAGCACAAGCTACCACATTTCTATAAATTAATAAGGAAAGGCAAGCAAAACTTTAGCATAAAAGAAAGCATCCCCTTTTTTAATATAAATTAAACTGGATATATAGGCAATAATCTAACTAATAATATAAAAGAAAGCACCAAGATTTTTTTTTTAAAAAAAATCATACTTGACCCTTCTCTCCAACTATGAGCACATCATCCGACTCATCTCCTCCGTCGCCCTTATCAACAGATGAGACAGGTTTATCAGGATTGGATTCCAACACCAAGCAATCATCATCGGACTCATTCCCCGCAGAACCCCCAGCTGGCCTCAACGACTCATAATTCTTCTTCTGCTTCACCGGAGGCGCCGAAGAAAATTCGTCCACCACCATGACATCGTCGGCTTCGTCCACCCTTCCACTGGTGCGATCGAGCAGGTCAGCGACCCAATCGAGCGAGTCCAGATTGTCCAGAGAGAAATCTTCCTCATCGTCGGAGCTGATCTCCACCACCGCAGACTCCGAACCCATCGATATCTAAATATCAGATACAGCCAAATAATTTAACGCAAGACCTAAAATTGCCGACATCGTTTGCTTTTGCTGAAAGAAGGCTCCATCCGATCACCGATAAGGTTGAAATCTGGGGACCATGAGAGCAAGAAAAGACCCAAGTCCCCAAAACTGTATTGATTTTTGGAGGAAATGAACAGATTGGGATTCACTGGCTGGTAATTTAAGCAGAGTTAGAAAAAAAATTACAATTCTTATGCTGTTTCGAAAGGGAAGCCTACAGCTGAGTTTAAGATTAGAAACACCGACCGGAGATGGAAGAAAGAGGCGAAGAGGTTTGCGGGCTCTCGCAAGGCGAAGAGTGGAGAGGAAAGGCAAAACTACCTCGTTAGCGTCACCCGTTTTTTTAATAATAGCCTTTGCTTCTTCAACGGGCGGAAGCAGAAGCCAAGCCCGCGGTCGAAAATAAGGGCAATGTAAGAAACGGCTCGTTTCCGCACGGTCGAAAAATAAAGGCAATATAAGAAACGGCTCGTCCGCACGGTCGAAAAATAATTTCCGGTGAGAATCGCTTAATAATAATAATAATAGCCTTTGCTTCTTCAACGGGCGGAAGCGGAAGCCAAGCCCACGGTCAAAAAATAAAGGCAATGTAAGACACGGCTCGGTTCCGGTGATCGAAAAATAAAGGCAAGGTAAGACACGGCTCGTTTCCGGTGAGAATCGCGGTGATCGGAAAAAAAAAAAGGCAATGTAAGACACGGCTCGTTTCCGGTGAGAATCGCGATCAAGCGTTGATCGCGATTCTCACCTGTTCGACTGCGCCAGTGAATCTTCTTTCCCATGTGGGGCCAAAAGTCGAGTTCCACTCCGGAGGCCTTCCTTCCAACTTTGCGCCATTTCATCCAGATGATGTGAATTGGATATGACATTGCTTCCATCGTACTCACCAAAATTTTCAATTTTTTTAAAGTAATAATTATAAACTTGTAATTTAGGGAGACAGCTAGATTACCCAAGTTTTTTTTTTTTTTTTTTATTTTTACAAACAAACTATCACACAAGTTTAGCATGAACGGCTCAAAAATATTTGAATACAAAATTTATTGTAGAAAAAGAGAATAGAGATCATCCGGCTTTCAAACCCATGATTCGGCATGCTGGGCCACAAAAGTAGCCATCCAGTCCGCCGCCGCATTGGCTTCACGTTAAATATGACGGATCTGGACAGTACCAATCTCCTGAAGAATATGCCAAATATCCCTAAGGTTCGGATTAAAGGAATTATCAAAATAATTCTCCTTCTGCAGCCACGAAATAATCGTCATAGAATCCCCCTCAATCATGATCCTATGAGTATGGAGGATCCGAACAGCATAAGAAATACCCGTCCAAGCCGCATAGAGCTCAGCCAGCGGGACAGAGGAGTCTAGAGTATCAAAACCTCCCACCGCCACCAAATCTCCTGACGGCCCCCGAATGATGAAACCAGAACCAGCAGCTCTTCCACGGACACTCCCGTCGAAGTTGATTTTGACAACCCCTGGAGGGGGGCTCCCAAGAAAAGAAAACCGTATGCCGATTCACTGCCAGAGCAGTAGGAGAACCCCAGTGGCCAGAAGAGTCAGAACAACTGCATGACTGACGCAGGCTAAGTCCGCCATCAGCGCTCTAATCTTTCTCACAGTCATATGAGGAGAAATAGTGTCATTCGAGAAGATTAGCTGATTCCTCGATAACCAAATATGATAAGCCGTGGCAGCCCAGAGACCTCGCTTATGCTGAGAGCCCCTCCGGATATCATGGAAGAAAGAGGAGCGCTGGGAGTCCATACCATCCAATCTGTTAGAATAACCCATCAAATACCATATCCGTCTAGCTCTGGGACATAGAAAGATAGCGTGGTCAGAAGTCTCCTCCTCCTGCCTACAAAGGGGACAAATCGGCTGAATGGAGAGACCCCTCCGAGATAGGAGGACACAAGTTGGAAGGCAGTCCCATAGAAGCTTCCAAATAAAAGGAATGGGATGATAGGAAGCTTCCAAATCCACGCAGCATCCTCCGACCGCTGAGACTGTGGCCCGAACATCTTCATAAGATCCCTGGAGGGGGCCTTAGAGAGGCAAGATCTCTGCCAAATCCTAGAATCAATAGAGCGACCAGGCATAATAGGCAGCGAGAGAATCCGCCTCCCCAAATAACCAGGACACCACCGTAATATCCCATGAGGAATGATCTAAGGAAATCAAATCCTTAACCCTTAAACTAGGAGGGGCTTCCATATTAATAAAAGAGGGCCATCGCGACAGAGGGAGCTCAGCAATCCAAGTATCCTGAATAACGTCAATCGAATCACCATCTCCGATACTCCATGAGATGTTATCCAGGATAAACTGATCATATTGTAGACCTCCTTCCAAAAGGAGGAAGATCCCCGGGACGGTAGAATGAGCGAGCCGGACATCCACTCACCATATCTAGCTCGCATCATAGAGCTCTAGAGACACTACGGCTCCAGAAGGAATGCGATGCATGTTTGGCAAGAAGAGCTTCTCTTCTAACAATCAGAGATTAAATTTCGAGACCTCCTTCTTGGATTGGCATACAAACCATGTCCCAGGATAATAAATGAATCCATGACCATCTTGCATAGAGGCCCATAAAAATCTCTAAAGCATCTCTCAATCCTCCTCAGGCAAGTAATCGGAATGGCAGCATTCGACAGAAGATATAGAGGAAGAGAAGAGAGAACAGACCAAATAATGATGACCCTAGCCATCATAGATAAACTGGTGACCTGCCACCCCTCAATACGCTGACGAACTCACCTCTCTAGCTCAGCAGAGTCAGAACAAGTCTACCAGTAATGGGGCAAATACATAAACGTCTGAGTAGTGACAAACTGATAATGGCTTCCCTGGTAGATCTGGTGGTCTTCGAACTAAAACATATAGAAGACTTAAGAAAGTTAACCCTCTGTTCCGAAGCCTAACAATAGCGCTGGAGAATAGAGTGAAGGGATGCGCATTATCAATGGAGGCCTGACCCAGAAGAATACAGTTGTCAGCAAAAAGAAGATGGGAGACCGAAATACCTAATACCCTGCCATAAACGGGACAATCCGACGATCAAGCTGAGCCTGATGAAGAGCTCGGGAAAGATCATCCGCAGCCAGAATAAACAACAAAGGGGATAATGGGCACCCCTGCCTCAGCCCCACAGAAGAAGAGAAAAACTCAGTCGGGCTCCCATTGATGATCAAAGAAAAGGAAGGCCTCTGAATACATGCCATGAACCACTCAATAAATAGATCATCAAACCCAAACTCCTAAAGAGAGCGGTGAAGAAAAACCCAACTCAACCTATCATACGCTCTCTCCATATCAAGCTTGACCGCCATAAGACATGTACTAGCCGGTGCTCTATGAAGATCATGCATAAACTTCTGAGCAATGAGGACGTTATCTGAAATAGAGCGCCCTTTAATAAACGCCCCCTGTTCAATAGAGATGAGACAAGGAAGCACTAGACGAAGATGACCAGCTAAGAGGCGAGCACATACCTTATACAAAGTAGTACATAACTAATAGGCCAAAATGCTGTGGGAGAGAAGCCTCCGAACGCTTAGGCACCAAAGTAATAAAAGTCCGGTTCCAATCCAAAGGAATACTCTTAGACTGGAACACAATCTGAATAGCCTGGATCACCTCGTGCCCAATATATCCCAGTAGTGGCAGTAAAAAAAAGGCAAAAACCCATCAGGTCCAGGGGCCTTATCCGGACCAAGCTCCCAAAGGCCATCCGAATTTCCTCTCAGAGATTGGCCTGACAAGCATATCATTCTCCCGGGATGAAACTTTCCTAGAATCAGGAACCGGCACAACCGGAGCCCCATCACCAGTGGACTCAGCACATCTAGACTGAAAGAAATGGATAAGCAATTCACGAATAGAGTGGATATCCTCCAGATTGTGCCCCTCCGCATCAACTAACCTCCGAATCTGTTAGCGGCACGCCGCTTTAAAGTGGCCTGATGAAAGAATCTGGTATTACGATCCCCCTCACATATCCACTGAGCCTGGATCTCTGCCTCCAGTACATCTCCTGCTGACGAAGGAGAGAGTGATGACGAGCCAGATTATCCCGAAGAGAAGAGAGGTCAGAATCCAATATAAACCCATCCTGACCCTCCTTTGTCTGCAAGCAGTAATGTCGGCTTCGACCTGTTCAACCTGTCTAACAGATCCCCCACCTCCATCCTATTTCATCTGGAAAGACGGCATCTAGCCATTATAAGATGCCAAGATAAACGATAAATAGCATTTCCCTGATAGGAAGATGCCAAATTGAGCAATGATAGACCGAGCAGCAGAATGAACCATCCAAAACTGCTCAAATCTAAACTGTCTTCCTTGTACAGATCAACCTCCGTAGAAATCAAAATGGGGCAATGATCAGAGCCAATCCTCGGAAGGTGTGAGACAGTAACCGCGAGAAACATATGAAGCCATTGAGGCGAAGCCATGGCTCTGTCAAGTCTCTCCCAAACATGAGCAGAGCCCTGATGGTTATTACACCAAGTAAACTAGGTCCCCGTATACCCCAAGTCCAATAGCCCCGAAGACCCAATAAAGGTTCTAAATTCACATATGTCAGCTGAGGCCACCCCTACCCCTGCTTTTTATTAGCCTCAGTGATACAATTAAAGTCTCCAGCAATAATGGATGGGAGACCTTGATCAAGGAGGGAGAGCAACTCAGCCCACAGAACCTGTCTCTCCTGATAATCCGTGCTGGCATAAACAGCCGATAAAAACCAGGGATCAGAAACCCCTCAAAGACAACAAGACCAATCTGCTGGTTGCACTGGTGAAAAGCATCAACCGTAACAGCAGAGGCATGCCAAATGGCCAGTATACCCCCTGACATACCAACAGCTTTCCACCGCATATGAAGACCAAGACTGGGATATCTGTCTCCTAAACTGAGCCAGACTGTCACCCGACATCCTAGTTTCCAAAAGAACACATATATCAAAGTTATATAACTCAATAATCTGCCAAAGGAGGGTCAAAATGAAGGCTTTCGAGCTCCTCTAACATTCCAAATTAAGATCTTCATTTATAGGCTGGACGTAGCTGGGACCCCATTCAGGTCCTCCCCCATCGTAGTATCAGGAAGGCACTCATTGGATGAGATGCCGCCCTCAATTATCATTGATGAACCGGCCTTCAGACCAACCAAGCCAACAGAAGCCCGAGGGGACTGAGCCGATGACAAGGGACTGAGCTCAAGCCCGAATTATCTATATCTGTAACCTCCGCCGAAAACCTAACTGCCCTATCCATGCGAGGCATCACAGCCTCCTGACCTCCTTCCTGCCTGTAGGAGGGTAAAGTCAACTGTCTGTCTACTTCGATGCCTTGCCTTTCCCCTTTTCTTTCTCAATTTTGGAAGTTGATCTCGGAGCCTAACAATCAACCGGTCTAGCCCGCTTAAGGGGACCTGGGCAAGCATCCCTATTATCCTGATAACCATCATCACCCAACATCGATCCCAAAGTGGCAAAAGGATTCTTCTTAGCAAAGGCTGATTTAGACTCAGCTCAAGGGGCCCCTCCTTAACAATCAGCACCAAGGCAGTCTCAGAAGAGGGAAAACCGGCAGCTCTCCCTTACCCAGCACAACCCCCTTGGCTGAGCTCCCTTGATTCACATCCTCCTCAGAATGTCCCGAAGCATTGCCTGGATCCATCACCACCTTTGAAGAAGAAGGCACCCTCTGACGAGCCACCTTCACCGACGTGCTCCAGCCCTCAACAGCTCCTTCAACAGAGCCGATAACAGATTTCAGTTTCTGTGGATTCAATCTGCTGCCAGAGGCACCCTGCGGAGGAACCGACTGAGAAGTTCTCCCCACCTCCTTCTAAGATCCATAGCCAAGCCGCCGTTGATGGACAGTGGCAATCCACGGACCAAAAATAGGGCACGACGCAGCTCCTTCAGCAACTAAACCAGCCGGCTGAGAACAAGGGCCTTCAAGGTGCAGTGAACCACAGATTGAGCAAATCCCTTCCAGATTCTCAAAAGCAAACTGCTACCAAAATGGGAGATTAATCCCCTGAACTCGTGTCCCCGGACGAAGAGGATGACGAAGATCCACCCTCAAGCACGCCCTGGCAAAGCCACCTCTGCTTTTCGCCAAAGTATCAGCGTCCGCACAGATGAACTGCCCCGCTGGAGCAAGGATCATCCTGAGAAAATTTCCTTCCAAAATTCCATTGGAAGATTCGGTAGCCGCACCCACATCAAAGCAGAGGAAATGGCAACCTGAGACAGGATGAACTCCGGCCGCCATGGTTCCGTCCCAATGACCTGGCCATTTACCACCCATGGCCGATTCAGCACCAAGTCACAGATGCTCGGATCTTTGAAACGAAGAATATGACACCGAAATGCCAAATTAACATGGATGATCTCGCCCTGGATTCCGGCACGCCTGAACTCCCTGATCAGCTCAGCTGCCGGAACCCACTTATGGTACGAACGGGCAAGAATGGCTCTCGACTTCTATCCATCCATTTTTGCCTCCAACTCCGACACTGGAACACGAACTACATCGGGATACGACGCCTCCAGCCTCACCACCTCTACCGGCGAGGGAGACGGCGAGACCCAGTGAAAGCCGAAAACCACCCCCTTCCTTCCAGATATCCACCAGCAGCACCTCCATTTGCCACCATGGGAGACGAGGGACCAACGGAGAGAGTAACCCACTAGAAACACAGCCGAAGAAGACAACGATCACCGGAGATCAGAGAAGACAACGTCGCTACATGAATCTTAAAGACCAGTCTTCAAACAGAACCGGAGCACAGGCGCGCACGATCCTTAAAGCATGAAATTCCTAAGTTTTCTTGATTCAAGATAAATGCCTTACTCAAGTAGTACGTAAATTTCATTTAATTAAAAATTAATTAATAAGTATATTCCTTTTCAATTGATGATTATTTCTTTCTTTTATAAAGAGTTAAGGTGATTAAAATATATTTATTATTTATAATGTGCGAATGCAAGGCCAATGCAATGAATCATAGGTAAAATATTAGAATATTTTGTAACCTAATTAATTTGTTAATGAATCAAATTAATTAATAGCATGTCAATTTGAATTATAATAGGACGCTCTCATCACATATCACAAGCAAGTTTGAATTTGACTCTACTATTATAATCATAGGCAACTCTTTACTTGTTGTCGACTAATTTTTGTACATTTAAGAACCTGTCGAACATAAAAGAGAGAGATAGATTAAGTATATGAAGCTAAACTTCTTAGGAAACAAGGAAAGCAGCCATTTCTATGTAAAAACATATGAGAGCTAAGGAGGTACTAGAGCTAGTGCATACAAATACCTATAGTCCAACGAAGAGATGCTTATTCAACCAAATAGTATTAGACTCAAGGTAACCTCAAAAATTAAATACTTAAAAATAAGTGAACAAAGCACAAAAATAATAATTTAAAATTTAAACATAAGAGGTAAATACTAATTGTAAGGGATTTATGTTGGATCATTAATCCAATATTAGGCTTATGTGTGAAATAATTATGTATTGCGAACTGTCAAATAAGGTTAAGCCCAATTAAAAGTGAACTACTAAGGATTAAGTGATTTGGGCTTTATGTATCTGATAGAATGTAGGCTATTACAACTCTGGAGAGTAATCAAGCAAAAGCAATATGGATTTAGATACACTTTCGTTTATCGTTTATTGATTCTTGATTATTAAATATGAATGGTTCTTGGGCTTCTTGGTAATGGTTTTCACCAAAGATGTAAGGTCCATGAAAATTGGACGGGTCCAATCCCCTTAACCACCGCGTGCGTGAAATTGGGGAGGAGTTTATCCTCCCCCTAACCGCCACGTGTGTGGAATTAGGGAGGAGTTTCTCTTCCCTGTACTTGAGATGCGTATAAAAGAAAAAAAAAGGTTGGTGGCCTATAGCTCCCTAGCGCCACCAGGAAAAAGAGAGAAGAAGAAGAAGAAGAGAGAAATGTGGGAAGGTAAAGCCCTACATCACCAGGGAAAGGAGAGGCCAAAAGAGGAAGAGAGAAAAAAAGGAACATATGTCCCTTTGCTCTTTTTTCAAAGAGTGCCATCGTTAAGATATCGTTGGACGCTAGGAAAGAGAGGTAAGTCTGCGGATCATTAAAGATAAAAAAAATTAGGCACAAGTGATGAACGCGGTGAGAAATTAAAGAAAAAAAAGAAAAAAAGAAGGGTGAGTACTCGGATTGCGGCACAGACCCAATGATGGATTCTAAAAGAAAATTATTTTTTATTTTATTTTATTTTTGTTAAAGTTTATTTATGTCAATTAAATAAAATATGTGAATTATGTCAGCTGAAGAGGATAACCAGTGTGACAAGAAGGAGTTAAATTTAAGTCGTCAGTGAGGGATTGTTAACCGAATTATGAAGTAAGAATTCTCCTATATAATTTTTATCAGTATTATATAAATAATAATTATTGGTTTTTTTATTATTTACATTGGGTGGATTGTGAAGTTGTTTTCTGATTCTTGGTTTGGTTTGGTTGATGAATATTGCCTAATTATGACTTATGAAATTTTTATTATCATGGTTGAGTTTTGATGCATTGATATGCATGCCATGTGTAAATTATAATGTATGAGTGCATGATGGTTGATGCCCTAGGCTGGCCATGTGAGAGCCTTGCCATAGGCTAGAAATGTGGTAGTATTGCTAGTCACAGGCTAAAATGTGACAATGGGTCCCATCACATGCTAAAAATATGATAGTGTTGCCTGTCATAGGCTGAAGTGTGACATCGTGGTTGCCCCACCATGGGCTGAAATGCGGTTATGATAGTCTAGAGCTAAAAATCGAATGGATTTGGATCCAATGTATGATTGGTTAAATCTGAAGCTATTAGATGTGTGTTACATGATTGCATGATGGCATCTATATTTATTGATTTAGTAGTTTGGTTTTACTTAATAATGTATTTATACCATAAAGATTATCTATTAAATTTTTATGTAAGAAGGTAAATTTTATGTAGAGAATTTTATGGGGCTATTGTTGAAGTTTTTTTAAAGGATGAGGTGATTAATTGATAGGATGGGAGGAAGTGATGTTGCAGCTATTGCGATTAGTTAGATATATATAAATTCTATTTTAATAAATTTTTCTAAAGATTGTAGGAAAAATAATGAACTTATGTTTATGACATTAGTGGATGTTTACCTAGTTTTTTTTAAAATTATGATAATTGCTATTTCTTTAAATGATAAAACTTTTGTGGAATATAGTATGAATTGTTTATATCAGGCCTTGCATGGTCTCTAGGGCTTGCTTTAGAGTTCATGCGACCGTGTCACATGGCCGAATCAGATGGTAAATTTGGGGCGTGATAGAAGTGGTATCAAAGCCTAGGTTTATGATTATTCAGGATTCTAGGATTTAGGATCGAAGTGAAAGTGGATGGAAAAAAATTTTAAATATTATTTGAATTGAAAGTTTTGAAATGTGAATAAATTTTGATTGATATATGGATATTAAATTAAAAACTGAACCTTGTTGTATAAAGGTTGATATGGCTCAAAGTAGAGGACGTGATCAACCTAGAAGGCCAACCCGATTCATCGATGGCACGACTGCGTGGGAGCACTCGCAATCATAAGGAAGTGATATAGCCTCAATAGTGCGGGGTTTATGCTAGGAGGAGCCCCCTGTGGTCTCCACCACTGAAGTTCCTAATGCCCCTGAAGTGGGAACCATAGAAGCAGGGACATTAGGAGCATGAAATGCGAAGAAACCTAAGGTACAACCCAGTGGGCATGTGACTACTACCTAGTTACTAGATATTCTGCTGCAACAACAAGCTGCATCAAGGGTAGATATGATGAAGATGATGAAGCTGCAACAGCAGCAACAACAGCGATTCTTGCAGCAACAATTGCAACAGCAACAACTACAACAGTAACTATGGGATCCCAAAACTCAACCTGAGCACTGGGTTAACCTAACTGAGTTTAAGAAGTACGCACTGTCGGCTTACAAGGGCACTACTGACCCTATGGAGACTGAGAGTTGGTTGAAAGAGAATGAGAAGGTCTTCCAGGCCTTGAAATGTCCAGCAAAGAAAAAGATCAACTTTGCGACCTTCATATTGCTTGGTGAGGCAGCTGATTGATGGGAGACAGAGAAAGAAAAACTTAGCCCTAATGATGCACCGCACACTTGAGGAGAATTCAAAAATGTTTTCTATGAAAAATATTTTCCTCAGAGTGCTAGATTCCAAAAGTTTCGAGAGTTTGATCTTGACCAAGGCAGTATGATAGTGGTACAATATACTATCAAGTTTGAAGAATTATTGAGGTATGCACCCACAGTAATGGCAGAGAAAATTATTCGGGCTCATAAGTATGAAAATGGACTTAGGAACTCGATCTGACAACGAGTGGCTGCTTTTGAGTTGACTTCCTATAAGGAGATGGTGAACAAGGCTTTGGTGATAGAAAAAGACCTTAATAATACACAAGCTGCAAAGAGAAGGACTATGAAGAAAAGAGGCCAATTTGAAAATTTTCAAGGCCAAGATAAGAGAAACCTTAATACAAAGAGGCATAACAATGCATCCCCAAGTGCTGGGACATCAAATAAGGTGAAGTCAAGTGTTTCGGATGTGGAAGACCACATTTTCTAAGAGATTGTGGACTATTACAGAAGAGGTGCTATACATATGGACAGCCAGGTCACATAGCAGCAAAGTGTTCCAAGGGGAAAGAACCACAAGAAAAACTAGAGTCTCTAGTAGCACCACAATCAAAGGAGGTACCGTAAAAACCTCAAGCTCAAGGGTGCATCTATGCACTCTCAGAGCCAGATGCTAATGCCTCAAATGCTACGGTGATAGGTAAGATTAAGTTATTATCCCATACAATGTATGCATTGTTTGATCCGAGTGCTACACATTCCTTTATATCTTCTTATTTTATTAGAAGTAGCAAGTTAACACCTATACCATTAGAAATTGAGATGTGTGTCTCTACACTAAGTGGAGATATTATGTTAGTGGAGTCAATGTGTAAGGATTGCATATTAATCATTGGGGATATGGAAATGAAGGCAGATTTGTTAATTTTAGAAATGAAGGATTTCGATTTAATTCTTGGGATGGATTGATTGGCAGCTTATCATGTTACAATTGACTGTTTTGAGAAGACGGTAAAATTTTAAATTCCTAGGCAAGTTGAGTTTAGTTGTATGGGTGGTAAGTCATCTACTCAACTAAAGATGATATCGGCACTACAGGCCAAGTAGCTTCTCAGGAAAGGTTGTGAAGGGTATTTAGCTACAATGCTGTATACCTAACAAAAGGAGCTTCGCACAGAGGATATTCCTATTGTGAACAAGTTTCCTAATGTTTTTTCAGATGAGTTACCAGGGTTACCTTCGAATAGGGAGATTGATTTCTCTATTGATCTGATTTTTGGTACTGATCTGATTTCTGGTACTGGTCCGATTTCAAAGACCCCATATGATGGCTCCAATAGAATTAAGAGAGTTGAAGAAATAATTGCAAGAGTTATTAGATAAGGGCTTTATCAGACCAAGTGTGTCCCCTTGGGGTGCTCCTATACTATTTGTGAAGAAGAAAGATGGAAGTCTTCGACTATGTATAGATTATCGGGAGCTAAATAAGATGACTGTATGAAATAAATATCCCTTACCAAGAATTGAAGATTTGTTTGATCAATTTCAAGGAGCATAAATATTCTTGAAAGTTGATCTTCGATCAAGGTACCATCAATTGAAGATAAAAGCCGAAGATATACCGAAGATAGCTTTTAGGATGAGATATGGGCATTATGAGTTTTTGGTTATGCCTTTTGGATTGACCAATGCACCAGCTGCATTTATGGATCTTATGAATTGGGTATTCAAATCTTACTTCGATCGATTTGTGGTAGTGTTCAATATTGATGATATTCTGATCTATTCGAAAGGTTCACAAGATCATGGAGAACATTTGAGGATAGTACTATAGAATCTTCGGAAAGAGAAGCTCTATGCAAAGTTATCTAAATATGAATTCTGGTTGGATAGTATTGCTTTTCTCGGACATGTAATCTCTAAGAAAGGTATTTCAGTGGATCCAAAGAAAGTGAAAGTTGTGGTTGCATGGAACAAGCCTTCTAATGTGTCCGAGGTATGTAGTTTCTTGGGATTGACAGGATACTATCGAAGGTTTGTTGAAGGATTCTCCTGTATTGCCATACCTCTAACTCGCTTGACTCAAAAGTGAGTAAAGTTTGAATGGATAGATGACTGTAAGAAGAGCTTCTAAGAGTTGAAAAGATGATTAGTGACGGTCCCGATGTTGACTATTCCAGTTGGAACTGGAGGGTTTACCATATATAGTGATACATCACGTAGAGGACTTAAAAATGTATTAATGCAAAATGGAAAGGTGATTGCTTATGCCTTTATACAATTAAAATCATATGAGTAGAACTACCCAACTCATAACTTAGAATTGGCAGCGGTAGTGTTTGCTTTAAAAATATGGAGACATTACTTGTACGGAGAACAGTGTGATGTCTTCACTTATCACAAGAGCTTGAAGTATATCTTTACTCAAAAGAATTAAATTTGAGGCAGAGAAGATGGTTGGAATTGTTAAAGGCTTATGATTTGACCATTAACTATCATCTAGGGAAGGCTAATATGGTGGCCGATGCTTTAAGTAGAAAATCTTCAGGTGAATTGGCAGCTCTGATAACTAATCAAAGACATATTTTATTGGATTTGGATAGAGCTGGTATTGGGGTCCGGATATATGACTCCAAGGTTCAAATTGCTACACTTATAGTACAGCCTACCCTAATAGAGAGATTAAGATGTCTCAGAAGGAGGACCCCGAGTTACAAAAGATTATAAAAATGATGAAGACCGATGTTCAAACAGAGTTTCGAATTCATGAGGATGGTTTACTAAGATTTGGGGACAGACTTTGTATACCAAATAATAAAGATCTGAAAGAAGAGATTTTGGGCGAAGCACATAGTTCGGCCTATACTATGCATCTTGGAGGTACCAAGATGTACCATGACCTGAAGAAAAACTTTTGATGGATGGGTATGAAATGGGACATAGCTCTTTATGTTGCTCAGTGTTTAGTATGTCAGCAGGTGAAAGTTGAACATCAAAGACCCTGGATCATTGCAGTCTCTTGATATTCTTCAGTGAAAATGGAAGCATATCACTATGTACTTTGTGATTGGCTTGTCGAGAACCCTACGAGATAGTAATGCTATATGGGTGATTGTGGATCGGTTGATCAAATTAGCCCATTTCTTACCATTTAGGGTTGGATTCTCTTTGGAGAGGTTGACAGGCATGTACATAGAACAAATTGTGAGGGTGCATGGGGTTCCAATGGCTATTGTATCTGATCGGGATAGTAGGTTTGTATTTCAGTTTTGGAAAGATCTTCATAAAGCACTTGGCACCAAGTTGAGCTTCAGTACTGTTTTTCACCCACAAATGGATGAACAATCAGAACGGACCATACAGATCTTGGAGGATATACTAAGAGCCTGTGTTATAGATTTGGGTGGTGCATAAGATAGTCATCTGGCCATGATTGAGTTTGCTTATAATAATAGTTATTAAGCAAGTATCCAAATGGCTCCTTATGAAGCACTATATGGAAGAAAATATCAGTTTTCAATTTGTTGGGATAATGTTGGTGAGTGAAAATTTTTGCGACCCAAGTTAGTATAATAAGCTATAGAGAAAATACAAGTAATTCGAAAACGTCTTCGCATAGCTCAGAGCAGACAGAAGAGTTATGCTGACAATAGAAGGAGGAAACTAGAATTTCAAATCGATGATAATGTGTTCTTGAAGGTTTCTCCTAGCAAGGGTGTGATGAAGTTTGGACTTCGAGGTAAACTGAGTCCCAGATACATTGATCCATTTGAGATTTTAGACAGAGTTGGGGAGGTGGCATAATGACTAGCATTACCATCAACTCTATCAAATGTGCACAATGTCTTTCATGTATTAATGTTGAAGAAATATATTCCAGATCCAAATCATGTGGTAGAGCATGAGCCATTGCATCTTCAAGAGGACCTGACTTATAATGAATACCCAGTGTAGATTGTGGACAGAAAGGATCAGGTTTTACACCATCGTACTATACCTTATGTGAAGATACAATGAAGCAACCACTCAAAAGAGAGGCCACTTGGGAATTGGAGTCAGAAGTAAAAGACAAGCATCCTCAACTCTTTGATGTATCTGGTAAGAAAAATTTCAAGGACGAAATTTATTTTAAGGGGGAAAGAATGTAAGGTCCGTAGAAATTGGACCGATCCAATCCCCCTAACCACGTGCACATGAAATTGAGGAGGATTTTATCCTCCCCCTAACCGCGCATGCATGGAATTGGGGAGGAGTTTCTCCTCCCCGTACTTGAGATGGGTATAAAAGAAAAAAAAAGGGTTGGTGGCCTATGGCTCTCTAGCCGCCAGAAAAAAAAAAAGAGAGAGAGAGAGAAGAAGAAGAAGAAAAGAAAAAAGTAGGGAGGTAAAGCCCTACGTCGCCAGGGAAGGAGAGGCCAAAAGAGGAAGAGAGAAAAAAAGGTGTCTCTGTTCCTTTGCTCTTCTTTCGAAGAGTGCCATCATCAGAATATCGTTAGACACTAGAAAAGAGAGGTAAGTCCTTAACAAATCATTAAAGATGGAAAGAATTAGGCATAGATGATGAACGCGGTGAGGGGATTAAAGAAAAAAAAAGAAAGAAGAAGGGTGAGTGCTCGGATTGTGGCACAGACCCAATGATGGGTTATAAAAGAATAATTATTTTTTATTTTATTTGATTTTTGTTAAAGTTTATTTCTATCAATTAAATAAAATATGTGAATTATGTCAGCTGAAGGGAACAATTAGCGTGACAGAAAGAGTTAAATTCGAGTCGTCAATGAGGGGTTGTTAGCCGAATTGTGAAGTAAGAATTCTCCTACATAATTTTTATCAGATTGTATAAATAATAATTATTAATTTTTTTATGATTTACATTAGGTGAATTGTGAATTTTGTGTTATTTTCTGATTCTTGGTTTGGTTGATGAATATTGCCTGATTATGACTTATGAAATTTTTATTGTTATGGTTGAGTTGCGATGCATTGTTATGCATGCCATGTGTTGGTTGTGATGTATGAGTGCATGATAGTTTATGCTCTAGGCTGACATGTGAGAGCCTTGCCATAGGCTAGAAATATGGTAGTATTGCCAGTCACAGACTGGAGTATGATAACGTGGGTTTCATCACAGACTGAAAATATGGTAGTGTTGCCTGTCATAGGCTGGAGTGTGATATTGTGGTTTCCCCGCCATGGGCTAGAATATGGTTATGGTAGTCTAGAGCTGAAAACCAAGTGAATTTGAACCAATGTATGAAGTTATTAGATGTGTGTTACATGATTGCATGATGGTATCTATATTATTGATTTGGTAGTTTGGTTTTACTTAATCATGTATTTATACCATAAAGATTATCTATTAAATTGCTATGTAAGAAGGTAAATTTTATGTAGGGAATTCTTACAGGGCTATTGAGCTCATTATATCTGTTGAATTTTTTTTACAGATTGAGATGATTAATTTGATAGGATGGGATGGACATATTGCAGCTATTGCGATTAGTTAGATAGATATAAATTTGATTTAATAATTATTCTAAAGATTGTAGGGAAAATAATGAACTTATATTTATGACATTAGTGGATGTTTATTCCATTTTTTTAATTATGATAATTATTATTTCTTTAAATGATAAAACTTTTATGAAATATAGTATGAATTATTTATATCAGTCCTTGCATGATCTCTAGGGCTTGCCTTAGGGTTCATACGGCTGTGTCACGTTGCCGAATTAGATGGTGGATTTGGAGTGTGACAAAAGGTTTAGATTTAATTTTCAACAATTTAATATAAGAGCATTTGAAACTAATTGTAAGAATTTAAAAGGGTATATAATAAATGAGACATTAAAATGTTTATAATGATTCGGCCCTCTTATTTATATTCACTATTTGAGATTTCACTTTGAATTTTCATTGTGTCAATCCTTTTAACCGAATGAGGATTAAATCCTTATCCACTTCATTTATTGGGCTTAGGACGAATCCCTTATAATCATTTTCTAAGTTAAGGATGAACCTACTTTTTATTCTTAAAAAAGTTCAAAATACATAGATGCAAATTCATCGTCACTTTGCTAATCATGAATAAGAAATTAAGGAAAGAAGATGGCTAAAGAAAGATTGATGCCTCCCTATAAGTTAATTGAGAATTTGTTATCTCTCACAAATTCACAACCAGACATACTATATGCAGGAAGTTGCTATCAAGGTTCATGTAAAGCCCAAGCCAAATTCATTGGGGGTGCTGTGAAAAGAATATAAAAATATTTGCTAGGCACAAAGAATTATGTCATATGTTATAGATCAACTGTCAAGTTAGAGATTCTGTTAAATATGTCTTGAATATATTGGGCCCGGTTTTTTGACCCGACCCGATATTCTTGTTTAGGGTGGAAGTATTTTTTTGGGGTGTATATATACGTGTTTCTGTAAGTGGTTTGGTAAGGGTTTGGAGATTCTTTTGATAATGGAATTTTGTTTGCCTTGCCCGTGGATGTAGATCACCATGATCGAACCACGTAAATTCCTTGTTTGTTTATTGCTTTGATTTGTTTATTGATCTGATTTCCGCAACAAACTGGTATCAGAGCTTTGGTTTGGAAAATTTGTTGTTATGGCCTTGGGGTTCTCCACGGTTGTTCCTTGCTGCGCATCTTGCCGAAGATCCGTGAAGATCTGATCTATCGAAGACAAGTCCGTGAACCAGATCCGTGAAGATCTGATCTCCTTGCTGCTGCATCTTGCCGAAGATCCGTGAAGATCTGATCTATCGAAGACAAGTCCGTGAACCAGATCCGTGAAGATCTGATCTCCTTGCTGCTGCATCTTGCCGAAGATCCGTGAAGATCTGATCTATCGAAGACAAGTCCGTGAACCAGATCCGTGAAGATCTGATCTATCGAAGACAAGCAGGGCCTCTCCTCTGTTTCGCGGACGCCGCAGAGTAATCGCCTGGGCTATTGCTATCCTCTGCTTCTGACCTCGGTTGGGCCCTTGTTTTTTTTTTCTCCCGCGCACGTTTCGATTTCTTGCGGCGGATTCCTGATTCGGCGGACGGTGGAGGAAGTCGAGCGTTGTCTTGAGTTGAGGTAGTCAAAGGCGATTCGAGAAGGGGAAGAGGATTTCGCGGGAATAAACCCGACCGATCCACCAGCGGTGGTAGGAAAAGCTCAGGAGCGTCCGCCGCGCTTGCCCAACGAATCCCGTGGGCCTTCTTCCCTACCAGGGTCATTGGCTCGTTGGGCTCTGAGACTACGACTCCTCGCGTTGGACGTCGGACTCGCGCGTCGCCACCGTCCACGTACCCGCCCATCGTCTCTCGAAGGGAAACTGGCAATCACTTCAGAAGAATTCCAGTTGACTCCACCGGGCTGAAAGTTCAACAAAGGACAACAAGAGAATCTTTGCCCTGCAGAGCTGTCCTAGATTCAGGGGTTTTCTTCATCATCCAAAAGCTAGGGCTTTTGCACCGGATTTCAGCCTCCTCTGTTCCGTCCGTGACGCTATTCCATCCGTGAAGCTGTTCCCAGGATCTCTTCTTCTTCTTCAATCCAAACAGAAAGATCGTTTCTTTCTTTGAAATTTTTGGGATGTCATCTTTGAAGTTTCAGATTGCACCATTTGATGGACAGAACAACTTCGGATTATGGAGAATAAAGATGAAGGCTTTATTGAAGCGAGAGGGTTCTGTTAGGGCACTGGATAATAGTTATACAGATGACATGACCACGGCTGAGATTGAAGAGATGGATGAGAAGGCGCATAGTGCGATTCAGTTGTCTCTAGAAGACAATGTTTTGCGAGAAGTCGCAGATGAGGAAACAGCGGCCGGTCTTTGGAAGAAACTGGAAAGTCTCTACATGAAGAAATCTTTAACATCGAGACTTTATTTGAAGCAGCGTCTTTATACCCTAAAGATGCGAGAAGGTACGCCTATTAGGAATACTTGAATGAGTTTAATAAGATTGTTATGGATATGAAAAATCTAGATATTAAACTCGAGGATGAAGATCAAGCTTTGATCGTGCTATGCTCATTGCCTGCCTCATACGAAAATTTTGTGAACTCAATGCTTTATGGACGTGAATCCATAACTCTAGAGGATGTTAAAGCATCCTTGAATTCTGCAGAATTGAGAACAAAATTGAATGGAAATACTAGTGGAGACAGGGCAGATGGTTTATTCGTGAGAGGTAGGGCCAAGAAGAAGGATAAAGCTTTTAGAAAGAAATCTGTTGGTCGTTCAAAATCTAGGCCACCTGGAGATACGACGAACGTGAGTGCTACTATTGTCACAAGAAAGGACATTACAAGTCAGATTGTCCTGTGCTCAAGAGAAAGGATAAGCAACGTAGTCAACGTCAAGATGCGGCGAATATTGCTGAGAAAGATGAGTCTAGTGTGTCAGACAGAGTTCTTACGACATGCTCTGTTGTTAGTTTTTCAAACGATGTTTGGATAATGGATACAGGAGCATCATATCACATGTGCCCAAATAGGGAATGGTTCACCACATACGAACCATTGAATGGTGAATCAGTTTTATGGGAAATGATGCAGTATGCAAAATTGTGGGAATTGGTACTGTTCAGATTAAGTGCCATGACAAAGTTGTGAGAACCTTGACTGAAGTTAGGCACATACCAGACTTAAAGAGAAACCTTATTTCTTTGAGCTGTTTGGATTCCATTGGGTGTATGTACTCAGGTGGAGGTGGAGCTCTAAAAGTCACCAAAGGCAATCTAGTTGTGATGAGAGGAAACAAGGTGAATCACTTGTATCATCTACAGGGTAGCACAGTTATGGGTTCTTCGATTGGCACAGCAAATTCTGTTTCTGCTGATGATAGAACAAAATTGTGGCATATGCGTTTGGGCCATATGAGTGAGCGTGGCATGACAGTTTTGAGTAAACGTGGTTTACTATGTGGTGAGCAGACAACCTCACTAGATTTCTGTGAGCACTGTGTTCTTGGCAAGCAGTGCAAGGTCAGTTTTAGTACAGGCACACATTCAACGAAGGGTACACTCGACTACATACATTCTGATTTATGGGGACCGGCACAGGTTCCATCTAAGGGTGGTGCTCTTTACTTTGTGACATTTATTGACGATTATTCCAGAAAAGTTTGGGTTTATTTTCTGAAAAGAAAAAGTGAAGTGTTTGAAACCTTCAAGAAGTGGAAAGCCCTTGTTGAGAATCAGACAGGGAAGAAGATCAAACGTCTGAGGACCGATAACGGTCTTGAGTTCTGTGGTGGTGATTTTAATGAATTCTGTGCAGATGCAGGTATCGTTCGACACCGTACAGTCAGGTACACTCCACAGCAAAATGGAGTGGCAGAAAGGATGAACAGAACTCTATTGGAGAGGGCAAGATGCATGCTCTCTAATGCTGGCATGGAAAAGGCTTTTTGGGCTGAAGCAGTTAACACATCTTGCTATCTGGTTAATCGCTCTCCTTCAACAGCATTGAATGCAAGACTCCTTTTGAGATGTGGTCAGGTAAGCCTTGTGATTATTCAAATCTAAAGGTTTTTGGATGCCCTGCTTACTATCATGTTAAGGATGGTAAACTTGAACCTAGAGCAAAGAAGTGTATCTTTGTTGGTTATGCTGATGGCGTGAAGGGTTATCGTCTGTGGTGCATAGAACCTAATTCACCTAAATTCATTATTAGTAGGGATGTTACTTTTAATGAAAAGTTTATGCTAGATCAAAGGAATGTTGTTGATGAGTCTGCAGGAAACATGAGAGTGATACAAATGAGGTGGAGGTTCAGGTCGAGCTTCGAAAAAAGAGCTCTCAAAATGATTTGAGCGAGCAAATTGTTACTATTGATTCTAGTTCAGATGAGGAAGCTCTAGATGAGGTGGAGCAGCCATACTCTATTGCTACTGGCAGAGAAAGGAGGGAGATTCGACCCCCTCAAAAATATGGGTTTTCTGATCTGGTGGCTTATGCTCTTACGACAGCAGAAGATATGGGTATTCAGGAACCATCTACCTATACTGAAGCTGTTACTTGTTCGGAATCAGAAAAGTGGACTGTTGCTATGGCTGAAGAACTGGAATCACTTCACAAGAACCAGACTTGGGACTTGGTGCCATTGCCTAAAGAAAAAGAGCCATTGGGTGTAAATGGGTCTTTAAGAAAAAGGAAGGTATTCCAGGCGTTGAAATTAGTAGATGCAAGGCAAGACTTGTAGCTAAAGGTTACAATCAGAGGGAGGGAATTGATTATGATGAAGTTCTCTCCTGTTGTGAAACACACTTCTATTCGTGTGTTGCTGGCTATAGTTGCTCAATTTGACTTAGAGCTTGAGCAACTCGATGTGAAGACAGCCTTTTTGCATGGTGAGCTTGAGGAGACTATTTATATGGCCCAGCCTGAGGGCTATTATGTAGAAGGCAAGGAAGATCATGTATGTCGATTGAAGAAATCATTGTATGGTTTGAAGCAGTCTCCAAGACAGTGGTATAAAAGATTCGACAGTTTTATGATACGGAGCGGTTATCATAGGAGCAGCTATGATAGTTGTGTGTACTTCAGGAAGGTTTCAGATAAATCCTTTGTCTATCTCCTTTTATACGTGGATGACATGCTCATTGCTGCAAAGAACATGACAGATGTGTTGATCTTGAAGAAATGTCTCAGTAAGGAGTTTGAAATGAAAGATCTGGGTCCTGCCAAGAAGATCTTAGGAATGGAGATTCAGAGAGACAGAAAAGCAGGTAAGTTATATCTCTCACAGAGGAGATATATTGAGAAGGTACTTGAGAAGTTTGGGATGCAAAACTCTAAGCCTGTCAGTACACCTTTAGCATCACATTTTAGACTCTCAGCTATACATTCACCTCAGTCAGAGGTCGAGGAGGCTGCAATGTCTTCTGTCCCATACTCCAGTGCAGTTGGTAGCTTGATGTACGCTATGGTATGCACTCGTCCCGACATTGCGCAGGCAGTTAGTGTGGTGAGCAGATATATGGCACATCCTGGAAAGGTCCATTGGCAGGCAGTGAAATGGATACTTAGGTATCTTAGAGGCTCCACAAAATTGGGCCTAATGTTTGATAGAAATAGTTCTAACTGTACTTCTGTTGTGGGATTTGTGGATTCTGATTATGCTGGGGATATTGATAAGAGAAGATCTTTGACTGGCTATCTTTTCACATTATCTGGCTCGGCTATAAGTTGGAGATCAACTTTACAGTCGACAGTTGCTTTGTCTACAACAGAGGCAGAGTATATGGCAGCAGCAGAAGCAGTAAAAGAAGCTATTTGGTTACGAAATCTTGTTCAAGAACTTGGGCTCAAGCAGGAAGACAATTCAGTTGTCTTTTGTGACAATCAGAGTGCTATTTGCTTGATTAAAAATCAAGCATATCATGAGAGGACTAAGCACATTGATATCAAGTATCATTTTATTCGAGAGGCATTTACTGAGAGAAATATTACAGTAAAGAAAGTTGATACTGCTGACAATCCTGCTGATATGCTGACCAAGATAGTTCCCGCCAACAAGTTTAAGCATTGCTTGGACTTGATTGGCATGCTTGTTTGAGGTTTGCTCCTTCTGGGGCTTGGTGGCGAGGTGAATGAAAGTTCTATTTTTGTTTTTTCTGAAGTGGATATGTTTTTTCGTTGCATCCCTTGTTTCCTACACCGAGTTAGCTCACGTAGGCTTAGGGATGCTGGGAGAATATGTTCAACTTCTAGTTTGTTAAATTCAAGCCAAGGTGGAGATTTGTTAAATATGTCTTGAATTTTATATATGGGCCCGGTTTTTTGACCCGACCCGATATTCTTGTTGGGCCCGGACCAAACCGGTCCGCTAGGGTTTTATTTTATGGAAGTATTTTTTTGGGGCGTATATATATACGTGTGAAAACTTCTGTAAGGGTTGTAAGGGTTTGAGACCTCCTCCTTCTTTTGATAATGGAATTTTGTTTGCCTTGCCCGTGGATGTAGATCACCATGATCGAACCACGTAAATTCCTTTGTTTGTTTATTGCTTTGATTTGTTTATTGATCTGATTTCCGCAACATATTCTGATAGTGATTAAACTGAAGTCATGTACAACATGAAAAATGGACACTGAGTTAAACTATTGGAAGGCTAAAGAGCAAGTCACACACACATATTTATATTGATCAAGGCACTGCCAAAAGCTAAGTACGAGTTATCCTGATGCATTCCTAGAGTATCAGAGAGAATGCATTAAGTAGGACTGTTAGGAAGCTAATGCACTAAGACTTTAGTAACAAAAACCATCCAGGGCGTGTCCAGAAGCTTCACATGGAGCTATATATCGGTGCAGAAGAAAAACTCTAGGAAAGCGGTAAAGAAGTTCTGGAATGTATGTTGCTTCGTTAGGCAGTGGAACTCGACTTTAAATGGTCGAGAGGAGTCCATGATGGGATTGCAACCGAGTGAAAGCCTCAAACTTATACCCTTCTGCAAGCGTTCTTTCTATATATCATCAATAAAAGAAGTCTATTCCAATCCTCCAATAAAGTCCTGTACCGTTCTTCCATTTTTTCTTGATAGCCTATTTCCTAAATACCATTTTACAACTCAATTAGGAATTAATCTTAATAGTTTCGCTGAATTGATCTTATTTGAGCCTTAACTTTTTTTTTTTTTTTTAAAATGGTGCGTGTTGAGGAGAGTTTGGTTTTAGCATGAGCTGACCAATTTGCATTTCAAGCCACTTCCATGGTACCATTTTATTCATAGAATAACTTGAAAGAGTCAGAGGACAAGCAAAGGTTTTCACTACATATGGTACCAAGTCAAACGCAGAGCCAAGCAGCGAGCTAACATCTTCTCGGCTATTCTTCAGTCTCTCCCTTTTCAGTCTCTTCCTCTTCGGTCTCTTTCTCTTCAGTCTCTTAATTTCTCCCCAGGCTTTTCCTCTTCAGTCTCTATCTCCACAAACACTTTTCCTACCAACTGAGCAGCGGATTCCCATTTTCGTTTGATCTTAAGAAACCATACGGGTAGGTGTCATCTCCCACAGACTTCTTTTGACTCCACACACAAAGCTTAGAGAGTTTCAGCCATTTAAGTCCCTGCTTCAGTCCTTCTAATGGTGCAGCAACTACGAGAGGGAAAAGACTTTGTATATCGCGTTCGGTGCAGCAAGTCTATATACGCTGCATCATTTCTTTTTATTGGTCCATATATACACGACACTCATTAAAAAATATTAAGACTATTTACGACATCCCGAAGAAAAAACTTACTACACTCTAGTTTTAGCTTATGACATCCTAGTTTTAAAATTAAGACACCAGTTTAGAGAACAAAAAAAACTTACGACATCCTAATTTTAAACTTACGACATCCTAGTTTTAAACTTAACACCGTTCAGAAAAGGTATCTATACACAAATTCCAAAAAAAAAAAAAAACTGTTTGACGTGCATTAATACCCGTTCAGCTTTTTTTGAAATTTATGTACAAACATCTTTTTCTCTTAAGTTTAAAACTAGGATGTCGTAAGTTTATAACGAGAAGTTTTTTTTTGCTTTCAAAACATCTTAATTTTATAACTACGATTTTTTGTTTTGTTAATGGGTGTCTTAATTTTGATGTGACGTGCATTAATACCAACTTTTTTTAGAATTTGTGTATAAACGAGTGGGTATCGTAATTTTATAACTACGTATCATAAAATTAAAACTAGGGTGTTTTTTGCTTTCTAATGGGTGTTTTAGTTTTATAATTATGGTGTAGTAAAGTAGGGTGTCGTAACATTTTTTGTTTGTCTTAATTTTGACAATTTTGACATGATGTGTATTAATACCATTTTTTTTTTTTGGAATTTGTATACAGATGGGTGTTTAGTTTTATAATTATGGTTTAGTAAAGTAGTTTCTTAATGGGTGTCTTAATTTTGACAGACAATTTTGACATGATGTTTTTTTTGGAATTTGTGTACAGATGAGTGGTGTCGTAAGTATTTTTACTTTCTTAACGGGTAAGTTTAAAACTAGGGTGTAAGGTTTTTTTTTTAATGAGTGTCTTAATTTTGACTAACGTGCATTAATACCCATTCAAAATATGTCGTAGTTTAAAACTAAGATGTTTTAAGTTTTTTTTTTTGTCTTAACTTTATAACTACGATGTAGCTTAAAACTAAGGTGTCGTAAAGTTGTCTTAACATTTTTTTAATGGTGTGTAGACCAATAAAAATGAACGATGCAGCCCACGTAAGACTTGCTGCACCGGAGGAGCTGGCGTCTTCATCCTTCTCTGTTCAGCGTACCCGGCCCATCCTTTTCATCCTTCTCTGTTCAGCGTACCCGGCCCATCCTTCTCTGTTCTGGTCCTTGACTGTTGCAAAGTTGAGCTTGATCCAACCAGTCCTTGACTTGCAAAGTTGAGCTTGATCCAACCAGCGTGGGTGGCCTCCAAGTACGAAGAATTCTTTTCGGAAGTCTTATTTGTCTGAACGAATCCGTCCATTCCTTTTTTTTTTTCTCTGATTAAATACGCGAAACGTATGTCTTGGTCAAAAGATTCGAAAGGTTCTGCGAAATCTCTCTCCCCAAACTCGCTGACGTTTCTGCGAACATGGATATGTAAGATAATTCATATTAGCTTTTCAATGCGATTTAGAAACTGCATCAATGGATAACTAAATTTGAATG